>CM066034.1:619889376-620037701 GCA_033557465.1 Ichthyophis bannanicus | reverse complement strand
CTACATATTCCTCCCCTGCCCCCTTGAGTCCCGACAATACCACTTTTGGGCCCCCAAAAGTTTTTTTTTTTTTTCCCCCCCCTCTTTCCCACTAATATAATCTGAAAAATGTCCTTATCCCCTCCCCCACAACATCTGTATTGCATTGGTTATTTCCTCATCCTTTCGAATCTTTGCCTTCCTGACTACTTTGCTAGCTTCTCTAAGTTTTTCCAAATACAGATGCCTGTCTTCCTCTCTCTGTGATCTCTTGTATTTCATGAAGGCCTCCCTCTTTTTCTTCACTTTTTCAGCTTCTTCTTTCGAAAACCATAGCAGTCTCCTTTTCCTTTTACCTTTATTTACCATTTTAACAAAAAGGTTGGTTGCCCTTAAAATATCCCCTTTCAGTTTTGCCCACTGTTTTTTATACATCCCCCAGCTATTCCGATCCCACTAACAGCTCTCTGAGGTATTGGCCCATCTTGGCAAAGTTAGTCTTCCTAAAGTCTAAGATCCTCACCTTTGAATGGATTCTAACAACCCTAGTCCTAATACTGAACCACACCATCTGGTGATCCTCTGATGCAAAATGATCTCCTACTACAACATCAAAACACTTTCACCATTGGTAAAACCAAGTCCCGTATGGCCCCTTCACGTGTGGGGTCTGTTACCAATTGCCTGAATAGTTCTCCCTGTAGAGAATCCAGGATCTCCTTACTTCTAGATGATACTGCAGCAGGAATGTGCCAATCAACATCTGGCATATTGAAATCTCCTATCAGTAGCACTTCCCCTTTCCTAGCAATGCTGCACATGTCTTCAATTAACTCTCTGTCCACCTCTTCTTCTTGTGAGGGAGGTCTCTATATCACACCAATGCAAATAGATTTCTCTTTCCCTCTTTCTAGTTTAACCCACAATGCCTCCTCTCTCCCTTTTAAGTTCTGTAATTCCAAAGCTTTAATAGTAGTTTTTACATATAGTGCCACTCCTCCTCCCCTTCTTCCTACCCTGTCCTTTCTGAATAAATATAGCCAGGTATAGTTACATCCCAATCATGGTTTTCTGTGAACCATGTTTCTGTAACTGCCACTAAATCCAAGTCAGCCACTCCCACCAAAGCTTCAACATCAGGGATCTTATTTCCCATGCTACGGCATTTATACACCTGCCTTTCCATATGTTACCCCTGTTACCCATTCCCATAAAGGTATTTAATGCATTACCTACCAGGGGGCTTTCACCAGCCTGGGGGCTTTCTTCACCCATCCCCAACAAATCTAGTTTATAGTGCTCTTCAGTAGATTAGCCAGTCTACTACTGAAGATGCGTTGACCTTTCTTGCACAGATGGATGCCATCTCTGCTCTGCAACCCTTGGAACAGAATCCCATGGTCTAGGAAACCAAAACACTCTCGATTACCCATCCACGCAGCCATGCATTCATGTCCAGGATGCGAGCCTTTCTGTTCTTGGCCTTTACCCTCTACAGGAAGGATTGAAGAGAACACCACCTGTGCACCTAACTGCTTCACCCTATGTCCCAGAGCCATGCAGGGTCACTTTTGATACATTCTGAGGTATACCTGGCAGTATCATTTGTCCCAAAGGAGAGCAAACTGGTACCTGCACACTTAGATAAGGAACTAACCAAGCAGGTACACAAGGACTGACGACAATTCAATAGGTGGAAGAATCTCTTTAATTATTATGCCCTGATGCGTTTCGGCTAAAAGCCTTCTTCAGGGGGTCTTTAAAAGTGCACAACTTAAAGCTGTCACATGGTAACCTAAAAACGTTCAATGCGCACTGCACTGCTATACTGCAGCATTGCACCTAGGACAGGAACGGACAAACACCAACTGACCACAGGTTCATCCCCCACCCTGATCAACTCGAGACTCTGAACAAATCTGGAATTTGTAAATATTATGACTGCATTGTTTTGAAGCCCTTGCTGATGCATATACATTTGAAGCTTCCCCCAGGTGATGGTGCCCCCCCTTTATTACCTATGTTATAATTTCTTTCACTGTATTTCTCCCTGGTTTTTGTAAACCGCATTAACCCAGTGAAAGGCGGTATATATTATTATGGGATAATAAGGCATGTAAGACGATAGCACACTGCAGGCATGCCAAAAATCAACAACATCTACATAAAATTCAGAATGGAAAGGGGGAGCTGCTTTTTCAACCTGAGGCAATTAGAGACACCTTCAGACAATTCTATGCACAGCTGTACTCCTAAAATTCAGAGAGGGATGAAGAAGAGATAAAATGTAACATGGAAGGCTGTCACTTGCTGTGCGGGGGGAAAGAAGGTCTGTTGGCTATAAGGCATTTAAAATAAGGTAAAGCCCAGGGTTGGAAGACTTTAAACTACTAAATTTTACAAGATCTTTCAGGAGAAGGTGGTGGAGGTTCTAATAGACCTCTTTAATAAGGTAGGAAGGGGTGGGTGAATTACCTAAATCAATGGCAGTAGCAGTCATCATGGTGCTACCCAAACCAGCAAAAGATGAGACATGTAGTTTATATAGGCCCATCTCCCTTATAAGTGTTGATGCCAACATCTTTGCCAAAGTCCTGGCCAACAGGCTACAACGACACCTCCCCTTTTTTATAAAACAAGACCAGCCCAGGTTTTTTCCAGGGTGACAGATTAGTGATAACATTGGGTCTACATTGAACCTTATTTGGTTTGTGAAACAAACGCAGCAAGATTTTCTTCTAATGGTGGTGGATGCTGGAAAAGCATTTGATAAGTATTGAATGGAGCTTTATGTTCCAGGTTTTGAGGAAGATGGGCCTGGGTCCCAAATTTATAGAGAACTTAGGACAAGGATTCGGGTAAATGGAGGGTACTTGGATGAGTTTGTCCTGAGGAAAGGAACAAGACAGGGCTGCATTGTATCACCATTGCTATTTATAATGGTTTTAGAACCACTGGCGGAACGAATTCAGAGAAATCCAGATGTGAGGTGGTGGTAGTGGACCAGAAGGAACATAAAATATGCCCCTTTGTCGATGACATCATCAACTCCTTGCAGAACCCATTGTTCTTGCTACCAGTATTGATGCGCAAAATAGAGCAATATGGAAAAGTCTCTGGGTATAAAGTAAACCTCTCAAAATCAGAAATATTAGGAAAGCACTTAGGTGAGGAGTTGGAGCAGAGACTACGGGAGGCATTCCTTTTTAAGTAGGTGCAATCATCCCTGAGGTATTTGCGGGTACAGGTGGGGGGTGATTGGAGGGATTTGTACCACCTCAAATATGGGCACCTACTGGAGAACTTGGAAAAGGACAGGTCTAGGTGGGGTAGAGGGATAGTTTCTTGGCTGGGGAGGATAGCCATCTTGAAAATGAATGTGCTACCCTGCCTGTTCATTTTGCTATGGGCTGTAATGTCATTGCTGCAAGTTAGACAGGTTGAGGACACTTTGCAGAAAAGAGTTGTTATGGAGGTTATTTTAGAAACCATATTTGCGATTTGCATATGTAAATATGACCACTTACATGTGTAAATTGCATCCATGTGTAAAAGGCCATTTTTGAAAGGGCCTATTTTACACATGGATTTCCATATCACGTTTATGTTTCACAGGGGCATGTTGGGGGCATGGTCAGTGCAGCACTAAAATCTACATGTGTATCCCTCATTTCATATAGGGGATGCATGTGTAAGATTAAAACTACATTTGCTCCCAGTATAAACTGGAAAAAAACAGTGTTATTTTTGCCATCTCTTTACAGGGGAGTTTAAGTGACAAATCTCCCTAACTTCCAGCTCCTGTCAGGCTCCCATCCAGACTCAATCGGATCTAACCCCCCCCCCCCCCATCAACTGAGAGACTCGTGTCAAACGTCTAGTAATGTTACTTTCTGTTTAGATCATCATTGTTGCCACCCCCTCCCGGTGTCACCCCCCTTTTCTCTGTTGAGCTGATTATTGTACCCCCTCCCCACTTTTCTATCAAACCGCTTTGACACGGTGAAAAGCGGGATATAAATGCAGCTAAATAAATAAAAATAAATAAATAAATAACCCCCCCCCCCAGCTTATTTCTCTTTCTAAATGGAAATAAGGGAAAGCTAAAGGCCTCTGTAGTTATAGTGGCATCTATGGTTTCCGCTGTTGATTTTCTCCACATGTATCTTTGTAAATGCCTCCTTTCTCTGCATGTGGATGCCTATCTCCATGTGTTCCTGCTCTTTCCTCTATGTATTGCAAACCATACCCATTTTGACAATTTTACATCAGTCATTCACCCATTTCAGCTCTTATGTTTGTGTTTATTCCTTTTGTTATATACCATCCCCGCCCCCCCTCATCTCTCTCCCCTCCTCCTCACTGATGTTTAATCATGCTGCCCCTTTTATCTGTTGGCTTGTCTACCCCCTCATTGATGTATAACCTTTGCCTTCCCTTCTTATCTGTCGTCCTGTCTACCCCTTTCCCTCCTTCTATCCTTCTCTTCTGTCCTGCTTTTAAATTTTTAATTGTGGTCCTTTTCTTTTCCTTGCAGCTTTTAATTTTGTTTGTAAACCACCCAGATGCTTCTGTTATGGGCAGTATATTAAGTTTTTTAATAAACATAAACATAAACACCATTCTTGATCTCATTAATGACCACATCACAGCAGTTTACAGAGTTGATACTAATAAAAAGAAAGGTACAGTATAGAACATAAAAAGAACAAAAGGACAGGAAAGTAGAACGTCATACTGCAGGAACTCACTACTTTCAAAATGCCACCAAGCTCTCGTCTTCAAAAGCCTGTGCAAGGAAAAATGGCTTTAGAGCAGCTTTTAATATGGATAGTGATGTTTCTAATCATAGATACCAAGAAATAGCAGTCCATAACAGTTCATAAAAGCAGAACTACAAGAAGATTTGTAATGGGTTTATGAATGATGGGAAATTGCTAAGATTGTCACTTTGTGAGCACAATGTGCAGGATGTTGAGTAAGAAATTAATAATCTCTTTAGCTCCTTCTTACTTTTTGAAAAACCGAGATGGAAAATGTATATGCACCTACTTTAACATTTGAATGACAGATTTAACAAAACAATTTATTCAAAACATCTGAATCATTATGGGAAGATGATGTCCCCATCACATTCATTTTCCTTTATTTTCAATTTAAAGGCAGTCTCTCATGGATGACTGATGCTAGATGAACTTCTAGAAGGCCTAATGCAGTAGAACTTGCTCTTGGTCAGGTGAACAGTAATGTTATCTCTCCATGTTTAAGGGATTTCTGAATGGAAAATATGGATTTAAACCTTGATCTGAACTCTAGAGTTTGGAGAGCAGCCCAGAAAATCGTTATTTATTGCATAAATATAGAGTTTGTGGTAAGGCTTTCATATTGAACATACAGGAATCCTTGTTGCTTTACAAAAATGAATCCTATAATTTCCACACTTGGCACAATAGTTGGTAGGCAGGTTTGAGTTTTTACATCTGATAGGCCTGTTCCCAAATATAGAAATTCTGGGAGAATTTCCAAGTTGACGTTTTGAATGTTATTAACTTATTATTATGTATTATGCCTTTACTGAGTTGTTGGAGGGCAAAAGGTTACTTGTACAGATAATACATATAAGTTGATGAAGAGGTGGTAAGGGGAGATGTGATAGATTCCTATAGGAATCATAAGTGGAGTGAAATGGCTAAACGTGAATTAGTTGTTTACTTTTTCAAAAAACTACAAACACTAGGAGACACTCCATGGAGTTATTAAGTAGTACATATAAAATAAATCAGAGAAAATATTTTTTTCACTCTGAGTATAATTAAGATTTGGAATTTGTTGATGAAGGTTTCAATAAAAGCAGTTAATTTAGCTTGTCTTAAAAATGTTTTAGACAAGTTCCTAGAGGAAAGGTCCAGAAATCATCATTCCCCAGCTGAACTTGGGGACATTTACTGATTATCCCTGAACATAAGCAGCATGGAATCAACCTATTCTTTGGGATCCTACCAGGTATTTTTGAACTGGATTAGCCACTGTACAGTATTGCCTACAGAATAATTGGTTTGATAGACCTTTGATTTGACACAATATGGCAGGTTTTAACTTATTTCATCATTACTGTATATTGAAAAATCACCCTGAATATTGAAGATCAGTAAAGACAAGTTCATGAGATATCTTTTATTGAATGTCTCTCCTTGCTTAAGGATAACTTGGAACAATATAATTGGATTTAGGAGAGGTAAATTTGACAATGCAGTGCTCTTGGCAGAATGGTTATGAAGGACCTGGATAAGATTTTCAAAGGCAGAGATGTCTTTGTATACAAACATTTGATTTGTCCAAGCCATGGTGTTTTCAGTAATGTCATATGGATGCAAATATTGGACAGTGAAGAAGAAAGGAAGAAAATCAGGGCTGGTGAAGAATACTGTGGATATCATGGACTGCTTGAAGAATAAATCAATCGGCACTAGAGGAGATCAAACCTAAGCTTTTCTTAGAAGCTTAAAAAAACTTCAACTTTAAGTGGAGTGGAGGAGTGGAGTGGAGGAGTGGCCTAGTGGTTGGGGCAAGGTACTTCAGGCCGGAAGTGTAAAGGGTCTGCTTCTTGTTGGTCACTCCAGGACAGGGAAGTCCCGAACCCTCATCTGTGGTGTGCTGCTCCGGCTGGCTAGAATCCAGGGGAATAAAACTCACAGACCACACAGAAGGAAAAGTATGCAAGTTTATTCCATAGGGTGGAGGGATTGTCCGTATTTTATACATGACCAGAAACATATTCATACGTCATCCACCCATCTTCTGGGGCCCACTATAGCTTATCAGTAACTATGCAAATACGAGTCATCCCTGAGTAGAACAATCAATTTAGCTTAGCACAGCACATTCCTTTTCCATACCCACACCAAAATGTACAAAGGGCACATATATAGGATTCTGATTTCCCTTGTGCAGGCCTCCTGTATATGCACTTAAACTAAACATTATTATTTCCTAACAGGAAGGTTGGGGGTTCAAATCCCACTAGAGGACAGCAACCTTGGGCTGGAAGGACTGGGGTTTCTAGTCCCGCAGCTGCTCCTTGTGGTCTTGGGCAAGCCACTTAACCCTCCATAGCCCATGTTCCCTGTAAAATAGTTATCTCCAAGTTATAATGCCCTGTTCAATGTAATTTCAGTTTGTTCAATGTAAACCGCACTGATGCAGAATAGCACGGTATATAAGAGAATGTAAATAAATAAATAAAAAATAATACTTTGGACTCATCATTTGAAGTGAAAGACAACATGATTGCAAAGTTAAAGTTCAACACAACAGAGGAAGACCAGTAAAGCAATGGATCAATAGAATAATAGCAGCTACAGATGCCACTCTATCAACAACTAGTCGCTTAACTGAAGATTGAGCACAGTTTAGGACAACTATCCATAGGGTTACCATGAGCTGCCTTGAGTCAACAGCACTTTACAACAACAGCAGCAACTTCTCTCTTTTCATAATCTAGCTTAGTTTTGAAAATGATTGATTTAATGTCTATGTACCTGCTGAGAAAAGACACATCTCTAAATGTGGTTCTGTTTTTGTATTGTTTTTCAATACAATACAAACCCGTTTTACAATAGGTAGATGTTGCCTATTGTAAAATGTCTTTTATTGGTGATACTGCAGTCAGCTCATCTTTTGCATCAGCATCCATATTAATGAACACCATTGAAATCCCTCAGGACTACCGTAAAACCAACCAAATCACCAGTAATAGAGCATTTTCCTCCATAGCCCCTACATTATGGAATCCCCTCCAAGACACATTGAGATCCATTAAAGACCTCCAAACATTTAGGAAACATATCAAGACACACCTATTCAGTGAATATTTTGGCAATGACTACAACAACCACCCTATTTTGGCAATGACTACAACAACCACCACTCTAACATTCCCCTATAACCAATTCACTCTTCCCCGCCTCCCTTTTCTCCCTCCCTACCTATAAACTCCGAACCATGAAACAACATAAGAGCAAATTAATTTGCATATAGTTCTTGTACATAGATAAATGTAAATAATATTCCCAATATATTACTTCTTACCCCAGTTGAATATAACCCCAGTGTTTAATGTATACTGTTAAGTTCATTGTAAATCACCCCTGATTGCAGGAATGGGCGGTATATAAAAGCTTTGAAATAAATAAATAAATATTATGGAGGAGGAGTAGAGCACTGGCTTGGGAACCAAGAGACCAGCGTTCGATTTTCACTAGCACTCCTTGTGGCCTTGGACAAGTCAACCAACCCTCCATTGCCTCAGAAAAATCCAAGTTATCAATGCCTCTGTTTAATGTACATTACCAAGTTTAAGCTAGAATATAAACTTCTTTGACTAAAATGATAAAGCAGCATATAAAACCTGATAAATTAATAATATGATTTTATTTTAATCGTCAGTATTGTAAGGCATATGCTCAGAAACTTAGTGCTCAGGGTCTTAATGCTCAGAAACTTGAATTATTTTGCAAAAAAAAAAAAAAAAGTGCTGCAAGCCAAATGGGTGGCATGGGATTGTTTTAAAAATGCCAATTTATACATTTTTCAAGGACAGATGACTGTGAAAATATTTTATCATAGACTTGATACTGAAACTTTGGCAAGCCGCAATATGTTCTGTGCTGCTGTTTGTGTTCCATCTCACATGTGGATGTTTCCATTGATTAGACCTGCCAGTGTGTCTGCATGAATATTCAGAAGCACATTTTTTTCACAGTCTGGTATTAACACGGTAATCTAATTGTCAGCCCTCCAACATTATAAATGTCATTTCCAGTTTGGAATGACTTCAAATGACTGATGTTCTTCTAGACATTAAACAGATTCTCCAAGCAAGCTGACATCTAGGAGCCAAGGACAAGTGCAATTTTCACTGGTTTCAGATTTCACATTTGTTTCAAGGTCAAATAATATTACATGGCCATCCCTTGGCCTTTTCTGACTTCCTTGTGAGTACCCAGGCTCTCTTCAGGCAATATTATTTGCTTCTCCCAAAATTATTTTCTGAAGACTCTAATCTTCTAATAACCCTGCAGGGAGGGTACATAGCATGCAAAACAAATATTATAAACAAAAGCCAGAAGCATTGTTTTTTTTATCCATCTCTGGATAAAACTGTTAAGCAATATTGCCCCCCTGCTTAAAAGGATAAGACTCTTTAGATTTTATTGGTGAAAGATTACACAGGTACACTAAAAAAAAATTTTTTTAAACTGCCTCTAATGTTTCGATTGATTTTTACGTTTTTTGGTGCGCTGAATCCAAATCTGGTAACCAATTTGCTCCATCACGTACAGATGTTTTGCTACATTGGGTTAGCAGTTTGAGGTGAACATAGAAACATAGAAACATAGAAACATGATGACAGAAAAAGACCACAAGGCCCATCTAGTCTGTCCTTCCATAACAACAACTACAACAGTCCACTTTTTACCTTTAGAGATCCTCTGTGTTGGTCCCATGTTTCAGATTGAGTGCAATCGAGATAAAAGTTTCTTGGATGAATTCTTTATACTAATTGTTTAGTAGTTATTCAAATAAGAATAAAGAAAATTGTAACAAGGCAGCACATAAGAATAGAGTAATGTCAACAAAACACACTGTGATGGTAGCAAAATTGTCTGCACTTAAAACAGCCACATACATGTGCACAAACATTGAGCATATAAGAGCGAGGTTAGACACAAAGCAAAGCAAAGAAATGTGCAAAAAAGTTTGTACAGGTATGTATGTAAGAATAGAAAATGCAAACCGCACCATTGCAATACATGAAGACAAACACCCGATGGTGTGAAAATAAAATTCTAATAAATGAGATCCGACACTGTGGTAATAACTAGCACATTTTTATTTCAAAGTTTAGTAAAAACACGATATTTGTCAACACAGTTTAGATTTTAAAGTCATTTTTGGGTCAATCAATCTCCTGGTGGGCCCGTTTCTTCTTCCCCCGAATGCTTCTCTTGGTGCGCTGCTTGGCGTATTTTTCATCTGGGGTTTCCCGCAGCAGCAACCAGCAGAAATCAGCCATCATAGTGGTGTTCCATCTTCCTTGGTACCTTCTCTCTGCGTCCTTGATGTCCTGGTGAAACCTTTCACCTTGTTCTTCACTGTACGTCCCCAAGTTTTCGGGAAAGTAGTTCACATGGGAGTGCAAGAAATGGACTTTCAGGCTCATGTTACAGCCTTGTTCTTTGAAGGCATTGAGCATCCTGGCAACAATATCCTTATAGTTCTCATCCCGCCTGTTCCCCAAGAATTTGAGAACAACATCCTTGAAGGAATCCCAGGCTTCTTTTTCCTTCTCAGACATCGTTTCAGCGAATGCTCCATCTGAAATGAGTTTCCTTATATCAGGGCCAACAAACACTCCTTCCTTTAGCTTTGCTTCAGAAAGTCGGGGGAACTTTGAGCAAAGGTACCGAAAGCACTCACCATCTTTTGGAAGGGACTTGATGAATTGTTTAATGAGACCCATCTTAATGTGGAGAGGTGGTAATAGAATTTTATCACGAGGTACCAAGCTCTCATGAAGAACATTTTTCTCACCGGGTCTCAAATACTCCCGAATTGGCCAGTCTTTTCTCCCCCAGTGTAGGTCGCGGGCCCGGCTATCCCACAAGCAAAGGAAGCAGGGATATTTGGTGAAACCGGATTGCTGCCCTAATAGCATGGATAGAATTTTAAAGTCTCCACAAATCATCCACTTATGCTCATCATAACGAATCTTCTGAAGAATCAGGGCCAAATTCTCGTATTTTTCTTGGAGAATAACAGAGTGCGCAATAGGAACTGAAGTGAATGTGTTGCCATTATGAAGAAGAACACCTTTTATGCTGTCTTTTGACGAATCAATGAACATCCGCCATTCAGCAGGATCATACTTAAGTTTAAACTTTTCCATCACTCCGTATATATCGTTGCAAAATACCAAATCTTCCTCTTTGCTGAAATACTTCAAAAATTGTGTCTCGCGGTTGCGGTAGCAATAAAAAGTTGTTCCTGGTGACAATAGATTTTTCTGTTTAAGCCGAGAACCTAGCAGTTGGGCAGCATCTTTTGGGAGTCCTAAATCCTGGACTAAATCATTCAATTCAGCTTGAGAGAAAAGTTCAGGTTTCGGATCTGGTTCAGTTTCAAACTCGGAAGTACTGGACTCATCGGGAAAAGCCATCTGATGAGTCTCATCATGATCAGAACCGTCCACACAAATATGATCCAAAGATTTTGGTGGTTCAGGCACAGGTATTTCGTTGCTATGAGGCATAGGCCTAATTGCTGAGGGAAGGTTGGGGTAACTTATTACGTTCTTATTTTTTAAGTTGTATCCCTTCACAATGCAAGAGCAAAAATAGCAGTCACTGCTGTGGTCTCTTTGTTCACGCCACATCATAGGTATTCCGAAACGAAATGCTTGTTTTTTACCTTTCATCCATAAGCGTAGATCTTCCTCACATGTCTTGCACACTTTGTGAGAAGCCCACGGTTTGTCTTGATCGCCTAACTTCAAACCGAAATAGGCGAAATATACTTTTTTAATAAATGCAGAAATGTTCCTCTGCCGCTTTTTCACGGTATATTCCCCACAAATAAAACAAAAACTGTCCGGAGAGTTGACGCAACCTCTGGCTCTGTGAGCCATCACAAATACACAGCACTGCAAACTACAACTGTAGTGAACCACTTCGGAATAAAGCTGGATTACGACTGAGCAAACAAAAGGTAATAATGAACTTGCAAGAAACTGAAATTTGACAGGAACGTTCATGTCGCAACCACCGTGTTTGAGCGAGCGAACGAGGCGAGGCGAACAGGAAAGAACATGCGCCAGCGCGAGTACTGGATTTAGCCCCCCGCCTCCCAATTGTCCTGTTAATGTATAAAATGAATACAAAACACTCTAAAATATCATGAGGGAGTGTTTCTAGTTAGTTAACCATTACAACCTCTATTTTGGGCCAAGAAAATAAACTGCAGTCGGCTAAAAAGAAATTATGTGAACATTCCTTATATGGGTAAGAAATCTAATTTTGCAAGAAAACGTGACGTGATGGAACATTTTGGCTATTTTTCCTGGATTCAGCACCCCAAAATCTATAGGAATCAGTTGCAAAACTGGAGGCAGTTTTTTGGTAGTGTACCTGTGTTACCTATGATCTGGTCACAGTACCTTGGCTCTTTCAGTCTCCTCTGGTCCCTCAGTGAACTATGGTTGCACAGTTCATAGCCTATGTTTACATGATTCCAAAGGACAAAAAAGACTGAAAAAAACCCCAATGAGCTTGATATCTGACTAAGATAGTGAGGAAGGGGTTTCTATTTGAAAGCACATAAAAGAAGACTGGAAAAAAAACAGTTTGAAGGGCGCAGAGTATTCTTGCTTTGCTGCTTTATTTTTAGGAATACTGCTATCTTCCTATGCTTTTACAATTAGGATTTTAAAAGTTTTGGTGGGCTTTTTTCTCCTATCTGCTCCTGTTGGGAATGTCTCTCTGGACTGTAGAGAAAAGTATAGTCAGAAAGAGACTAGAAAAATTCAGCTTTTACAGTTTGTCAGTTGGCAGTTGCTTACTGCAGGCATTGGTGGAAGGTGTGCACTTTGCTTATACAATTCCATAGTAGCCAGTGGCAGTGAGGCATTACAGATTATAGTATCTAATATATCTATTCCATTGTGCAAACAGAAGATAACAGTGAATTAATTTTTTTGTAGCAATCTTGTTCTCCTATTGTCTGTAATAGGTGAGGTGGGAAGGAAGGGCACCCTACTGTATCAATCTATTCTATTTCATGGTAACAAAATACAGTTAAATAAGTAATAAATACTGGCTTCAAACCGCTACTGCAGGGGCGTGCACGGTAACAAGGAGAACTGAAGCAGACATCAGCAGCTGTGATCGGGAGCCCCCCCTCTCCTCCGGAGCCTACCAATCAGATCACAATACTGGCTTCAAACCGCCACTGCAGGGGCGTGCACTGTAACAAGGAGAACTGAAGCAGACATCAACAGCTGTGATCGGGAGCCCCCACTCTCCTCCGGAGCCTACCAATCATATCACAATACTGGCTTCAAACTGTCACTGCAGGGGTGTGCCCACACCTTGTAGGCCCGCGCCTGAGAGCCTCGCCAGAAGGCCCTTTGGCATGGCCCTTAGGCGTAAGACCTTGGCAAGAATAAAGATAGCATAATTGATAACAAGTATTATAAGACCTGATCAATATGGTAGTTGCTCATTTGCCCTACTGCTATATCTTTTCAATATTCCCTATCTCTTTTCTGTTTTATAGATGATGTTCTGTTATATATTTTGTATTGATGTATGACTGTAAACTACATATCAGATGTAACTTAATGTATGTCTTGTCATTCCCTGTTCTATGTAGACCCATTGTCTACCACATTGGTCCCTGCATTCTCTCCCCCTGCCTTTGTATGTCCTTGTAGTACAGTGTACACCGCTTTGATTGAAAGAAAAGGCAGAATAGAAAACCTGTTAAATAAATAAATAAATACATCTAAGGCAGCAAGTTTGGAGTGATAGTAATCCAGGGCAGCACAGATCTGCTGGGTGAGGCAGGGCCCTAAAATAGAGGCAGTCTCTCCCCAAAGAGCTGGGAGTCCAGTTCAATAGGAGCATTAGCCAGGAAAACAAATTCCCAGTTCCCTAGTCTGTTGAAGAGTATGAGCAGACAGGTAAGGTAGCTGGGAACTAAGTGCCTATGTCAGATCAGGCAGGTGTCCCTAGGTTTGTTTGAGAGGAAGCACAGTTGAAGTGACAGTACTATAGAGCCACATAGGCCTATTGGGTGGAGAAGTGTACTGAAAGACAGGCAAGCCCTGCTCTGAAGTCTAGGAATCCAGTTTGAGCATATCATAATGCCTGGGAAGGGTCCATTTGAAAAAAGAGAGGGGAGATGAAAGCAGTATTGGCACAAGTGTGCAGAAGGAGACAGATCATTCCAAGGGTATGCATATAGGCTCCTCTAGTCCTCTGATGACGCTAACAAGATATCTTTACCAGGAGAATAGAAAGCGATCCAGCTTCTTGTGAAAGAGCAATAGTTCAGTGCCATTATCATAGAGGACCAAAGGGAGGTTGAAATAGTGCACAGTGGTGACACAAGAGAGAACAGCTGGTGAAGGCAACTAAGCAGAGAAGCAGGTACAGTATAATGTATTCCCTGCTGAAAAGGGTATCAAGATAGTCTTGACAGATACAGAATCTGAGGGATCCACACAGGTGGGATTTGCATCTGACCCATCAAATATTAAAAGTGTACTGGCTGAAGAGCTGTTGAAGAGGGTTTTTTTTAGCATGCCATCTGATGAGGAGGCTGAAAGTGATCCTGGAAGCACCAAGGCCAAAAGCATTGTACAGGTAGACGATCAACAGAAAATTGGAAGATGCTGCTGGCCTTTCATTTTCTCCTTTGTCCCAGTCAGAGGTGCTATGGCATCACGAAGAGCAGTAGCCTTTCCTAAGGCAACAAAGGGGACATCTTGTAAAACTTTACAGGTATGGAGGCATCTTCAAGTCTTGAGGACCCAAAGAATGCATGGCAGCAGGCCTGATGGGCATCAAAGCAAGCCACCATGGAAGAGATGAGGTGGTGATTGATAGCATTGTCATAGAGCAGTCAGCATCGAGGGTGGTAACATGGTTGAGAAGATGGGGTTTAAGAGATTTCTGTATCTCTTTGCTCCCATTGCAGAGTGCCCTGTAGGATATCTTTTAGTAGGCATATGATCCCCAGCTTATATAATTTGTTGTGTCACTAGCTGCAGGCAGAGACAGCAAAAGCTGAGGCCAGTATTAATATGAATTTCACCACTGACATCTGGGCTAGTCAGAACACAATAGCTACCCTGAGCTTTTGCATCCTGGTAGTGAATATTTTACAGGAGGGATAAGCATGGAGTGCAGACAAAGGAAAGAGACAACCACCTAGTCAGCCTGATAGCTGAATCAACTCTAACTATTATGGGGTGACAGATTTCCCTCCCATAAAACATTCTCTATTATTGTACTTGTCAAATAAGAAACTATTTGTTGAGTACTTCTTGATGGTTTGTAGTGCTGTTAGAAATGCCTGCAATCAAATTTCAAGCAGGTTTGATTGAAAATAGATGGCATACCTGACTGTTGCGATGCAAAGCAGATACTTTATAGACTTTATTGGGGCAAATCAGATGAATTAATGAATGTTTCGGTTTCTGAAGACTAACCAAATGGATATATTCTAACGAATCAAAAAAAGCCCAAAAATCTTTGCACACACATGACTATTGCACAGATTTATCCTGTAAACTATATTGAATATACATGAAATTCAAATACACCTTATTTTCTGCTGTCCTATGATCCAACTTTATAGTCATTAAGGATGTGCATGGAAAATATCTGCCATTTGTTTTCATCTGTTTTCATATGATAACAATCTCCCATTTGTTTTCATCTGATAACAAACATAGATCGATTGTTTACGTTATCAGAATATAAAAAGACTAGGGGACATGCAATGAAGCTACAAGGTAAACTATTTAAGACTAATAAAAGAAAATATTTTTTCACTCAACGTGTAATCAAACTCTGGAATTTGTTATCAGAGGATGTAGTAAAGGCTGTTAGTGTAGTTGGGTTTAAAAAAGGTTTGGACAAGTTCCTGAAGGAAAGGTCCATAAACCATTATTAAGAAGGGACCCAGGATATCAATGCTTGACCCAGTACAAGCATTGCAGAACCTGTGTCTTTTGGGGAAACTGCTAGGTACGTATGACCTAGATTGGCCACTGTTGGAAATAGGATACTGGGCTTGATGGACCTTTGTCTGACCCAGTATGGCATATCTTATGTTCTTATTTACAGACATATTTTTCCAATTTTCAGATTCTTTTAGTTTTATGTCAAAACATTTTTGTCTCTAAAAGAAAACAAAAACATAAGATATGCCATACTGGGTCAGACCAAGGGTCTATCAAGCCCAGTATACTTTTGTCCATGTTACTTATCTCAGAGTAAGCAGTGGATTTCCCTGGTCCTCTTTAATTATGGTTTATGAATTTTTCCTTTAAGAACTTGTCCAAACCTTTTTAAAACCCAGCTACACTAATAGCATTTACTACATCCTCCGATAATGAATTCCGGAGTTTGATTACATATTGAGTGAAAAAATATCTTCTACGTTTAGACTTAAATGTGCCACATTGTAGCTTCATTGCATGACCCCTAGTCTTTCTACTTTTTGAAGGAGCAAACAACCAATCTACATTTTCCCATTCCATTCCACTCCATTCATTGTTTTAAACTGCAGACCTCTATCATATCTAACCTCACCATCTTTTTAATAAGTTGAAGAGCAATAATCTTTTAAGCCTTTCCTCCTAAGGGTATTCTTCCATCCCCTTTCCAATTTTGGTGGCTCTTCTCTGTACCTTTTCTAAATCTGCTATATCCTTTTAAGATATGGTGACTAAAACTGCACACAATATTTATGGTGCGGTCACACCATGGAACGATACAGAGAAATTATAATATCCTTGGTTTTATTCTCCATTTCTTTCCTTATGATTCCTAGCATTCTGTTTGCCTTCTTCGCCACCGCTGGGTAGAGGACTTCAATGTATTATCCACAATGATACCTAAATCCTTTTCCTGGGATCTTGCATCATGTGACTGTAGTTTGGGTTGTTCTTCCCTAAGTGCAGAACTTTGCACTTGTCCACATTAAATTTAATCATCCATTTGGATGCCCCGTCTTCCAATTTTTCAAGATCCTCTTACAATTTTTCACAATCCTCTTGTGTTCTAACAACTTTGAATAATTTTGTGTCATCTGCAAATTTGATCACCCTATTCATTATTTCCATTTCCAAGTCATTCATAAATATGTTAAAAAGCAGTGGTCTCAGCACAGATTCCTGGAGTACTCCACTGTTTACCTTTCTCCATTGAGAAAATTAGTCATTTAGCCTTAGGGGTCTATTCTAAACCACGAATAGCGGGGATGGGACATCCATCCCTGCTATTCGTCCCCCTTGCTGTCCATGACTAAGCCTTGCCATATGAACAAGGAATTTGTATGGGGAGGCCAGAAGGGGGTGGGGAGGGGGTGGGCAGAGCAGAGTTAGGGTGGGCAGTGGGTGGTTTACGGCCCCGAATGTACAGGGCCGATTCTGAAGTTGGCCCTGTACATCCGGAGCCAGCAGACTAGACAGGGAACAGCAGACCCAGGCAGAGGTAAAGGGTAGAGGGGTACAGGAGATTCCCTGCAGCCTGACCCTGGCCATGGGAGGCCAGATTAGGAGTCAGACTGCAGGGAATGAAGAAAGTCGTCGGCGGCTGGGGATTGTGACTCCTGAATGGAGTCACGATGCCATGGCAACCGGAGGCCATAGTGTCATGACTCCATTCTGCAGCCTGACTGAGTTAGCCAGGCAGGAGCCTGTATGTGCAGGCTGACCGGAATCGGGTCCAAGACTGCACTTACAGGTTTAGAAATGATTCTGATCTCATGGGGGCTAGACGTGCCTCATGGGATCAGAATCATGTCTATCTCTGTGTGTCCGATTCAGTAATTTTGTTCTTTATAATGGTTTCTACCATTTTGCCCAGTACAGACATCAAGCTCACCGGTTAGTAGTTTCCCAGATCACCTCTGGAACCCTTTTAAAAAATTGGTCACTCTCCAATCCTTAAGTGCTACAGATGATTTTAATGATAGTTCACAGATTACTAAAAGTAGGTCTGCAATCTGTTAGAACTTTTTAATGTGCTTTTGTAGGCTAAGGTGTGTTAAATTAATTTTACATACTCTAAAATATTTTACATACTCTAAAATATTTTATACCTCAATTTTTATAGACAGGAACCACAGCTGTTTGAGTCAATTGTTCCAGAACCACTTCTATGTAAAAGAAAGCATTGAAAAGACATCAGAGTTGCCAGGGCTTCCCTAAATTCCCTTGATACCCTTGGTTATATTCCATCTGGCTGAATCACCTTGTCCAATTTTAGTTTAGCTAGTTCTTAACTGTATCCTCAATTAACTATGAATAATTTTCTCATAAGCACATTTCTGAAAATTGTTTGAAGTCTACCACATTTCCATTCCTGTTTGTGTTCATTTTCTACAGTTCTATTCCCAGCCCTTCCTCACTGAACACTGAACAGGAATATTCGTTAAGTACGTCTGCTTTTTCTTCATTTGCATCTACATATTCTTACCCTTGGAGTTTATAAAATAACCAAGCAACCAGGGTTCAATTCCCACTAGCACTCCTTGTGGCATTGGGCAAGTCACTTAACCCTCCATTGCCTAGGAAGAAAGGCCTGGCAATCTACGTCTGGTGACACTGCCAAGGAAACCCAGGAGCTTCTGGGTCACCAGGAGTCAGGACTGACTCAAAGGCACACATTGCATTCTTACCCTTTATTTTTTGAATCCCTTTGTGCCATTTTTGTACTACAGTCACACCATCATGAATGTGCCCAGTCTTGTCTGATCACAGGTGTTAAGGAGGGTTGGGCCTAGTTTGTATTTTGATGAGAAACCACCTTGGAATACCAGGTGCTGTAGACTTACTGCCCAGAACAAAGGCCTAGCAATCTACTTCTGGTTGCACCCTTGCCAAGAAAATCCAGGGGATATTCACAACATGGACAACTATCCAAAGGGTTGCCAGGAGTCAACAATGAATCGAAGGCACACAGAAACAAGCCATTTTTGCACTTCCTCCTGTCACTTAATGTCTGGTCAAGTTACTACATCTTGCATTTATTTGGTACCTGCTAATTATTGGCAGTACCTAGATTCAGGCAGTGCTGTCCTATCCTATCCTCAGGAATGCTATTGTGAATATGTGCATTACCAACGCTCATATCCACTAGCTTCCAGCGTTTGTAATAGTTTTCTTAATTCTTAGAAGATTTTTGGATGGCTTTCCACTCTTCTTTCCTTCTAAGAGGGAGTCTCTTGCAGCTTTTGGCTGATGTACCTGTAATCCAAACCAAAGACTGAGAGCAACTTTAGAACAGGGTACCAAAGCTTTAGAAACACATAGAAGCATATATTGTGCCCATTTTATAAAGACATCAAAGCATCATGTCAATGTCTTTTAATCTTGGGAAAAAGTAACATTACCAGAGAGCAGGAAAAAAATCCCACAAATTAAATATAAATATTAAGAAATAATTTTTATAAAGACATTTCTACCTATGCACCTTTTATAATATTATCTCCACAAAAGCAACCATGCAGGCATAACCTTTCTGTTTAAGTTTGCTTGAATAAGTGCATATTTTATATGTATGCATCTCACCATTCTTCCCTAGCTTCCTCCAAACTCCACACTTGGAATACCTACACATGTAGAGGACAATTTTGGGGCTTGTTTACAAAGCCGCGGTAGCGGTTTCCGATCGTTATCGGAGCCGCGGCCCCATGGCTCTGCTACCACGGCTTTGTAAACAAGCCCCTTTATCAGTGGGAGTTCAGAATAACAGGGAAAACAAGTCCCTATTTTAAGCTTATTTTATAAACACACATCAGTGCCTAAGGGGTATGTTTACTAAACCGCACACACGTGCGCGGCGCACAATAGCGTACGCTAATGATGCACTTAAGTGCTCTTAAGTGCTGCGCATGCGTATGCGTCACATTAACGGGCCGACGCACGTGTGCGGGGCGCTGATGTGCGATAGAGGCGGGGAAAGGCTTACGGAGGGCGGAGGAAGGCCCCTGAGGGGCGGAGGGACGGGGTCAATGGGTGGAGAGTGGGAGGGGAGAGGCTCCCCGCACAGGAGCGGGGCTGAATTTCGGCAAAAAAAATACCGCGAGTGAAACCCTCGCGTTAGAGTCGATTTAAAGGGAAGAGAAACCATTTCCGTCAGCAATGTACAGCAAAACCGGGGAAACCTGCAAAACGTGAGCAGTGTGATACATGTGCACAGAACAAAATAGCAAATATAAATTGAAAATGACCACAACAAATTCCAAATAAATTATAATCCAGCTGGGCAACAGTGATATTAATGGGCAACCATAAAAAACACTCCCAGGAAAGCTCCAAAAAAAGGAAATGATTTTTGGAAGGGTCTACGCTCCGTAGACACGTTCTAAAAGCACTGCATTTTAATGGAGCTTTCCTGGGAGTGTTTGTCATGTTGACCATTGATATCACTGTTGCCCAGCTTGGTTGTGGCTTTTTTCCCCTTTTTTGGAGGTCATTTGTGAGGTTTAATTGCACCTTTGTCCCCATACAAGGTAAACGAGCCCACAGTAAAATTGTACAGAGCAGGGTGTCTGACTCATGCAGCCAGGTTACCTATCTCCAGAGACTGCACTGTCTCTGTGGCCACAGTGTGGTGCAGCGGACACAGCAGTGCCTGTAAGACCAGAGGGTCACAAGTTCAAATCCTAGCTGGGGCTCCTGCCAACCCTGTCCCCATAGTTTTACCCACCACTAAACAGGGTGAGCACCAAAACGGAAAGGCCGCGGGGCCAGGTACCGCAGGCCGCGGATAACAGGGTGGGCGGCGGGGTGCGTGGCCCCAGCCTGGGGGGCTAGGTGGGGGGTGGGGGGGGGAAATGCGGTGGCGGGCAGTTTAAATCTATTGGCTCCCGCGGGTGAGTGAGGAGCGTGGAAGCCAATGGATATGGTGCTGGGGGGTAGAGGGGCCGGCGTAAAGCAGAGCGTGCCGGCAGGATGTCAGTCCAGCAAGGCGGAGGACGAGGACTGGTGTCTTTGTTGGGAGCCCCGGTGCTGGAGGACGTGGTCGGCGGCGGAATTCGCGGTGGGTCTGCCCTGACGGATCGTAGGGCTGTGGGGCAGTGGAGCTCACGGCAGTTTTGCCCGGATTGATTATTAACTGCGGGGCAGTGGAGTGGTGGCTGGAGTGGGCTGGAGAGCGGTGGGTGTGCAGGAGGGCTGCACGTGGACAGCTGCGGCTGCGGGGGGCCAGGCAAGTGCACCTCTAGCTAGGGTTTGCAGGCATTGGGAGTGAGTTACAAAAAAAAAAAAAGAGGGAAATATATATAAATTAAAACTAAAGCAGAGCAGCATCAGTGGGAACCAAAAAAACACAACAAAAATGGAAGGGTTTTTTTATTGCAGACTTACTCTGTCTATTGGGAGACTGGTGCTTGGTGAGGGACATGCCTCCTCGTGAGGGACGAGGGCCCCGGTGGTCTCGGGGGCCTGGTAGATGGGTGGCGCCAGCAGGTGGAAGGCAAGCGGGGGGGGGGGGGGCAGTGCAGGTGTGAAGGGGGGGTGCACGGGGGAGCTCTAGGGGGGGAAGTGGTGTGTCAAGTTTCTGATGGGCTGTGCAGGGACGGAAGGGTCGGCGGGGCGTTGCCGGGAGTGAGGGAGGTGGAGGGGAGGTCGGGGTCAGCACCTATGTCATGGGGGACACACGGGGGCATGGTTGGGCAGGATGGGTGGCTTGGGGGGCCCATGGGGCTGGCCTATAGTTCCGGGGGGCTTACATCCCTCAGCTTTGGAACATTGGCGGGGAGGGGGGCAAGGATCCTCCAGAGCAGAGTGCCTTGGGGCTTGGCAGCCGCCTTGGGCATTGGCAGGTTCCCCCTCCTTGTTTCCCTCTTTGTCTTCACAGATGCTTAACCACTTAACCATTGTGCTGTGGCTCTGCTCTTCTTCCTGCACATCAGCGCGCCACTTATACCGCCCAGTATTATAATGCCTCCATAAACATCAGCGCGCCGCCTTATGCTGCCCAGTATTAATATGCCGCCAAAAACATTAGTGCGCTGCGCCTCATAAATTAACCCCTCAGCCAGCCATCTTCATTGGGCACTGTGGGGATCAAACCCCTGATCCCTGCACTGTTGGTCAGTGTCTTAACCATTGTGCTGTGGCTCTGCTCTTTTTCTTGCACTTCAGCGTGCCACTTATGCCTTCCATGCAGCTATCTCATGCGCTAAGGTGCGGGGCGCACATGGGCGCCGCGCACCTTAGCGCATATGTAAATTCCGCCTTTCCTTTTTCAGGACGGAACGCCCACTCCTTATATGGCACCCGCACACTACCGGGGCCCGCACTTTACCGGGGTTTTAGTAAACATACCCCTAAGTGTCTATAATATACTAGCGTAATTGGCAGAGATTATGCCTTGAAAGCAGTACACAAGTAAATTAATGTATTTTATAATCTGTGCATGTATTTGAGAATTCCACCTATTGTCTGCCCAGAGCATGCCACTGGCTATACCTCCTGTCAAAGTACACATCATCATGTCAACATGTGTACTTTTACCCTAGTTGGAATTTTATAAGAGGCTTCTTACATTCATATGTGGCCACATACATGCAAAAATGACTTTATAAAATTACCCCCACACTGTGTAGAAGTGTACACTATGGGGTAATTTTACAGGCAAAATGAGTGTGTAGAACAGTATTCATATGTTCAAGTCAATTCAGAAAGGAATTTTACTTATAAATTTCAAATTAACCAATTATAGGGGTAGTTGTTAAAGTAGGTTATGGGACTAATGTACATTATTTACCCTTTAACGCACATTATGGGCAATAATGTGCATTATTTTACTATAACATACATTAAATTATCCCAATATGCGTTACCTAATAATGAGACGCACCACACTGCAAGCTGTGTTATACTTGGAAAAATAACACCAGCTCAGAGCATCAGGCCGCTAACACATGGCCTGGTTCTTCCGAGCATATCCTTAAAGGGGCTAATACAGTTAGTTACATAATGTGGTCTGGCAATTCGCCTCCACCTGACCACAGCATAGGTGCAGAACCCCGTGGCCCCTCCAAGAGACCGCACCATGATACCACAGAACCCCCTCTCCCCAAACCCACATTCCAAGTCCATTGCCTTCATGTAGACCCCCCAATTACAATATACCCTCAAAGACCCCACCACCACCTTCTGCCCAACCTGAGGCCTACCATTAATCCCTGGTGGTTTAGCGGGTTGTAGACAGGAGCAATCCACAGCTGTTCCTGCCCATTATGGCACCCAGTTCAAAATGGCATCTATGACTCCTAGCAGAAGTATTGTCAGGCTACCACTAGGGTCATGATTGCCATTTTGAATCCATCTCCACAAGGGCAGAAGCAACAGGGAATTGCTCCTGCCCACAACCCTGCTAGACCACCAGGGATTAGTGGTAAGCCCCAAGTTGGGTGTGGGGGGATCTTTGTGGGACTGGTGTATTGTAATTGGGTTTGTGGTGGGGATCTGTGGCTGCATGTTGTGGTCTCCTGGGGTGGAGGCTTACTGGAGTATTGCATCATTGCTTCTACCAGGGAGAGGGGGACCCCTGGACTATGCTATGGAACTAAATGCACCAGCCCTTTTAATCAAGCTCCAAGGAAGCAGATTAACGCAGCTTGTAAAGATGATCAGAAGCTGCATTATTCTTTTACTGCAGGAGTTACTAACATGTGGTATTGAATTACTGCAGGTTGGTGACTCTCTTGGTAAACTGAGCTGTGATAAAACGTTGGATTTTACCATAGCTTAGTAATTATCCCCCTATGGGGTTAATATACTTAAAAAGTGCCTTTTTCACAAAAAGGGGTCACTATGGAATAAAACATAAAATGTCCTAAAATGTAGAGACACCCAAAATTTCATTGTTTCACTTTTTTTTTTCATAGTCAGCCCCTTATGCATAAACTTTGCATATTTCACCCCTTCCTTTTTACAAAAAACATTCACTCTGTGCGAAATTTTATTTAAATTTGTAAACAATGAGCTGCTGTCACCTGCAAAATCATACAGAGAAGCTAATTAAATCTGAATATGGTGAATGCAATGCACACTAAAAGGGCTTTGCAAGTCTGCTTTCATAGAAAAATAACTACATCTGAATGAAATGTATTTATTATTTTTTCAGTTGCCCTATAGCACATTTTTATGCAAAGGCTTGCTACAGGGCTAATTTGTAACTATACCAAACTTTCCAGAGATGAGATTGTTAGCTCATGGAAATCTCATAGGTCAGTACACCAGCCCATGTGACTTTGGAACTGGTTAGTGGTGCCTGAAAATTCCATACAGATAGTTATAGAAACTTCTAGCTGTTCGGCAGGTTGCGTTGTATAGATCCTTAATCCAATCAACAAGAACAAAATTTTCAGTCTTAAATACTGTGCAGAAGCAGTCAATGGAGTCATATCAATTTTGTGATTAGGGCTTCTGATTTTATTTCTTAACCAATAAACACTGATAAAACATCTCCCATGCAAAAAAAAAAAAAGGTGTTTATGGGACTTTTATTTTTAAGTGCCATCAAGTCAATGCTGACTCCTGGCAATCCAGCAGCCCCTGGAGTTTCTTGGTAAGATGTGACCAGAAGTAGACTGCCAGGCCTTTCTTCTGAGGAAAGGAAGTGTAAAGTTACTTGCCCAAGGCGTACCAGTGGGAATCAAACACTGATCTCTTGCATACTAGACTGCTATGCTAACCATTTGACTACTCCTCCACTCCCATTTATGGGATAAACACCAGAAAAATACCATTTCCCCTAGAACTCCCTTGACTTAACCTCCACTCAGATTTTGTGCATTTTCTGCATTGATGTTTCCTTAGTTACACAAACATACATGTTTGTTTGCACTGAGAATGGTTTGGAATTTTTTGTACTATCAAAGAACACGGAATTATCTAGAAGATAAATTCCTAAATGTATAATTCATAAACACCTAAGAATAGAAGCCTCATTTATGATTTGTATATGTATTATTCTTTCTATGCACAATTAACACACACTGAGGCTGGTTTACTAAGGGTTAGCACATGCTAACACCACTGTATCACATTATTTGTTGCGGAACCCATTTCATGTAATAGGCCCTGTGGCAGATAAAGCATAATGCCAGTGTTAGCTTGTGTTATCCATTTGCAAATGATCTCCACTAAGTCCCAAGAGGGAACGGTAAAAAAATGGTTCAGGGACTTGCAAGTACCTAGATTCCTATTAAAGATGCTAAGCATTTCAGTTCCAAATTACTGAAATAAACCTATATATTTCTCATAAGTATCCTTTGGATGGTTGGAGTGATGTGTGTATATGTTTGTTTTATTTTATCTATGCTTACATCAGAGGTGCCAC
Source organism: Ichthyophis bannanicus (assembly GCA_033557465.1). Lineage (NCBI taxonomy): Eukaryota > Metazoa > Chordata > Amphibia > Gymnophiona > Ichthyophiidae > Ichthyophis > Ichthyophis bannanicus. The sequence goes on along the minus strand of CM066034.1, from coordinate 620,012,571 downwards.
ATTTCATTTCAGAACTGCCAATTCATTTGGAGAATTGTTTATTTCTTGTCTCACTCTTAAGTCACCTTTGTTCTTCAAACAAATGTGATAAATCCCCTGTGTTATTTGAAAACTTCGGTCTTACCACCCTCATGTCCCATAAATACAGATGCTGACAGCTTGGTGACTCCTCGTTCTGTTGGGACCACAGTAACTGTCAGGCTTTTGGTTGTTTTAATCTCAGTCCTTGGTCAGAGGCAAATTAAATCAACTAAACAAATGTACAATAGTTGGGTATAGGCATTTTATCCAAAACATTTCATCCCTAACCTTCAACCTCATCATATATAGTAGGATATTTACAAATGGTTAGCTTGTCAGCTAAAACTATAGGCAGAGAAAACATATTTTGCCATTTTATAAGAAAGGAAATCCTGATTTTAGTGAATAAAATGCAGTCCATTCACTAAAAATAATGTATTTATATATGGAATCTAATGTTGAAATACTCCAGTTGTAAAGGATCATTTAATTTAATTTATAATCCACCTCTTGTTACATTACAAAGCAGCATGCAACCAAACATATATGTAAATAACAGCAATTACAGATAGCATTTACATATGTATGCCAATCTATATTTTAGAAGAGGAACTATTTAAATATGGGAATGCATACCACCTTTAGATTTCCAGGTGTGGAGAATGCAGGTAGAGGGAATAGTTAGAATGGGCCTACAATAGAGATGTAGATTCACCATCTTACAAGGGGACTCTAAGTTCATTAGAAAAAATGTAGACATTGGCACTTGCAGCTGACCCAAGGCAAAATAAGTGCCTGTTTGAATGGACAGCTGTAAAGACCATGGTCTGCCACCCTCCCAATCATCCCCCCAACTTTGATCTCCCCTGATCACTCTCCAAGACACCTGACCCCTCCAAGCTATCTGATACTCCTTCATCCAAACCCCTCTGGCAGGAAGAACCCCCATCCAATCCCCTTCTCCCCAGGCAACAAGGTACCCCCAAGATACCTCTGCAGACAGACATCCTTACCCCCAGCTTCCGATCCTCTTCCCCAGCATTACTGTGGTTGGTGGTGTCTAGTGGAAGCAGAGGCGATGCCCGCTGGCTCCTGTTCCTTTGCCTCTGAGTTTCAAAAAGGCACCCACAAACTACATGGTCCTGCAGCAGTACCATGAAGATATCATTAGGGCTCATGGACACCATTTTGCAACCTAGAGACAAAGGAGTAGGAGCAGGTGGGCACCTGTCCTACTACCCACCATATACGAGGGACCCTGGTAAGACTGGAGAAAGGTATCAGTGGGTGGACAGTTGCTTGGGGTCTTTGTCAGATGGGGGGATCGGATGAGGGAATCATATCTAGGGTGGTTGGGAAAGGGATCAGGTTTCTTGGGGAGGCTGGGAGGCATTAAGGTTGGGGGAAATGGTGATGTTGCAGCAGGTATGCTTTTAGAATTAGAACAGTGATTTTAAAATCTGCTCCCACGAACATGCAGTGGGTACCTGCATGGCTGTTTTCCCCATGTGCAGCTTTTTAAAAATGTTGCTCATAATAGAGAGACATACATGTGACGTCCTGCACTTATTTTACAAGAGGCTTTGTGTTTGGCTCAGCCTCTTGTAAAATATTATGGGAATTCCCTACAGCCCTAATGGTCATTTGATATTCCCCTCTCCAAGTACTATGCAAAATCTCCTTCACATATGCAAATATCATAATAAACAGGGCAATATACATTAACTCTTAAAGCACAAATAGACAAAACTCAAATAGCAGAATGAAACAAATGCTCTATAAAAGTTCAAGATTCTAGCTTTCCAGTTTTATCAACTCTCTTTTAACCATTTGTCTAAGTATGCGAAATCATATTTTTGCAAAATAGTTCACATCTTAATCCATTATATGATATACTTTATAGTGGGCTTTTTGCTAGAATCTCAGCTTTGTAACAGGAACATCAACACTATTTATAGTAGTGGTATCATTTGTTTTTTTTTGTTTTTTTTTTTTGGGGGGGGGGTTCAAATGTGCATACCACAATAATAGCAGGTGAACAGTGATACATGAATAAATTACATCAACCATTTACAGTAGTTACAATAACTCCTTGGCTGAGACCAGTCATATCCCACCTTAAACCTCTCCCCTCCCCACTCTAATGCTCTAGAGTATTTGCACTAGAACTGGTTCCACAACCACTTGTCAGCATCCACTGAGGTTTCGTGAAAGCTGCGTAGACATAGCTTTCGGCCTTGTCAAGGTTAATCCACTGATGAAAGGAGAGGGCCCAGCCCCCCACTCAGTGTTGTAAAATCACCATTTTAACTCTCCAGATCCCGATCATGAGAAATTTCCCTTCAGCCCTCTGGACCTTCTGCTCTCAGAGTGGCCCTTTGTCCCCTAGCAGCAACGGGCTATAAGTCCATTCTATGGACTTGTGAAGGACATCTTCCATACTCCACAAATCTTTTCCCCAGAGCCCTGTCAGTACGGTGCACTCCAGAAAGGTATTCTGAATGGTTTCGATGTGTGCTTTACATTTCTCGCATCAATCCATGCCCCAGAAACCCAGTTTTTCTCCCCGTTCCCTCGTAAGGTATCCCCAATGTAGAATTTGGTATTGCATTTCTTGGTACCGGGTGGTGCCAAGGACTCTAGGAATCTGTGAGAAGTAGCATTCCAAATATTCCCCTTCCACCTCTTACCCCAGTTCTTCTGCCCATTGTTGTGCTAACCTTTTCAGAAAGTGAGCTGGCAGCCTGTCCCAGTCGCTCTCTTAGAGGAACCATTCCCTGGGGTGTGCAGCTGTAAGGGCCCACTAGTAGTGCCTGATTTGTAAGTAATAAAATATCTGTATCCGCAGGATTCCTAAAACAGTCCAGAGGTCCAGAAGGATGGGAAGCCTCCCCCTCAACATGAACCCAAGTCCACTCTGCCTTCTTTGTTCTATCCCAAAAACTGATTCCAGACCCTCCCTGGTGGGAAGCTGTGATGTAGCACACTCATTTGTCCCACTCTTCGAGTAACCCCCTTGGTGTATATTTTGCTGTGGTTGTGTATGTGTCATGCATCCAACACATTGAGGCCGCAACATTATAAGTTCTTAGATCCTGGAAGCCCAACCTCGCCCTTCCCCTGGTCTAAGATCATTTTGGCATAACTGACCTGCACAGACCTCTCCCTCCAGATAAAAGTACACAGTGTGCTCTTGAGGAAGTTTTTGTCCTCCTGTTGCAACCACAAGGGCAGCATCTGCAGCTGAAATAACATTTTTGGTATTATTGCTATGCAATTGAGTGCCACCCTTCCATAGAGACAGAGGCAGAACAGCCCATTTCACATAAAGATTTTTTATCTGTTGAATTTTGTCCTGGATATTTAGCTGGTACAATGTTATTAGGTCTTGGTGGAGATGTTGTTAAGTGCCATCAAGTCGGTGTCAATTCATGGCGACCCCTTGGATAGTTGTCCTAAATTGTGTTTGGTCTTCAGTCAAGTGGCTCATTGTTGACAGTCTGCAACCGATATCTGCAGTTATTGTATCAATCCATCTCATTGCTGGCCTTCCTCTTTTGCATTGACCTTCTACCTTGCCAAGCATGATGTCTTTCCCTAATGATCTCTCTCTTCAGATGATGTGTCCAAAGTATAAAAATCAAAGTCTTGTCATCTGAGCTTCAAAAGAAAGCTTAGGTTTGATCTCCTCTAATACTGACTGGTTTGTTCTTCGGGCAGTCCACAATATACACAGTATTCGTCGCCACCTCCATAACTCAAAGGAATCAATTTTCTTCCTGCCTATCTTTTTCACTGTCCATCTTTCACATCCATATGATGTTATTGAAAATGCCATGGCTTGAACAAGTCAAATCTTTGTATGGAGAGAGAAATCTCTGCTCCTGAGAATCTTGTCAAGGTCCTTCATAGCCATTGTGTCAAGAGCAATGTGTCATCGGATTTCTTGAATGCTTGTTCCTTCTTTATTGATAGTTGATCCAAGTAGGTTAAAGTTATCAACTATTTCAATTTCTTCTCCACCAACGATGAACTTATTCATTTTGCCAGTTGTCAGGCTATTTATCTTCTTAACATTAAGGTGCAGATCCATTTTTAGACTATATTCCTTGATCATAAGAAGCAAATGTTTCAAATTGTCTTCACTTTCAGCCAGTAATGCGGTATCATCAGCAAAGCAAAGGTTGTTGATGAGTCTTATACCAATCTTCACACCTCTGTTGTCTTCATACAGTTCTGCTTCTCTGATGATTTGTTCTGCATATAAATTAAACAGGCAGGAGGAAAGTATGCAGCCTTGTCATACACCTTTGCTTATTTTAAACCATTCTGTTTCTCCTAGTTCCGTTCAAACTGTTGCTTCTGGATCAGTGTAAGGGTTGTACAAGAGAATGTTCAGGTGTTAAGGTATACCCATGCTTCTTAATGTGACCCAGAGTTTCTCATGCTTTACACAGTTAAAAGCCTTCCTGTAGTGAATATAACACTTATAGATATCCTTTTGGTATTCTTTAGTCTTTTCAAGGATCCATCTCACATCCACGATAATGTCTCTTGTACCTCTCCCTTTCCTGAACCCTGCTTGCACTTCAGGCAGTTCTCGTTCCAGGTATGGTTGTAGTCGCTGCTAAATGATCTTGAGTAGAATCTTGCTGGCATGTGAGATCAGACCAATTGTGCAATAATTTCCACAGTCAATTGGTTCCCTTTCTTCAGTATTGGTATAAACACAGATCTTTTGCAGTCAGTTGGCCATGAATTTGTCTTCCAAATTTCCTGGCAGAGCCTTGTAAGTATGGTAACAGCTTCATCTGATTGCTGTAATAACTCAATGGGAATGCCATCAATGCCCTGTGCTTTGTTATTTGATAAGGCTTTCAATGCTGCTCCGACTTCTTTTTTCATCACCAATGGTTCCTGATCATAAGGTATAGGTTGAAATGGCTGTTGGTCCACTTGATCTTTATGGTATAATGACTCTGTATATTCTTTCCACCTTTCTTGATCTTCTCAGCATCACTTAACATGGATCCTTGAGCATCTTGTAGCATTCCATTTTGAGGCTGGAATATTTTCTTTAACTCTCGTAGCTTTAGAAAAGTCAATTTTGTTCTTCCTCTAATAGCTTCTGATTCTATTTCCTTGCATGTGACATTGTAATACTTTTCCTTGTTCTGTCTTGTTGCACATTGGAAATCTCTGTTGAGTTCTGCGATTGCCTCTCTCTTTCTCCTCTGGCTTTAGCTTCTCTGCATTTCTGGACAATTTTCAGAGTTTCTTCAGTCATCCATTTTGGCCATTTTTGCTTTTTCACCTTATGTAGAGATTTATCACTTTCTTCCAATACAACCTTCTTGATGTCATCCCATAACTCTTCATAAATGTTGGCTTTCTGCAAAACCAGTGATCTATTCATCTCAAACACCTTCTTCCAGCAACACAAGCACATCTGTGGAAGACAATGATGGAAAAGCTCAATAACATCAAGAAAGACAAAACCTGAAGCTGACTGTGGCACAGATCACCAACTACTAGTATGCAAACTCAAGCTAAAGTTGAAAAAGAGCAAGCCACTCATGAATGTAGCAAAATATGACCTTAAGAATATACCAACAGAATTTGAAGTCTGCCTGAAAAACTGATTTGCTGTTTTAGGTACAAATGACAAAGCTCCAGTAGAGTTATGGGATGACATCAAGAAGAATGTGTTGGAAGAAAGTGAGAAGTCTCTACAAAAGGGGAAAAGGCAACAACAGCCTATATGGATGATTGAAGAAACTCTGAAAATTGTCCAGAAACGTAGAGAAGCCAAACCCAGAAGGGAGAGAGAGAGAGGCAATCACAGAACTCAACAGAGACTTCCAACATGTAGCAAGACAAGGCAAGGAGAAGTACTACAATGATACATCCAAGGAAATAGAATCAGAAACTATTAGAGAAAGAATAAGATCAGCTTTCCTACAGCTACAAGAGTTAAAGAAAAAATCACAGCCTCAAATTGAAATGCTACAAGATGCTCAAGGATCCATGTTGAACGATGCTGAGAAGATCAAGAAAAGGTGGTAGGAATATACAGAATCATTATACCATAAAAGTTAAGTGGACCAACAGCCGTTTCAACCTGTACCTTTTCATCAGGGGCTGTTAGTGATGAATGAAGAAGGTGAAACAGCATTGGAAGCCTTATCAAAGAACAATAAACTTTTAGTCTGAAATTTATAGAACGGGTATGGAAATCAAACTGTACAAACCCCATCAAACATTTAAACTTAACAACATACTAGCTGTTCTGTTTATTTCACTAGGAACCGGGTCTCAGAAAAAACTACCAGCACGTAATCTCGGGCACAAAGTTTTTTCTGAGACCCGGTTCCTAGTGAAATAAACAGAACAGCTAGTATGTTGTTAAGTTTAAATGTTTGACGGGGTTTGTACAGTTTGATTATCAAAGAACAAAGCACCAGGTATTGATGACATTACAATTGGATGCAGTTGTTACCATACTTACAAAGCTCTGCCAGGAAATTTGGAAGACGATATCATGGCCAACTTATTGGAAAAAAATCTCTGTTTATGCCAATACTGAAGCAAGGGGATCCGAATGACTGTGTAAATTATCACACAGTGTAATGGGGAAGAGACATCCTTTGCTATGGAAACAGAGGAACCTGAAAGCAGTAGGTCTGTTGCTGGCAGGAAGGAAAAGTTCAGGACTCCCAGTTGCCAGGAGCAACACAAACAATCCCAGCCACGAGGGCAGGAACCCCGCCCAGCTAGCAAACAATCCCCATCTCCTGGGCCTAATAGCATTCACCTGGGAGGGGGAAGGGCTAGATTAGCTCCCAAGTAAACGTATAAGAAACGTTCATTAGAGTTTGAAAGGGAGAACAGGGAGGACAAGGAGAAGAGAGAAGACGGAAGAGAGCAGAACCAGCTGGAAGGATTGTGTGAGCTGAAGTCTGGGTCTTGGAAACAGTGTCTGTCTCAGTGTGAAAGGAAAACGTATGTGAGTGACTCAGTGGATTCTGATTCTGAGTGTGAGAGAGAAAGACAGAAAGTAACTGGCAGGAATAACTGGAGGAGCAGGGCACAAAAACCCTTTGGCCAGAACTCCAGGAAATTATCCTATGGTGAAGGCACACAGAGGGAAAAGATACCAGTAAGGATAGCTGGGAAGCACTTACAAGCTCCAAGGAGTAAAAAGCATATGGTGCAAGACATTTGCATGTCAGAGGAAGAAGGTGAGCAGCCAGAATATAGAGGAAAACCTCTGAGCTTTAAACCCCGTCCTGATAGAGCTGTGCATGGACTTTCCCCTGCCTCAAAGCCAGAACGTAGGCTGTCTAATTATTATAAATGTGGTTATAAGAACTTCTCTCATAGAAACTATAAAGAGTATGACTCTCCTCTAGGCTATACCAAGAGATATGGTAAAGCTGAACCCTATCTCACGGAGGCTGTAATAGGGAAGCCTCAGGAACAGGCAGAGGAGGAAAGTCTGGAAACGTTATATACAAAGCAGAAGTTTTATTCAGCTGAGAGTCAGCATGAGTCAATATAAATTGATCCTCCAGAAGAAGAATTGTCTGATAATCAAATGGACTGTACATTAACGGTTACTGATGATGTGATTTCATTGTGCTGAGCCAGAGAATCTGAGGAAGCTGTTTAACTGGCAGTTGAGGAGCACATGAATTTCTTTTGCCTAATACAAAGGGACTGTATGCTGTGAATACTGTGCCACTTTTGATTTAAGTTTGGAAGCTGTTATTAGTTCTTTTTCTTACCTTGTGCCAGAGTGTATGGCTTTCTGATCCTAAGTTACATTGTGTTTGAATCCGCCCCGGGAGGGGAATTAAAAGCCTGTCTTTGCCTGAACCACTCGATTCACAGCTGCATCTTATTGAAAAGGGACACAACTACAACTCCCAGGAGGCAATGCAACCATAAAGCATTGACTCCAACCTTTCAATAAAGGGTCTCCAGGCTATCTACCCCATACGCTTAGGCTACGGGCCAACTACTGGTGACAGGAAATGACGTAGTTTTACGGATTTTTAAAACACAGTACAAGGACAGTATTAAAGAAAAGGATATCAGCTTGTTAAAAGGAAAAAGGATTACCTTTGGATCAGGAGAAGTTCGGCTATCCTGAGGAAAAGAGGAAAAGCCCGGATCGGACTTCGGATACAACCTGACTTGGAGCCACCAAGGACATCTTTCTCAAGGCAAGATCTTGCACCATGCTCAGGTAAAAGTAAGGGGGCACGGGTGTAGAAGGATTGGTGAGAAAGTGTCAATATCTGTGCTATAGGTGGGAGGCAGAGAAAGATTTTGGTGCCGCACTTGGTGGGCCTCTGTTGTTTTTTTTCTATCCCTGCAGGTACAGAAACGCGAGATGGATCCCCAGGACGTAAAGAGCTGGATGGAGGCTCAGTGGAAGGCGCAGAGCGAACTGGCAAGGGTGATCCAAGAAAAGACTGTAGCCACAATGAATGCGCAACAGCAGCCACTTCTCGAGCTACTGGAAGCTCTGGTGAAGAAAACTGTGGACAGAGAGGAAACTATTCCCTCATTACAAGTGGGGGTAGGACTTTCTAATTGCGGTGCACTAGCACTGGGACAGTTTAAAGCGAATGATAACTTTGATGACTTTGCCGATGCATTTGAATGAATAGCAGAGTCAGCTAACTGGCCGACTGACCAGTGGGCTGTCAGGTTCGCTATGTCTCTGTCAGGTGAGGCACTAGCGGCCTACAAAACAATGCCCGCTGATCTCGCGTCCAATTACCTGAATGTAAAAAATGCTGTGAGAGACAGGCTGGGTTTGACTCCCATGCACTACAGGCGTTTATTCAAGGAAGCTAGGCTTAGGCCTACAGAGACACCAAAAGCACTATTTCAGCGATTGAAGGGACTAGCGGTGAAATGGCTTGCTCCTGAAAGGAGGACGGTGGAATCTTTGATAGATACCATCATTATGGAGCAATTCCTTGAAGCCATACCTCCCGAGGTAAAAGCTTTCCTAGTGCTCCAGAAATGCAGTTCCACCGAGGAAGCGGCTGACCTCACTGAAAGATACTTTGAGGCGGAGTTAGCCGGGACCTCTAAGAAAAATGTTTTAAAGGTGGCTGGCATTGATAAGCTATGGAGCTTAGAAAAGACCTCTAAGAGGAATGTGACTGACAAAAATGTAGAAAACCTTTCTAGGAGAAAATGTTATAATTGTGGTCAGGTACGACACATACGCAGAGATTGTACCGTACGCACTGCCTTGATGTCAGGAAAAGAGAAACCCCTAGGGTAGGGATTTCTGCTGAAGGTCCGAGTGGAAGGGGTAGAGGCTTTGGCACTGCTTGACTCCGGAGCAGACCAGAGTATGGTCTCCCAGAAGCTGTGGAAGACCATCAGTGACCATGATCGATCCGCCCAGAGCCAAGCAGATGGAAGAGTAAAAGTGAGATGTGTACATGGGGCATCCTCGTATTATACTGTGCATAAGTGTCTGTAACAGGCTTGGGGATTGATGAGGAAGTACGCGTGACAGTCATACCACGACTTCCTCGGGATATTGTTTTAGGGAGAGATTGGCCTCCATTTCAAAAAGAGTTAAGAAGAGGCTTAACTGAGAGAATAGGCCTAATTTCTACCAGGTCCCAGGCCAAAGTTCCTGGAACAGGGGTTAGTCCAGTAGATGAGGAAGCTGAAGCCCAGGAGGATGAGGAAAAAGCCCAAGAATGTGAGAATGACGGGGGAGAGGAGGTACCTGATATACTTCCCTCTCATGAGGATTTGCTGAATATTCCCTCTAAGGATAGGAAAGGAAAGGCTGAGAGGCGCCACGAGAGAAGGCATAGGTCCCAAGCGAGGGCAGAGTTGGAAGCAGGGGAGGGGTTGCCCTGGGTCCCAGCGGAACTTGTCCGAAAATTCCCTTCCTTCCCTAAAGAGCAGAAAGATGATCCTGCATTAAAAAGAGCCTTTGAGTATGCTCAGGAGAATAGGACCATCTTTCCTAGGTTCTTTTTAGAGGATGAAATATTGTACAGGGAGAGCACAGACCCGCGTACAGGCACTGTAAGGAAACAGTTGGTCGTGCCTACTACCTTTAAGGCGGTAGTCCTGCGATTGGCACATGACCATCCTGTAGGCTGCCATAAAGGCACACAGGGGACATTGGACCAGATCTTGGCCCGATTTTATTGGCCCGGGGTCTTCAAGGAGACAGCCCGTTATTGCGAGTCCTGTCCCGCTTGCCAGCGAGTCACAGCTACTAAGCCAAAACCTGTACCCATGATACCTACGCCTACTATTTCAACCCCAGTTCGTCGGTTAGCGATGGACATCGTAGGACCCATCGTTAAAACGCCAAGAGGTTTCCAGTACATACTGGTGATCATAGACCAAGCAACTCGTTTTCCATGGGCCATTCCGTTATGTAACATCTCGGCCAAGACCATAGCCCTCGAGCTTATAAAGCTGTTTTGTGAAATCGGATTTCCCCAGGAAATTCTGACGGATCAGGGGAGTAATTTCACATCGAAACACTTAGCTAGGGTATGGGACGCTTTTGGGGTACGGCATATCCGGACCTCCACCTATCATCCTCAAGCTAATGGATTAGTAGAGAGGATGAATCAGTCAATTAAACAGATGTTCCGACGTAGCCTAGAAGGGAAGATGGCCGAATGGGATAATGTACTCCCATTTGTCTTATACGCGTGCCGAGAGCGCGTACAAGCGTCTTTAGGGGCATCGCCCTACGAGCTTTTATTTGGCCGGGTTCCAAGGGGGATATTGGATATCCTAAGGGAACAATGGGTCAAACCTGATGAAGCAGAGATAGGGGTACCCCAGTTTCTCAGGGATCCTAGGAGCCGTCTAGAGAGGACCTCTCGAGTGTCTATAGAAAATTTGCAGGCTAGCCAACGCCAGCAATAACATTATTATGATTGGGGAACCAAGACACGACAGTTAGAAGTCGGAGATAAGGTTCTAGTCCTAGTAGCAGAGGCCGGTCCCAAATTTGAATCCAGATGGAAAGGACCCTGTACAGTAGTGGAAAAGGTCGGTCCCGTCTCGTATAAGGTGGAGAATGAAAAGGGGCGGCGACAAGTATACCACCTGAACCTGTTAAAACTTTGGCACGACAGAACAGCCACAGTACGGCTGGTCAAGGTAGAGGAATGTTTGGCTGACCAGTTCAGGATTACAAGCTGGCAGACTCAGGATGCTGCAGCCTGTAATATCTTAAGGGGGGGGGGGGGATATGTAATGGGGAAGAGACATCCTTTGCTATGGAAACAGAGGAACCTGAAAGCAGTAGGTCTGTTGCTGGCAGGAAGGAAAAGTTCAGGACTCCCAGTTGCCAGGAGCAACACAAACAATCCCAGCCACGAGGGCAGGAACCCCGCCCAGCTAGCAAACAATCCCCATCTCCTGGGCCTAATAGCTTTCACCTGGGAGGGGGAAGGGCTAAATTAGCTCCCAAGTAAACGTATAAGAAACGTTCATTAGAGTTTGAAAGGGAGAACAGGGAGGACAAGGAGAAGAGAGAAGATGGAAGAGAGCAGAAGCCGCTGGAAGGATTGTGTGAGCTGAAGTCTGGGTATTGGAAACAGCGTCTGTCTCAGTGTGAAAGGAAAACGTATGTGAGTGACTCAGTGGATTCTGATTCTGAGTGTGAGAGAGAAAGACAGAAAGTAACTGGCAGGAATAACTGGAGGAGCAGGGCACAAAAACCCTTTGGCAGAACTCCAGGCAATTATCCTATGGTGAAGGCACACAGAGGGAAAAGTTACCAGTAAGGATAGCTGGGAAGCACTTACAAGCTCCAAGGAGTGAAAAGTATATGGTGCAAGACATTTGCATGTCAGAGGAAGAAGGTGAGCAGCCAGAATATAGAGGAAAAACCTCTGAGCTTTAAACCCCGTCCTGATAGAGCTGTGCACGGACTTTCCCCTGCCTCAAAGCCAGAAGGTAGGCTGTCTAATTATTATAAATGTGGTTATAAGAACTTCTCTCATAGAAACTATAAAGAGTATGACTCTCCTCTAGGCTATACCAAGAGATATGGTAAAGCTGAACCCTATCTCACGGAGGCTGTAATAGGGAAGCCTCAGGAACAGGCAGAGGAGGAAAGTCTGGAAACGTTATATACAAAGCAGAAGTTGTATTCAGCTGAGAGTCGGCATGAGTCAATGTTAATTGATCCTCCAGAAGAAGAATTGTCTGATAATCAAATGGACTGTACATTAACGGTTACTGATAATGTGATTTCATTGTGCTGAGCCAGAGAATCTGAGGAAGCTGTTTAACTGGCAGTTGAGGAGCACATGAATTTCTTTTGCCTAATACAAAGGGACTGTATGCTATGAATACCGTGCCACTTTTGATTTAAGTTTGGAAGCTGTTATTAGTTCTTTTTCTTACCTTGTGCCAGAGTGTATGGCTTTCTGATCCTAAGTTACATTGTGTTTGAATCCGCCCCGGGAGGGGAATTAAAAGCCTGTCTTTGCCTGAACCACTTGATTCACAGCTGCATCTTATTGAAAAGGGACACAACTACAACTCCCAGGAGACAATGCAACCATAAAGCATTGACTCCAACCTTTCAATAAAGGGTCTCCAGGCTATCTACCCCGTACACTTAGGCTACGGGCCAACTACTGGTGACAACAGTCACTCTGATCTCATATGCAAGCAAGATTCTACTCAAGATTATTCAGCAGAGACCACAACCATATCTGGAACTGCCTGAAGTGCAAGCAGGGTTCAGGAAAGGGAGAGGAACGAGAGTCATCATTGCGGATGTGAGATGGATCCTTGAAAAGACATAAGAATACCAAAAGGATATCTATGTGTTTTATTCACTACTGCAAGGCTTTTTACTGTTTAAACCATGAAAAACTGGGCCACGTAAAGAAGCATGGGTATACCAGAACACCTGATAGTTCTCTTGTACAACCTTTACATTGATCAAGAAGCAACAGTTTGAATGAAACTAGGCAAAACAGAATTGTTTAACATCAGTAAAGTTGTTCAACAAGGCTGCATACCTTCCCCCTACCTGTTTCATTTATACAGAGAACAAATCATCAGAGAAGCAGGAGAGTATGAAGACAAACGAGGTGTGAAGATTGGTGGAAGACTCATCAATAACCTTCAGTATGCTGATGATACCACATTACTGGCTGTAAGTGAAGACAATCTGAAACATTTTCATCTCAAGATCAAGGAACATACTCTTAAAATGGGCTTGCACCTTAATGTAAAGAAGACAAAGATCCTGACAACTGGAAAAATGAATGAGTTCATCATTGATGGAGAAGAATTGAAATATTTGACAATTGTGACATACTTGGATCAACAATCAGTAAAAAAAAACAACAAGCAGTCAAGAAATCAGATGATGTATTGCTCTTGGCAGAATAGCTATGAAGGACCTAGACAAGATTCTCAAGAGCAGAGATGTCTATCTCCATACAAAGATTTCACTTGTCCAAGCCATGGTATTTTCAATAATATCATATGGATGTGAAAGTTGGATAGTGAATAAGATAGACAGGAAGAAAATCAATGTCTTTCAATAATGGTGCTGGGGAAGAATATTGCATATACCATGGACTGTCCGAAGAACAAACCTGTCAGTACTAGAGGAGATGAAACCTAAGCTTTCTTTAGAAGCTCAGATGACAAGACTTCAACTTTCATACTTTGGACACATCATTAGAGAAAGACATCATGTTTGGCAAGGTAGAAGGTCAATGCAAAAGAGGAAGACCAGCAATGAGATGGATCGATATAGTAGCAGCAGCTATGGTTGCCACTCTATCAACAATGAGCCACCTGATTGAATACCAAACACAGTTTGGGACAACTATCTCGAGGGTCACCATGAGTAGACACTGATTCAACAGCACTTAACAACAACAATAATACAATACTGATAATGGATTTATTCTTTATAACCCATGAACATGACCATATCCTTTATAAAGGGACCATTTACCAACATCAAAGAAATAAATTGAATACAAATAAATTGAACCAGAAATCGTCTGGAAAATTATACCAGGACCCCATAGAGCACAATCAAGTGGCAGATAAAAAGCTGGATGTAAGGAGTCGGATATAGTGATAAAGGAGAAGAATGCCAGAATGGCATTAATTGTAGAAGTGTCAGTCCAAACGACTATTCTGTGAACCACGTTGAGTGGGAGAAAATCTTCAAGTACCAAGAAATGTGGCAGAGACCAAGAAAATGTGGCAGAAAGATACCAAGCTATTTTGCGTTGTGTTGGGTGCCACAGACTTCCTAAGCCCCGGTGATTGTACTCCTCCTCTGCCTCCCAACCCATTTCTCTCCTCCATGTTATTGTCTGTTTCTCCTGAGACTGGCTCAGAAGTTGCTATCCAATCCCTAGGCCTGATGCCGAAGCCAATGTATTTGCCTAATTTGGATAAAGCTCAATCCGGTGCTTTTCAGACATCTTCTTTATGTCTCTTCTTACACAAGACTGTAACAAAATTACAGGAGTTTGAGAATGAGTTACAGGGTATTGTTAAGATCACTCAGCATTTAGATGCTCATTTATTTTTATTCAGAAACAAACGGAGATCCCTCACCATTCAGGAAACAACTAAAAACCATCCTGTTCCAGGAATACCTCGGACCAGAAACAAACATCCATCACTAAATACTTCTCCAGACCTCATAACATACCCTCGGATCTATCTACTAAGAGTCTCATGTCCACTGTTTGTCCTTAATGTTTGTTCAGATCATTAATGTTGGCCCCCTGGTGACAGGCCCCCACACCCTAGAATTGATCACTGTCCCCCGCCCTTCAATGTTAAGCCGCTTTGACCTGGTGAAAAGCGGGATATAAATACAGTTAAATAAATAAAAATAAATTTATTGAATTTACAGAGGACTAGTACCTCTGCTATTAAAGATACACCGCCCAACCCAAAGCTGGCCTGCCGTGACTTGGATCGAGTGACGAATACCCCCCTGCCCCAGGTCACGCACGGGGGGGGGGGGATCCCAGGGCCCAATCACCGGGTTTTTGATGCTTATTCTACCTTTGAGGTGGATTAAGCAGTGCGTCCCCATGAGTCCAGCAGGACGTACAGGGCGATAACCTGAATCAGCCCTATATGTCCTGCTGGGCTGACTCGCCCCTGCTCTGCCCCCTCCCGCCAGCTTTTCCCGTCCTGATGCTCAGGGCATATGGGGAGAGCTGGAGGAGGAATCAGGCCAGAATGGCTTGCAGGGCTGAACATCCTGCAACCTGCGTCCCAGAATCGGGCCCATAGCCTCATTTCACTGTTACTACTCCCCCCGGATTTTTAAACGTTCTGTTCTGGACGTCCAGATTCTTCCTTGATGACCCTTCTAAAATCCCACTTTATATATTTATTGGCAATTTTATAACATGTTGATCGAAGGTACTTGGCAGCTAACAATTGACATACAATAAGAAACAATACTAATGGAAGTATAACAATAAATACAACAAATTTAAATGCACCCAATATTCAAAATACAATAATTAAAATTAAAGTCAACAATAAAGAATATCACCACCAAAGAATTAGAGAGACATGTTTAGCCCCAATCATATATTATATTTACTTGTCATCTACGAGGTGTGACAAAAAAGAAACGAGACCTTGGGCAGCCACGCCCATGACTCAATGCCAATTGGCTAACCTCTTATGTCACTCTGTTATGTAACATCTCGCCACTATTCTGCTATAATATTTTTCATCTCTCTCAGTCTGTTTTTCTTTTTCTTTTTTTTTTATAACTTTATCTTTATTGAATTTTTAACCGCTGGTTCAATAACATTATACACCAAACTATAACTCAGCCACATATAGGACCATTACCACATACTCTAAAACTTATAAAAACGTTCCTTTTTCATTCCTTTTCTAGTTACTCTTTACACAAATAAAACCTCATTTATTATCTATTATCTGTTATCTAGCCATGTTTCATCTCCCCACCAAGAGCCCCCCCTTCCTATCCCCCTCCCCCCTTTCCCCTTCCCTACCCTTTTGTTTAAGATACTTTAATAAGGGTTTCCAATGTTTATCAAAATTAATGTCCTTGTCCCTACACAACGCTGTCAAAGCATTCCATAGTTACAATCTTGCGAAG
Source organism: Ichthyophis bannanicus (assembly GCA_033557465.1). Lineage (NCBI taxonomy): Eukaryota > Metazoa > Chordata > Amphibia > Gymnophiona > Ichthyophiidae > Ichthyophis > Ichthyophis bannanicus. The sequence continues at coordinate 619,996,382 of CM066034.1, read as the reverse complement.
TCTGGCCAACCAGGAGTCTATCCCTGGTGGTTGGTTCTGCTTCCATCTCCAAGCTATTTTACATCTGGCTGCAATAAGACATGCCCGCACCAGCTTGCACCAGCGAGTCAAGGTTCTATCTGGCCATACTCCCAAAAGGAATAGCTTGGGGCACAGTACGACTCTCAATCTGCAAATAGCTTGTATCTGGTCTCTAATACACTCCCAATATCCTTGGACTGTGTTACAGTCCCACCACAAATGTAAATACATCCCTTGACCCCCGCATCCCTGCCAGCATAGGGTCAGACGCTCCTGGAAACATCTGAATATATCTAAAGGGGGTATAATACCATCACATCAAAATCTTATAAGCATTCTCTTTAAGTAAAGTACAGATGGAAGACCTCTGGCCCCTTTAATTATGTTAATCTAGTCCTCCTCTGCCCATCTCACCCCGAGATCTCTTTCCCAGTCCACCATATAGTGAAATTTCTCCCCTTCGCCCCTCGGGAGGCACAGACTGGCATACAAGGCCCGTATCAGGCCCCCAGATTGGTGATGCCTCCACCATAACCCCTCAGTATCGTTAAGCCCTTCCTTAATTGTGTCTTTATTATGTTTTTGTTGCAGAAAGTGCACTACCTGTAAATATGCAAACAGATTCCTAGTTCCCAGCTGATATTTCTCTTGTAACTGAGTAAATTGTTTAATTTCCCCCGAGTTGAGCAAATTCATAAAACTTTCCAGCCCCTTCTCGGTCCAATGCCTGAATACCTCTTCCCTCCCTGGTCCCAAAGTCGGGATATGGGATATGGGTGCCAACATAGAGATCGAATCTACTGGACGGGAACTCGCTCTCTGCCACCCTCTCTGCCATTCTTCACACAGATGTCGAAGGTACGGATTCTCCGTCCATCCCTTCCTAAAGTTCCTTTCACCAACCATGGAATAAACCTCAAGCTATACTCCCCTGCCCAGAACTGTTCGACAGACCAAAATCGTTTAGTTTCCCCCGACTCCCTCCAATCCATTGCTTGCCTCATTTGCGCCGCTAGGTAATACTCCTCAATCGTGGGCATTCTCAACCCCCCTTCTTTCATAGTACTATACAGCACTTTCCGTGCTATCCTAGGTGGCCTATGCCGCCACACAAATAAGAACAGCTTTCTTTGCAATTTCTGCAATACCGATCTCGGCACCTTCACTGGCAGAACTTGGAAAAAATACAGCAGACGTGGAAGGGTTACCATTTTCAATACCGCTATCCGCCCGAGCCAGGAAATTCCTCCCTATGCCATTTCTCCAGATCTTTTTTCTATCTGGGCAATCAAAAGTGGATAATTTGCCCCCATACACTCCTGTATATTCTCGGGTGAGTTGAACTCCCAGATATTTAACGACCTCTGGGCCCAGCGAAAATTAAAATTCATCTGAAGATGTTGTGAGCCTCCTGATATAGACACACTTAGGGCCTCCATTTTGTCCCAATTAATTTTGAATCCTGACATCTTGCCAAACCGCCTCAATTCAGCCATATTTATGGTAACGCCAATTGTGGCTGGGTAACAAACAACAAAATGTCATCCGCAAATAAGGCCACCTTATGCTCGTCTTCCCCAATTTGTAGTCCTGTCGTATCTCTATTTAGTCGCAACTGTTGAGCCAGTGGCTCCATCACTAGAGCGAAGAGCAGTGGAGATAAGGGACACCCCTGCTGCGTGCCCCTTGCTAGAGGAAAAAATTCTGAATACTGCCCATTTATCTTCACTGCGGCTACTGGTTTTTCATATAGTGCCTGGATCCACGACATCAGTCCTGGACTCATCCCCAATTTATGAAAAACTGAGAACATAAACCCCCACTCGACCCTATCAAAGGCCTTTTCTGCGTCGATCACCAAAAGTAACATTTCCTTCTTCAATTTATTGGCCGTCCACATAACCTGCAAAGCCCGCCGGATATTGTCACCCGTATTCCATCCCTGAATGAAACCAGTTTGATCCAGATGTACCAGTCGTGGCAGTACCCGTCCCAACCTATGAGCCAGAATCATTGCTAATTTCTTGCCATCCGTATTTAAAAGGGAGATAGGCCTATAAGACCCACATACAGTTGGATCCCTTCCAGGCTTCAGGATGACTGATATTCCGGCCTGACTCATTGATGGCACTAACTGGCTCCTCCGCAACACCTCATTATATAGCCTCTGTAACACCGGGCCAAGTTGTTCCCCAAATGTTTTATAGAAAGCCGCGGGCAAGCCATCTAAACCTGGGGATTTGTTTATTGCTAATTCTTTTATTACCATTTTTATCTCTCCCAGTCCTATCTTCTCATCTAACATATCCCTTTCTTCCTCCATGAGCTGTTTCACTCTTTCCCCCTCCTTTAGATAATCCTCCACCTCCCTTATCAAACTCCTACTTTCACTAGTATACAACCCTTTGTAGTACTGCATAAACTGCTCTCTAATACCTCCAGTCTGGAAAATCAGTTGATCTCCTGGAACCTTAATTTTCACTATATTACTTTGGCGCTCACATTCTCGCAACTTCCTAGCAAGGAGTGTACTCGCTCTATTGTTAAACTCATAATACTGTTGATTTACTCGTTGCATCTGATTTCATACTGTCTCCAGCCGTAGCTCTACTAGTTCAGCCCTGGCTTGTTCTAGTTTCCGACGGATCTTTAAATCCCCTCAACTCTTATGTTGTTGATCTAAGTCTGTAATTGATCTTAACAAACTTCTAGCCCTCCCCTCCCTTTCCCATTTTTTCCGATCTCCCCATTTCAATAATAAACCCCTTATAACCACTTTTAACCCGTCCCATAAAATCCCTCCCGACACTTATCCCGTATCGTTCACTGCCAGATAATTAGAAATTTCTTCCTCTACCTCCACTAATATTTTCTTGTCTCGCAACAAACTCTCATTAAGTCTCCAAACTGTTTGACCACCCTGTTCCACGCCTCCTAAAAACTCCCCCCAAATTGGCCAATGATCCGTTGACGTCAATGGTTCAATCTCCATCTGCAACACTTTCTGGGACCATGTTTCATCCCCCAACAAAAGATCAATCCTGCTATAACTTTGGTGCACACTCGAAAAATACGTATAATCTTTCCTTTGTGGGTGTATCTGACACCATAAATCTTGGAGTCTAAAGCGACTTAGTAACTCGTTTAAACTTTCACTTCCCTTTCTCCCCCCTCTGCTCCCTAACCCTGATCTATCCAAATATCCCCCCAAAAAGCAATGCTCCATGGACTTTACCTTCTAACCAATCTCCAAGTTGCCCCCAAAAGACCGTCCCCGACTCATTTGGACCATAAATGTTTGCAAATGTGACTTCCTGATCTTGTATCTCCCCCCATACACGCAACACCCTCCCTTTAATCCCTTTTATCACCCCTCCCACTAGGAAGGGCACATCCCCCCAAATTAAAATCGCTACACCCGCCTTTTTAGCCATGCCTTCCGCATTAAAAAACATGTAAGTAAATGCCCCACTTCGCAACAAATGTTCATCTTTTGGTAACAAATGTGTTTCTTGTAGAAACACTACTTGCCATTGCCAGTTCTGTACCTCCCTAAAGAACATTCTCCTTTTTTGTGGGGTATTCAACCCCCTAACATTTAGAGATCCAATTCTAAGTCCAGCCATCTTGACCCCCCAAAAATCCGCTTTTGCTCCTATTGCTCTCTCATATATTCTCTCCTTTTCTACCCCACCCACTCTCAATTTCAGTTCCCCTTCGATCTATCCCCTACCCCCTTACCCTCCCCCCCTTGCCTTCCAACTATGCCCCTTCTCCCCTCCCTCCCTACCCACAGGCCTTTCCCCTGCAACTAATATCCTAGAGGACATAACCCCCACCTCCCGGGACCCCCAGCTCTCCTATACCAGGACCCCCCTTATACCCCCACTCCACCCCCATCCCATCCTAAGCTCCTTCCCCTTCCCCCCCGTTACCCCCTTTATCCTATCTCTTGAACATATCAACATTACATCAGTAACTTGCAAATACTAACATTAAACACACCAACTGGCAATCCCCTTTGAGAATGCCAATCAGCCACCCTTGGCTGGGAGAGGAGAAGAGGAGCCAAGTGCACCTAACGCTACTATCAACCCCGTTTCTCCTCCCCCCACCAACTGCCTCTTCCCCTCCTCATCATCAGATATTTTAATCAGTATCTCCACTCCCTCAGTTCAAATTGTTGCAGAGGCGCTGCTGCTCTCGCCCTCCTTCCTTGTCGCGCTGTCCCTCGATAGGCGTCATAGGCGAATACCCTTCTCCGGAATCCGTTGCCATTTTAATTTTTCTAGCAAGCTTGCTGGATTGCATTCCTGATACGGAGATCCCAGACTTATTGGAGGCAAATTGGGTGCGTTGTTTTTATCCAAGATCTCCCAGGCCTCCATCTCAGTCCTTACTCTCTTGGTCAGTCCCTTGATTTCGAACTGTATTCCAAATGGGAAGAGCCATTTATATTTAATGTTTTCCTGCCGTAGATATGCAGTCACAGGCTGCATGGCTCTTCTGCGTTGTAAAGTAGAGGGCTCCAAATCCTGGAAAATCTCCACCGTTACATTTTCCCAAACCAGCTTTCCCTTCTATGCTGCTGCTCTCATTATTTCTTCTTTTAGCTGAAAGCTAGAAAGGCACACGATAATGTCTCTTGGTCAAGCTCCTAGCTGAGGTCCCAGAGCCCTATGCGCTCTTTCCAATCCTATATCTGGCTGCGCTTCTGCCAGGCCCACTCCTCTCTCCTGAAGCAGGGCCACACAAATTTCTTTAACTATTTGTCCCGCTTTCTGAAATTTGGCGCCCTCCGGGACCCCCCGAATCCTAATGTTGCAGCGCCGTGATCAGTTCTCCAAGTCCTCCATCTTATCTTTCAGCTCATCCCTCTCTTTCTGCCAAATGAGAATGGACTCCTGGGCACTTTGCGCCGCCATCACCATCTCCTCCACATGGTCCTCCAGGCAATCCACCCTTTGTCCCAATGCTTGTAAATCTTGCTGCAGTTCTTTAACAACTTCCTTTACCTCTGTTTTCCCTGCAATCACTTCTTTTTTAATCTCTTTACACAATTGCCAGAGATCACCCCTCGTACATTGCTCCTCCGTGTTTTCTGGTTCCTCTTCCGTGTCTTTATTTATTTATTTACATTCTTTTATATACCGCGCTATTCTGCATCAGTGCGGTTTACATTGAACAAACTGAAATTACATTGAACAGGGCATTATAACTTGGAAATAACTATTTTACAGGGAACATGGGCTTTGGAGGGTTAAGTGGCTTGCCCAAAACCACAAGGAGCACCTGTAGGACTAGAAACCCCAGTCCTTCCAGCCCAAGGTTGCTGTCCTCTAGTGGGATTTGAACCCCTGACCTTCCGGCCTGAAGTACCTTCCCCAACCACTAGGCTACTCCTCCACTCCTCTCGAGCCGCTCTCCTTGATCACTCGGTATTGACAACGGGGCATAAGAGGATCAAAATTTATCTAGTTTTTTCCTCACTGACATCGTGAGCTTCTCCGCCTCCTTCTTCCTCGTAGATATTGAGAGAGGGGCCAAATGCACCAGCTATTAGCTATTGTTCTCTCCGTCCCGAAGAGAGCTCTGTATTCAGGCGGCCATTCCGGTTGATGACGTCACGTCCTCTTTCTGTTTTTCTTTTTCAAGTTTTTTTGTAGCACACTGCTCCATCGCTTTATCATGCAACTGGAGGTGGCAGAAATATGGAGCAAAAAATCAACTTGAAATTTCTGGTTAAGTTGGAGAAGGGCCCAACTGAGTGTCTCCAACTTCTCCAAAAGGCTAATGGAGAAGATGCAATGTCAAGGCCGCAAGTCTTCGAGTGGCCCAAATGCTTCAAGACTAGCTGCAAGGAAAGTGGAGGATGACCCCAAGTCAGGATGGCCTTCCACAATAAAGACGGCTGAGAACATTGACAGAGTGAACCAGCTGGTGCGGAGTGATCGCAGATTGGTGGTGTTGAAGATAGCTGTGGAGCTCAGCCTGAACAGGGAGTCAGTGTGGACCATCTTGGTGCAGGAGCTGGGGATGCGGAAGGTGTGCACCAAGATGGTGCCCAAGCTTTTATCAGACGACCAGAAGGAGCACTGGGTCAATGTTTGTCGAGACTTGCTAGAGAAGATTGGAGAAGATTCAGAATTTGTTGGCCGAGTCATCACAGGAGACGAGACTTGGGTCTTCCAGTATGACCCTCAAAGCACAAGATAGAGTCTGCAGTTGAAGACTCGACTATCACCCAGAACCAAGAAGGCGCGCATTTCCAAATCAAGGATCAAGGTCATGCTGATCGCAATCTTCGACCAGAAGGGAATGGTCCATCATGAGTTTGGTCCTCAATCGCCTCCATGACCGGGTTCGGTGCAGCAGGCATGCTCTGTGGAGAGACAAATCATGGCTGCTCCACCACAACAACACGCCCACACACACCACGCTCAGTGTGAGGCAGTTCTTGGCCATCAAACAGATCACAGCTCTCGACCATCCTCCTTATTCTCCAGATCTCGCACCATGCAACTTCTGGCTCTTCCCCAGGCTGAAGACTGTGCTCAAAGAAACTCATTTTGCCTCTGTAGAAGAGATCAAGGCCATTGTGATGAGGGAGCTTAGGGACCTCAAGGAGGAGGACTTTACCGAGTGCTTCCGTATGTGGCAAAAGTAAATGCAGAAGTGCATTAACTCTTGGGGCGATTACTTTGAAGGGGGCAATGCATAATTTCTCTGTAGATTTTGTAATAAAACATTGATGGGGCGGTCTCATTTCTTTTTTGTCACACCTTGTAAACACAGTAACCTCCCAATTTCAACTGAAAAGCATCTTGAGAAAAAGGTAGTTTTCAAATAAGCTATTCTGTTATTGTTTAACTGCATCCTCCCCTCTGGTCTGTGGCCCCTTCCTGAGATCTGTGCTTGGTGCTCAGGGCTTTGATGTTAGCACCTTTGAGCTGTTGAAGCATATTACTTTGAAGAATTTGGTGCTCAGGACAGTCTTCTTGGTCGCAATTTGTTCCACAAGGCAGATTTCTGAGCTGCAGGCCCTATCTTGCTGAGATCCTTATCTGTCTTTTTCAAAGGAGGCCATTTCCATTCAGCCTGTACCTTCCTTCTTGCCTAAGGTGATTTCTTCCTTTCCTATGAACCAGGTGGTCTGCCTGCCCTCCTTCTCTAAGGAGCAGTATTGGGGGAAGGATAAGGTTCTTTGCTTGTGAATGTCCAGAGAGTGGCTTCTCTGGTACTTGACAGTTACTAATACTTTTTGTAAGTCTGACCATCTTTTTGTGCTGTTTGCTGGCCCACACAAGGGTGACGGTGGCTGTCGACCTTAGGGTGCTGGATTAAGGAGGCTATTGCCTCAGTACATCTGTTGCAGAACCAGCTGGTTCTGGAGGGTTTGCGTGCCAATTCTACCTGAGCACTTGTCCTTATGGGCAAAACAGAACTTGGTAGCTCCTACAGATATTTGTCGGGAGGCAACTTGGGGACCACTCTACATTTTGTCCAGCATTACCGCTTGGATGACCATGCCCGGGCAGACACTGAGTTTGACTCAAGGGTTTTGCGAGCTTTTGTAACTTCTTCTTCTTGCCCAGTGGAGTCATAGCTTTGGTATTTCCCACTTGTCTAGACTGGTCTAGCAAGATGATACAGAAGGTGACACTTTACTTATTAGTTAATGTATTTTCCTTGAGTCCTGCTAGACCAGTCTAGGGCCCGCCCTTGAAACTGTATTTGCTCTGTTCTTCTGCTGTGGTATCCTTGGGTCTGCTATGATTTTATCCTTTACTATGTTGACAGCCTTCTGTTTATGTTTTCCTGTACATAGTTCTCTACTGTTGATTACTCATTGTTGCCCATGATCGAGGTTGTGTGAGGGTTGCCATGTTTCTTCCATATGCTTTGGGACAAATACTGAAGAGATGTCTGGTGGCTGAGGCAAATAGAGGCATAGGAGCGAGGTCACTGAAACCTGGACTTTTCATTGGCTCTTTGTCTCCACAAATCTGCTCATAGGGAAACACAACCCACTTGTTTGGACTGCTCTAAGAGGACTCAAGGAAAGGACATTAACTGGTAAGTACAATGTAATTTTAGTGTGGTTCATTTTCAGGTGAGTTTTGATTTCATTTGGTTCATTTTTGTTTGGGGCACTGGATCTCATTGTTTGTTTGTTGTTGTTTTTTTTGTTTCTATTAAAGTTTCATCCCAGTTTTGTGGCAGTTGCAATTTGCAGTCCCGTACCCCTGAAATAGCCATCAGAATATTGGTGAAACTCAATTTGAGTGATGGAGCAGCCATATGCGAGACCACATATACTACATTTGGACAGTTATTTCAAGCTAAGTACTGTATTTTGGCTCCTTCTATCATTGCATGGATTTGGTTAAGCACTATGGACCCATATTCAAAGGCAGAGGGATATTCAGTGGCACTAACATGCTGAATATCCCCGATGATCTCCGCTACACAGCTTAGCATTGGGGCATGTCCTTGGCATTCCAGGGTGTTCTAGGAGTAGCACCAGTCGCTAACCGGACAGTGGTGATATTTCACTGCTGCCTAGTTAGCACCCAAGGGTAAAAGATAGGTGCAGCAAAAGCTGACCTATCTTTACCTGTTGGAGCTAACTGGTAGCGGCTCAATATCGCCGCTATCTTGTGCGCAACCCCAGATATTTAATGCCGGGACTTCAAATGACCTCAGCATTGACTACCTAAGGTTAAATGTCAGCAGTGATGGCTATGTGCTGTAGCAGTGCATAGCCATCCCAGAAGAATATCGGGCCCTACATTTATACATGAATATGTGAGAGGGAGACCGATGAAAGAGATTGAAGGGAGTAGTTGAAAGCATCAGTCATGATATGAATGCCCCTTGCTGTGGTCTCTCCCTCTACATAATTTTTTTTCCCCATGTGTGTTGGGTAATATTCTAATTAGGGAAGCGTTTGTTTTGGTGTGGATTTTTTGATATGGTAAAGGAAAAAGAAGAAGGTCTTCCGCAGGAGAAACAGTGAAACAGAGCGGAAGCTAAGGACCACGGCCAAACACAAAGGAGTGGTTTAAAAAAACTCTTTATTAGCAGACCCTACATGCTTTGGGGAGTTTGCAGCCACAGTGAATGCTTGCAAGTATTACAGGTGCACTTACTGCCTCCTCTTCAGAAGGCATTAAGTGCAGTCACATCTACAGCTGTGACAGCGAACGCTAACTTACCATATGCTAAATGAAAACACTGCCAATGCCACAAAATCCCATTTCCCACCTTTTTCCTGTCCCCTACCTCAGAAAGAAGTTATTGTATGATTTTAAGCGTGGGACAATTGTGGTCATGAGGTATCTCATCACAAGTGTGCGGTAGCTGTTACCATGCATTAATTTATGTGGTAACTGCTTACTGCTCTTTAGTAAATAGGCCCCTAAGTAAAGTGCTTTTCTCAGAAATACAAACTCAATCAGTGTCTGCCCCCTATGTGTGTTCTTTGGTTTCCTTTGTCTCTAAACCTGATATTTTCACTCCTTTACATTCTGAAGCCAGAACCTTCTAATAATACCTACTGTCCCAGTAAAATCCAAGAGAAGAAAATACAGAATGGAGATGGTCTAAGATTTCTTTCAGTTTCATGATGAGTTCATCAGTTATTGGATTTGAAAAAAGTGAGGCCAGGATAGGCTTGTTTCACTACTTGCAAAACGTTTCAACATGGTAGGTCAGATGACCCCTGCTTCTTTCTTATCCCTTCCCAATGCTGCTGGTCTCTCAAAACAAACAAAAAAGTAGTTTTCCTGGTTTCAAAAACTATGTATGGTACCAGAAATAATTTATCTTCAGTCATTCTAGGTCCATGCCCATTCATGTAATTTAAAGGGAAGTAACCCGAAAATAGCTTCATTTATCATATATTAACGTCAAATTGCTGCTAGCAGTAATTGTCCTCATGCTAGCAGTAATGTGCTCAACATGCCCACAGTCTGCCCATTCCCTGTTCATTGTGTGATTGCTGATTAATGTGAAATTTCCTAAACAATCACTGTCAAGCCTCCATGTTAATGTTCTTGGCTTTCAATTGCTGTGTGTTAAGAACATAAGAAATGCCTACTGGGTCAGACCAAAGTCCATGAAGCCCAGTATCCTGTTTGCAACAGTGGCCAATCTAGGTCACAAGTACTTGTCAGTTTCCCAGAAAGAAATACAGATTTGACAATACTTGTCCTAGGGCAAGCAGTGGATTTCGGTGGCCCTCTTTTTAATAATGGCTTATGGACCTTTCCTCCAGGAACTTGTCCAAACCTTTTTTAAACCCAGCTACACTAACAGCTTTTACTACTTCCTCCTTTAATGAATTCCAGAGTTTGATTACACATTAAGTAAAAAAATATTTTCTCTTATTACTCTTAAATCAGTTATGTTATAGCATCATTGCATGTCCCCTAGTCTTTTTACTTTTTGATAGAGTAAACAATTGATCTACTCCATTCATTAAATTTATAGACTCCATCATATCTCCCCTCAGCCATCTCTTTCTGAAGTTGATGAGCCCAGCCCAAAGTGCGTCAATTGTCGCAAATGCATCTTCAAAGTTGTATACCAGCGCCACTGCTAGAACCATGTCAGTCATGTTCCATGACTTTGTTAGCAAGGTCAAGATGTTCAAATATGTGCATCAAAAATTAATGACAGATGCATCACCTAGCGGGAAAATGAATTTATACCTAGAAGCCCCAAAGTACATCAATTGACACACTCAATTGTCTTGGATGCATCAATTGACGTACTTTGGGGCTTCTAGGTATAAATTCATGTTCCCACTAGGTGGCGCATCTCAATCACTGTTTACAGTTTTACTCCGACATTACAAACAATAAACACATGATGATGTCATGTAATGACATCACATACTGCACGTATTTAACAAATAAATAACTTCATATTAATTCACATCTGCATTTCATGCTAAACACAGTCGTCGTGATAATACGTCAATTGATGCACTTTGGGGTTTCTAGGTAAAATTCCTTTTGGGGCTTCTAATGTTAAGCCTTTCCTCATGTGGGTATCCTTCCATCCTCTTTACCATTTTGGTTGCTCTTCTCTGTGTTAGGGGAAAATAAAGCTTAAAGCATATAGTGGGTGCTGGGAGAGCTCCTCAGGCCAAGCAGGGATTCTGTATATGCCTATATAAGGAAAGGAATGTATTGTGCCATAAGGGACAGGAATTTGCTGAGCTAAGGGAAATTTATTACTCTACACAGAAACGACTAGCATCTTCTTTGTTCTTGGTAAGCTGTGGTGGGCCTAAGGGGGTGGGTTGATGACGTATGTATATGCTCCCTGTAATGTATAAAAGATGAACCGCCCTTTTAACCATTGGAATAAACTTACATGCTACTTATGTGCGAGTGTGTGTGTGTGTTTGTTCTCCTGGGATCCCAGAGAGAAGGTAAGGTAAATTCCTCGGCCCAGAGGATAAACGGACGTCCCAGGGTAGGTGATATAAGTGTAGAGAAAGGAAAAGGACCCATTACTTACAATTTGGTGTCAGAAGTTGGCCTTTCTCCATTGCACTGGGTTTTTAAACCCCCTAAATTGCTGCAGCTTTGGTGGCTGTACTGGAATTTTTACCTTGATGCTTTGGGAGCTCATTTTGGGTTTGCGCTTTGGCAGCGCTGTGTAAAGATATGTGCTCTGGTAGCGCTGAAAAGGAAAATATGCGCTTTGGTAGCGCTGAAAAAAAAAAGTGCTTTGGCAGCGCTGTGAAACAAATATGCGCTTTGGCAGCGCTGTGAAATTATATGCGCTTTGGGAGCACTGGGAAATAATATGCGCTCTGGTTAGCGCCAGACAAAATATGTGCTTTGGGAGCGCTGTGAATAACAGGGACGTCCTGCTGGGTCTGTGGTAATATCCTTCTCCTTCTCTGTGGCTTGTGTGCCTGTGTGAGTTTGGCAAAACGCCCCTGCCGTACTCCGAAGTGATAGCGCTAGTGATGAGTACTGTGCAGAAAGCAAGTGGCCAAACGTGCGAGTGTTGTGATTATTAGAGGATGGGCCAGTCGCAAGGTAAGGGGACCAGCCCAGACTCCGCGGGAGTGACTGTATCTCCACTGCCTAAAGTTTTCATTTGGTTTAAATCTATTGTTAAGCAGAATTTGTATTCCAGTTGTACTCCTGTGGGGATCACAGCTGGAGGCTCTCCGGAGCTTTCCACGGCAGAGTGACTCCTGCTGAGTGGAGATGGAATGACGCGTCCTGTTGATTTTAAACAGTTTCATCTCTCTCTCTGCGGAGATGTTTCTCTGCTAGTTGGAAATGGTCCTAGGGTTAAACATAGAGCAGAGGTGTTGTGAACCAGATTGTGGAAAACGTTGCTTTAAAAGCAAGCACTGCAGCAATTAAGTAATTCTGTGAACAGACCGCAGTAAGGAAAAGGGGGAGAATGATAAGAACTGTAGTTTTTCCCACATTCCCCCAGATAGTCCCTTGGGAAAGATGCTAATGATGAAATACTGTTGTTTCCTTTGAACAAAGGAAAGTATCTGTCCTCCTGCTGTTTTGGTTGCTTGGATTTGTTAGGTGTTAACCCTTTATGTGACTGGTAAGTCTGAAGTGGAGGAATCAAGGGAGAGGGGTGGGCTTCAAATATCCCCTTTCAAGAGAAAAGGAGGGGGGAGGGTCTAGTTCAGTATGTGGGGTGAAATTTCTTAAGAAAGCACTTGTAAGCTTTGATTTGTCTTCTGTTTAAATTAAGAACCTCTGTAATATGTTTTAGTGGCTGGGGCAGGATTTAAGGAATTTGAATAAGATTGTTTAGACCCAGCATCCTGGGGTCCCAAACCCTTAAGGAAAGAGGAAAATAAATCCAGAGAGAATAAAGGGTATTGTGGAGTACCTTTGCCTAAAGATCTGGTGCAAACTGTTTTGTTTTCCTTTGACCTTCAAAGTAGGTGTTGAGAACTCTGTCAGGACAAAGGGTCATCCTGAGCCAGTAGTTACGAGATTGCAACTTGAATATGATTTAAATTCTGAGTGAATAAGAAGGTTATGTTATGTGTCTGTTCTTTGTCTTTGTGTAATTTAATGGCAATCACAATTAGTAATAATTTTCAAGCAACTTTTATTTTTAAACTCTAAGTAGTCAGGACTTCTCTTTCTTGTTCAGCTATCTGCATTTGCCTGAAGGAATCTGGACACAAGAGAGACCTGATGTTTACTTTGCTATTTGTGTTTGAGATAACATCAAGGTTGAACTGTTACTCTAAGCAAATTGCTTTAACATAATTTCATTGTTTCAAATCAGTTTGATACCAGTCTCAAGTATTATGTATAAGATTTTAATTTAAATGTGACAAAGAATGATTCTGAATTCACCTTTTTGCAGTTTCATGTTATTTGAATGTCTGTTTCCTGAACTGTAAGATTTTAAGTTAATTACTTTGCATTGTTAAGCTTGGTGCGGATGACTGATGAACAGGAGAGTAGCACCATGGGTGCTGGCTATATTGATCTTTCTGGTTTGATTTATTACAATATTGGATTTTAGGATAAATTCATCTGGTTTTCTGTATTTGAATTTTATGTGTTGGGGTCCAGAAAAAAAGTGTACTTCATTTTGAAAGGTTTTTTTTACATTTCAGTTTTAGGAATACAGTATATTGTAGCACTATGACATACAAATCTTCCTTAGTTTACACACTTGCACTTATGTTACCAAAATACTCGTTGTAGCAGTATATTATGTAGAGGTCCAGTATACACAGAAATTATAGAATATTGGAAAGAGGCTGATCTGAAATTGCTTTGTTCCCAAGCATATAGATCACATTTAGTGGAAAAGATGGAGCTTAGTTCCCAGGAAATATGAGAATATTTGTAAAGTTAGTAGACAAATAAAACAATAACATTAACTTGAGTTGATTGGATAAACAAAATTTTACTTGTTAGCACCGATCTAGGAGAGGTTTGAAAAAAAAAAAAAAAGAAACAGAGAGAAACAGAGAGAGAGAGAGGCAGAAGGTGAGGCTACAGCCTTGGGAAAGGCAATAAACATGCTGCTCCGAGTGTGATGATCTGGGCCACCGGAATTTTGACTGCTTTAAGACTCCTCGAGGACCCACAAGGCCTGAAGAACATGAACCTTGCATATTTATGCCTCTGCAGAGACATGAATAGGCAGGGGAGAATAGGCCAAGAAGAACCCGAGGAAGTATCGCCATGAGGCCCAGCTACAAATGCCTTGAACCTTCTTAGGCCTCTCACCTCAAAAGGATCTCTTTTATCACCATGATTAATGAGTAGCTTATACAAATCCTTGTGGGCACTGCAGTTAGAAGATCAGTCCTCAAATATTTTTAAGTTCCTATAGCCCTCGCACTGGGAACCAGGTATACGATAGACTTTAGTCACACCTGAGAGATATGTGGTTATTCTGTTAGAAGCCATACTCCTTTCTATTGGGATTGATGTTATGAAATGCCGTGAAGCACTAGTTTATATTTTAAGGACTTTACCTATATTGTTTAGACAGTTGCTAATTAGAATGAGCACTGTTTACTCATATTGTTCTGCTTATTGAAAGGAATCTACATTTATATTTTATATATACCTTTTGTTTACAGAAATACTAAGTTTTTTAACAATTGTTTGATGTTCTTAGCAGCCTTGCCAAATAAGGATACAATAGTATGGTATAAACAAAACAGAAGGACCTATGTATGTAGTTTGATGGAATGATGTAAGGAAAAAAAAGTGGTGTTGGGAGGAGTATGATGGAATATTCATGTTGGAAAAGAGAACTCAGATTAACAGTATAAAATGGTGAGGGTGAATTGAAATGTGAAATGATGTATCCGATGTATCCACCTAGAAAGAAAACTGACAATGAATATTCTACAATATTTGATTATGCCGTCCCCATTAACTCCAATTTTGGAAGTCATCTAGCTTAGATATATACCCAATAATTGGAAATAGACACCTGGAGATAGGCTGAGTGCACTTTTCATCCTAATGAGCTTTGGGGAGACCCACACTGGCCATGTGGTGCTTTTCAGATGCTCTTATCCCATTTTGCCTCTATGTGTCCTGGCCTGACACATGAAGGTAAAGGAGGAAAGTTACCTACACAAGTTTTTTACAAATTGGTATAATCCTAAAATTGTGAAAAATTGAGGAAGTGTGGGCATCTTATCAAAATGTATTAGCTAAATTGAGTTGCTTAGGATTGGCTGTTGTATGCAAACAGCAATCCGCGAAGAGGGGAACCTCCGAAACCTTAAAAAACTTTGTAAAGAAACTAAACTGTCTTGCCTTTGACTCTGTTCAACAACAACAAAAAAAAAATTGCCCTAAGGGAGTAGGCTGAAATTTTTCTCCCTTTGAACTATTATATGGAAGACTTCTTACTTTTTATTACTCCTGAGCCTCACATTTGATCTCTTGTATTTCCTAGCAGCAGAGGCAACTCTCTTCCCTCCACAGGTATGCTCAGCAGGTCCAGTCCTTTCTGCTGGATGACTCAGCTCTTTTCTTCCAATCCGGAGACTGGAGACATACCACCAGCACACAGTACAAGCCCCTTTTCCAGTATGGGACCGTTTGAAGTTCTTCTGATAACACCGATTGCAGTGAAGGTGGTGGCTAAAAGATCCTGAAGCCATTGCCCTCACTAGAAACATTCTCCATCTATAGATCTGGCTTCAGGACCAGGATGAGAAGTAGCTGACACCGGGGCAGCCAAGGCCCTAGCAACTGGAGAGGAGAGGAGAAGACTCCTGAAGAAAAGCAGCTTTCAGCCTAGAGGTACCGAACCAACATATCCCTTCAAGGTTGGTGACCAGGTACAGGTCAGAGTACCTCACAAGCATGGTATCCTAGACCTGCCCTACAGACCTCCAACTACAGTGATCGCCATCACATGGACAGCCATCCTGTGGGACTCCTGCCCTTCGTGGATCCACACGTCAAGAATCACGTGTGCACCGCCTTCTGATGCCTTCTTCGGTTCCAGACTATCATGCGCAAGACTGTGTTGACTCCTCCTACCACTCATGTGGTGCCTCCTTCAGTCCATCTCTGGAACTGTTAATATGGCAATACTACTTGCCCAAACTGCCTTAAATGTATCAGATCTTTTGTGTGCGCAGCTCGCTACAAGCTGGAGCTTTTCTATCAACATGTCTCATTGCTGTACCTTTTAATCTGTGTGAAATGCAGAAGTTTACTGTACTTGATAATTTAAATTGCACCCAGCCCCATGTTTCTTTTTCTACTTTCTTGTATAACATTGGTGTTAATCGCCCCTCTTTGGGATATGACTAGGTCCCTTGCTCATTGTAAACTGTCTCTAGTTTTAATGCTACAGATTGTTTTATTGTTTCTGCTTTTAGCCTGTCTAATACTGCTCTATACTGTTCTTCAACTACAGCAGTTTCTCATGCTTACTCTCTGATGTATCTTCCTTTGGTCTGAAAGGGCTGATTGTTGCCCTATTGAGCGGTTTTATAATTCTTGTTTTTTTGTTGTGTTCTTGGCTGTTGTCGAAAGGCTCTGCAGAGCTCCACTACTTTTATGTATTCTTATGTACCTGTTTCCACAGTGGCTGATGTACCTGAGCGTGCCACCACTGACCTCCAGTTAATAATGTCTGCTTAACTGTCCCTCTAAAGACTGTTTGGCTGTTCTTATAGTGGGCCTATGCAGGCCCAAAGGGGGGACTGTTAGGGGAAAATAAAGCTTAAAGCATATAGTGGGTGCTGGGAGAGCTCCTCAGGCCAAGCAGGGATTCTGTATATGCCTATATAAGGAAAGGAATGTATTGTGCCATAAGGGACAGGAATTTGCTGAGCTAAGGGAAATGTATTACTCTACACAGAAACAACTAGCATCTTCTTTGTTCTTGGTAAGCTGTGGTGGGCCTCAGGGGGTGGGTTGATGACGTATGTATATGCTCCCTGTAATAAATAAAAGATGAACCGCCCTTTTAACCGTTGGAATAAACGTACATGCTACTTATGTGCGAGTGTGTGTGTTTGTGTTTGTTCTCCTGGGATCCCAGACAGAGAAGGTAAGGTAAATTCCTTGGCCCAGAGGATAAACGGACATCCCAGGGTAGGTGATATAAGTTCAGAGAAAGGAAAATGACCCATTACTTACACTCTGTACCTTTTCTAATTCTGTTATATCCTTTTTCAGATATCCTTTTTAAATGTGGTGTTACATTGGCCAGTCTTCGGGTACATATTAACCATCTACCAAGCTTTAGTAAAACGGGCCTTAAATTATTTGCATTTGTCACTTTGATTTCATTGTACACTTTCTACTCTGTTTGGCTGGACTTGTCTCTTTGCAGAAGGGAGCTTGGCTTTATCCTGTCATCATTGTGATTAATTCTAAACCATCACCTGAGGTCAGCTTTATTTTTTTATGTTGATTCATTGAAGGAAGTAAGAGAATAGTTCAGAATATATGTTTAATGAATATCATTCAGGAAAGCCCTTGTACGAAAGCAATGAATTATACTGTACTCTATGAAGTAACTGAAAATGAGAAGATGTAATTCTACTAAAATTACCTAGAAAACAAACTGCTCATAAGTGCAGTCAGCTAATGATCAAAGTCCAAAAATGCAGCATGAGTCATTTCAATTTTTGCTTTATCCTTTTTTTTCCTGTAAGGTCAAGTCCTTTTTTTTTTCTTTGACATTTATTCAGTTGTTTTTATATGCTGCTGCAAATTATTGTAATGATGTTAAATGTGCTGCTGTTTTATTTCTGCTGATGCTACTCTCTTACAGGGATCTTATACAGTACCTGTCATATTTCTTCTGAATGTTATAAATCCCAAACTGATCTTTCAGATGCAAGGTACTATTGGGGGCAATAACTCGTAAAATTGCTCTTATATTACTGACCACTGCTAATTACCGATTGAGCGCACACACAGTTTTTCCCAACAGCTCCATCAAAATGTATAGATCTGAATGCTTGCCCTTCATCAACAGTCAGCGTTGTACTCTCATAAAACTCCTGAGATTGTTTCATTGTTGAATTATTAAGCAAAGGAGAAAAACAGACTTTCAACAATTAAATTACATGTAATCACTTGTTTAAATTTGTCCTTTTTTGAAGCAAAATTATATTTTGAGCAATGTATAATAAATTTTGAAGGACCTATGAAATATTTCTTCTCTGCAAAAGTCATTTGAAGAACTTTATGCAGTCAGAACAATTAAACTTCAGTCTTCTTGATCACACTGCACTGAAATACTTTCTTATGCAATAACACATCTCCTGCGGGGTCTACTAAGAATTAAAGATTATAGATTTCCTACAGAATGTGTTGATTTGAGGGTGAAACTTTTCAAAGCCATTGACCTGGGTAAATAGCAATTTACTTAAGTAAATTGACTTAAAATTCTGTGAAATACAAGGTTCCATTGTATGAATATATTTGGCTAGATTGGGTGGGGGAAGGGCATTCCTGGGGGCATGTAAAGGGTAATTTTCAGAGAGATTCTCTAAGGCTAGATAGATGTTTACCTTTTTTTAAAGAAAACCCTCCCCAGGGCAAGAAAAAATAGTATACTGTTCAAGGAACAGGGCAGAGCCAGGGCTATTCATGCAAACTTGATGAGTACTGAAGTACCTGTGAGCACTGCTAGGACATATGGGGAAGGTAGGTTTGTAAAGCTGTACCTAGTTAATGCACATCACTGATGCACATACTATACTAGACTTTATGAAATAAGGGTGTAAGTAGTGGAATATAAGCAGCAAATCTAGGCACAATTGCTCTACGGCTGGTGTAAGTGCCTTTACCTAGATTTCTCAAGAATACATTTAAATTATAGTATTTTCTAATTTACATGTGTACATTTGCACCCTGCCCATGCTCCACCCATGTGCATGCCCACAGTGAAAGAACAAAATCAAATGACTACAAAGCCCAATTGGGATGCATCAAAGTCCAAAAGGGGCCTGACTGGGTGAGTGTGCAAAAAGTAAAGAAACCTTAAAGCCTGATGAAATCCTTAACTAAAGTGCACACATAAAGGCCCAGTCATGCATGTAAATCACTGAAAATAGAATGTGTATGCATGTTGATTGGAGCCCGCCTTTAAACATCTCCTTATTAAATTACCACATCATTTTTAACTTTAAATTGAGCTTGCAGGACGGCACACCGATAAGCACGCAGGTTGCATGAGGAGTCTGAAAATCGGCCTCATAGATTGTATTTTCAAATCATTCATTGTTTTATATAAAATTTTTAAAACACCCCCTTCCCCCATAAACTAAAATGTAAAACATAGAAATGTGACAACAGAAAAAGACCAAATGGCTTATCCAGTCTGCACTTCCATATCAACTACAATAGTCCCCTATTTTCCTTTAGAGATCTTCTGTGTTTCTCTCATGCTTTCTTGAATTCAGATACTGTCCTCGTCTCTACTACCTCCACTGGGAAGCTATTCCATGTTTCTACCACTCTTTCCATAAAGAAATACTTCCACATATTATTCCTTGGTCTGTCCCCTTTCACCTTCATCCTATGTCCCCTTGTTGTAGAGCTTGCTGTCAATCAAAAGAGACTCTCTTGTGTATTTATGCCATGGAAGTATTTAAACGTCTCTAACATATTTCCTCTACCCGCCTCTTTTCTAACATATACATATTAAGATCTTTAAATCTGTCCCCATATGCTTTATAATGAAATCCACTAACCATTTTAGTAACCATCCTCTGCACCGACTTCATCCTGTTTATATCCTTTTGAAGGTGTGGTCTCCAGAATTCCATGCACTACTCCAAATGAAGTCGCACCAGAAACTTATATAGAGGCACTATCACTTCCTTTTTCTGCAGGCCATTCTTTCCCTTTTCACCTAAGCATCCTTCTGGCTTTTGCAGTTGCCTTTTCTACCTCTTTAGCCCAAATACTCCCAAGTCCCGCTCTTCTTTTGTGAATAGAAGTACTTTGCCCCCTACACTGTACCACGCTCTTGGATTTCTGCAGCCCAAATGCATGACCCAAATGCATGGAGTGGAGGAGTGGCCTAGTGGTTGGGGCAAATCCACAGTAATACCTTTTAACTTTCGAAAGGGAGACTATGATAAAATGAGGAAAATAGTTAAGAAAAAACTAAAAGGAGCAGTTGCAAAGGTTAAAGACTTACATCAAGCTTGGGTATTGTTGAAAAATGCTATCTTGGAAGCCCAGACCAGCTGTATTCCACGCTTTAAGAAAAGTGGAAGTAAGTCCAAAAAACTGCCAACATGGTTTAAAGGTGAAGTCAGCGAGGCTGTTGTTGCCAAAAAAGCATCTTTCAGGAAATGGAAAAAAGAGCCAAACGACGAAACCTGGAAACAGCACAAGCACTGGCAGGTCAAATGCAAGGCACTGATAAAGAAGGCAAAAGGAGAATTTGAGAAGAAGCTTGCAAATGCAAGGCATTGATAAAGAAGGCAAAGGGAGAATTTGAGAAGAAGCTTGCTGTGGAAGCAAAAACGCGAAATAAAGATTTTTTCAAGTACATTTGTAGCAGAAAACCTGTGAGAGAGTCGGTTGGACCATTATAGGAGTTAAAGGGGCACTAAGAGGCGACAAGGCGATAGCAGAGAGACTGAATGAATTCTTTGCTTCGGTCTTTACTGAGGAAGATGTAGGGATGTTACCCATGACTGATGTGGTATTTAAAGGTGCGGAAGCATTGAAGGAAATATCGATACATCGGGAAGAAGTATTACAACTATTAGATAAATTGAAGAGTAGCAAATCAACTGGGCCAGATGGTATACATCCAAGGGTGTTGAAAGAACTGAAATATGAGATTTCAGACCTGCTATTAGTAATCTGTGAACTATCATTAAAATCATCTCTAATACCTGAAGATTGGAGGATCGCCAATGTAACACCAATTTTTAAAAAGGGATCTAGGGGTGATCCGGGAAACTACAGACCGGTGAGCCTCACGTCAGTACCGGGAAAAATGGTAGAAACCATCATAAAGAATAAAATTACTCAGCATGTAGATAGTAATGGCCTAATGGGAGACAGCCAACATGGCTTTAGACAAGGAAGATTTTGTCTTACTAATCTGTTATGTTTTTTTGAAAGTGTGAATAAACAGGTGGACAAAGGTGAGTCAGTTGATATAGTGTATCTGGACTTTCAGAAAGCCTTTGACAAGGTCCCTCATCAGAGACTTTTGGCAAAACTAAAGAGTCATGGGATAGGAGGCAGTGTACTACTGTGGATCAGGAACTGGTTAAAAGATAGAAAGCAGAGGGTTGGGCTGAATGGCCAATTTTCCCAATGGAGAAAGGTGAATAGTGGTGTACCCCATGGATCTGTGCTGGGTCTGCTGCTTTTTGACATATTCATAAATGACCTGGAAAGTGGAATAACGAGTGAGGTTATCAAATATGCAGATGATAGAAAACTATTTAAAGTTGTTAAAACCCATGAGGATTGTGGAAAATTGCAAGAGGATCTTGATAAATTGGAAGACTGGGCATCAAAATGGCAGATGAAATTTAATGTGGACAAGCGCAAAGTTATGCACCTAGGGAAGAACAACCCAAACTATGGTTACACAATGCAAGGTTCCACATTAGGAACCACCACCCAGGAAAAGGATTTAGGCATCATTGTGGATAACATGTTAAAACCCTCTGCCCAGTGTGCAGCTGCAGCCAAGAGAGCAAATAGAATGCTAGGTATCATAAGGAAAGGAATGGAAAATAAAACAAAAGATATTATAATGCCTCTATACCGTTCCATGGTGAGACCGCATCTTCAATATTGTGTGCAATTCTGGTCACCGTATCTTAAAAAGGATATACAAGTAGCATTATTAGAAAAGGTTCAGAGAAGAGCCAGCAAAATGGTAAAGGGGATGGAAGGATACTCCTATGAAGAAAGGCTAAAAAGGTTAGGGCTCTTTAACCTGGAAAAGAGACGGCTGAGGGGAGATATGATAGAAGTCTATAAATTAATGAACGGAGTGGAACGGGTAAACATAGATCGATTGTTTACGTTGTCAAAATATAGAAAGACTAGGGGACATGCAATGAAGCTACAGTCTAAGCTATTTAAGAAAATATTTTTTCACTCAACGTGTAATCAAACTCTGGAATTTGTTACCTGAGGATGTAGTAAAGGCTGTTAGTGTAGCTGTGTTTAAAAAAGGTTTGGACAAGTTCCTGGAGGAAAGGTCCATAAACCATTATTAAGAAGGGACCCAGGATATCAATGCTTGACCCAGTACAAGCATTGCGGAACCTGTGTCTTTTGGGGAAACTGCTAGGTACGTATGACCTAGATTGGCCACTGTTGGAAACAGGATACTGGGCTTGATGGACCTTGGTCTGACCCAGTATGGCATATCTTATGTTCTTATGTTCTTAGAAGTTCAGGGGTTCAAATCCCACTAGAGGACAGCAACCTTGGGCCAGAAGGGCTGGGGTTTCTAGTCCCACAGGTGCTCCTTGTGGTCTTGGGCAAGCCACTTAACCCTCCATAGCCCATATTCCCTGTAACATAGTTATCTCCAAGTTATAATGCCCTGTTCAATGTAATTTCAGTTTGTTCAATGTAAACCGCACTGATGCAGAATAGTGCAGTATATAAGAGAATATAAATAAATGACCTGCATTCCTTAGCATTAAATCTCAGCTTCCAAATTCTTGACCATTCTTCAAGTTTAGCTCGATCCCTCGTCATGTTATCAACTCCTTCTTGGGTGTCTACTCTATTGCAAATTTTGGTATCATCCACAAAGAGGCAAACCTTACTCGACAATCCTTCTGCAATATCACTAATGAAGATGTTAAGAAGACAAAGATCCTCACAACTTGCAAAATCAATAAGTTCATCATTGATGGAAAAGAAATTGAAAGAGTTGACAACTTTAACCTACTTGGATGAACTATCAATAAAGAAATGACAAGCAGTCAAGAAATCTAACGATGCATTGCTCTTGGCTGAATGGCTACAAAGGTCCTAGACAAGATTCTCAAGAGCAGATATCTCTCTCCATGCAAAGACTCGACTTGTCCATGCCATGGTATTTTCAATAACGTCACATGGATGCGAAAGTTGGACAGTGAAAAAGATAGGAAGAAAATCGGTGCCTTTGAATTATGGTGCTGGTGACGAATGCTATATACACCAAGGACTGCCTGAAGAATAAACTAGTCAGTACTAGAGGAAATGAAACCTAAGCTTTCCTTAGAAGCTCAGATAACAAGACTTCAAATTTAACACTTTGTATACATCATGCAAAGAGAAAGATCGTTAAAGAAAGACATCAAGCTTTTCAAGATAGAAAGTCAGCACAAGAGAGGAAGGCCAGCAATGAGATGGATCGATACAATAACAGCGGGTATGGGTGCCACTCTATCAACAATGAGCCAACTGACTGAAGACCGAACTGGAAAGGGGGCTGATACTGGGCACAGTTTAGGACAACTATCCTGAGGATCACCATGAGTCAACACCGACTCCAGTACTTAAAAACAACATGAAACTGCATACCATCATCTTTTCTCACCATGGACCTTAGAAGAATAGAAACATAGAAACATGATGACAGAAAAAGACCACATGGCCTATCTAGTCTGTCTTTCCATAACAACAACTACAACAGTCCACTTTTTACCTTTAGAGATCCTCTGTGTTGGTCCCATGCTTTTTTGAATTCAGTTACTGTCCTCATCTCTACCACCTCCACTGGGAGACTATTCCATGGATCCACTACTCTTTCTGTAAAGAAATATTTCTGCATATCACTCCTGAATCTATCTCCCTTCACCCTCATCCCATGTCCCCTCGTAGCAGAACTTGCTTTCAATTGAAAGAGGCTCTCTCCCTGAACATTTATGCCACGGAGGTATTTAAACATCTCAATCATATCACCTCTATCCCGCCTTTCCTCTAAGGTGTACATATTAAGATCCTTAAGTCTGTCCTCATATGCTTTATAATGAAGCCCACTAATCATTTTAGTAGCCACCCTCTGCACCGACTCCATCCTGTTCACATCCTTTAGAAGGTGCGGTCTCCAGAATTGCACACCATACTCCAAATGAGGTCGCACCAAAGACTTATACAAAGGCATTATCACCTTCTTTTTTCTGCTAGCCATTCCTCTCCGTATGCACCCAAGCATCCTTCTAGCTTTTGCCATCACCTTTTCTACCTGTTTAGCTACTTTAAGATCATCAGACACAACCACGCCTAGGTCCCGCTCTTCTTTAGTGGACAAAAGTACTTCACCTCCTATACTGTATTGCTCCCTTGGAATGCTGCAGCCCAAATGCATGACCTTACATTTTTTAACATTAAATCCCAGCTGCCAAATTCTAGACCATTCTTCAAGCTTAGCTAGATCCCTCCTCATGTTATCTACACCTTCCTGGGTGTCTACTCTATTGCAGATTTTGGTATCATCCGCAAAGAGGCAAACCTTACCCGACAGCCCTTTCCCTATATCACTAACAAAGATGTTAAAAAGAATCGGACCAAGGACAGATCCCTGGGGCACACCACTGGTAACATCCTTCTCCTCAGAGTGAGCTCCATTTACTTGTACTCTTTGTCGCCTCCCACCCAACCAATTTCTAACCCAAGCAGTAACTTTAGGGTCCATCCCTAGGGTGCTCAGTTTGTTTATAAGTCGCCTGTGAGGAACAGTGTCAAAGGCTTTACTGAAATCTAAATACACCACTTCTAGAGCTCTCCCTTGGTCCAGCTCCCTGGTCACCCAGTCAAAGAAATCAATCAGATTTGTCTGACAAGACCTGCCTCTGGTGAATCCATGCTGCCTCGGATCCTGTAATCCGCTGGACTCCAGAAACCTCACTATTTTCTCTTTCAGCAGCGTTTCCAATAATTTACTCAGCACTGAAGTTAAACTAACTGGCCTGTAGTTTTCAACCACATCCTTACTTCCGCTTTTGTGTAAAGGCACCACATGAGCCTCTCTCCAGTCCTTTGGCACCACTCCCGACTCCAACGAAGCATTGAAAAGGTCAGTCAGTGGAGTTGCTAGAACGTCCCCAAGTTCCCTCAGTATTCTAGGGTGTATCCCATCCGGTCCCATCGCTTTGTCTACTTTAGGTTGAGCTAGTTTCTCACGAACACAGTCTTCTGAAAATTGTTCAAGATGTCCCTCGCTTCTGTTCTTATTTGTGGGTGTTTTCTGAGGTCCTGCTCCTGGTTCTTCATCTGTGAGCACAGAACAAAAATATTTGTTAAACAATTCCGCTTTATCTTTATCAGCTTCTACATATTCCCCCCCTGCACCCTTGAGTCTGACAATACCACTCTTGCCCTTCCTCTTCTCACTAATATATCTGAAAAATGTCTTATTCCCCCATTTTATTGCATTGGCTATTTCCTCCTCCTTTTGAATCTTTGCCTTCTTGACTACTTTGCTAGCTTCTCTAAGTTTTTCCAAATACAGATGCCTGTCTTCCTCTCTCTGTGATCTCTTGTATTTCTTGAAGGCCTCACTCTTTTTCTTCACTTTTTCAGCTACTTCCTTCGAAAGCCATAGCAGTCTCCTGTTCCTTTTGCCTTTATTTACCATTTTAACAAAAAGGTTGGTTGCCCTTAAAATACCCCCTTTCAGTTTTGCCCACTGTTTTTCTACATCCCCCAGCTGTTCCCAACCCACTAACGACTCCCTGAGGTATTGGCCCATCTTCGCAAAGTTAGTCTTCCTAAAGTCTAAGATCCTCACCTTGGAATGGATTCTAACAGCCCTAGTCCTAATACTGAGCCACACCATCTGGTGATCACTGGATGCAAAATGATCTCCCACTACAACATCAGAAACACTTTCACTATTGGTAAGCACCAAGTCCAGTATGGCCCCTTCACGTGTGGGGTCTGTTACCAATTGCCTGAATGGTTCTCCCTGTAGAGAATCCAGGATCTCCTTACTTCTAGATGATACTGCAGCAGGAATGTGCCAATCAACATCTGGCATATTGAAATCTCCTATCAGTAGCACTTCCCCTTTCCTAGCAATGCTGCGTATGTCTTCAATTAACTCTCTGTCCACCTCTTCTTCTTGTGAGGGAGGTCTGTATATCACACCAATGCAAATAGATTTCTCTTTCCCTCTTTCTAGTTTAACCCACAATGCCTCCTCTCTCCCTTTTAAGCTCTGTAATTCCAAAGCTTTAATAGTAGTTTTTACATATAGTGCCACTCCTCCTCCCCTTTTTCCTACCCTGTCCTTTCTGAATAAAGTATAGCCAGGTATAGTTACATCCCAGTCATGGTTTTCTGTGAACCATGTTTCTGTAACTGCCACTAAATCTAAGTCAGCCACTCCCACCAAAGCTTCAACTTCAGGGATCTTATTTCCCATGCTACGGGCATTAATACGCACTGCTTTCCGTATGTTACCCCTGTTACCCATTTCCATAAAGGTATTTAATGTATCACCTACCTGGGGGCTTTCACTTACCTGGGGGCTTTCTTCACCCATCCCCAACGAATCTAGTTTAAAGCCCTCTTCAGTAGATTAGCCAGTCTACTACCGAAGATGCATTGACCTTTCTTGGACAGATGGATGCCATCTCTGCTCTGCAACCCTTGGAACAGCATCCCATTTATTTAGCTGTACTTAGCTGTATTTATATCCC
Source organism: Ichthyophis bannanicus (assembly GCA_033557465.1). Lineage (NCBI taxonomy): Eukaryota > Metazoa > Chordata > Amphibia > Gymnophiona > Ichthyophiidae > Ichthyophis > Ichthyophis bannanicus. The sequence continues at coordinate 619,969,702 of CM066034.1, read as the reverse complement.
GCTTTTCACCGGGTCAAAGCGGTCAATTGTGGGATACATGGTCTAGGAAACCAAAACGCTCTCGATGACTCCATCCACGCAGCCATGCATTCATCTCCAGACAGTGACTACTTGATTTACTGAAGATATCTTTCAGTATCTCATGCCAACCAATCACCATACTGTGACAAGGTTTCACCGAAAAGAATTACTGCATTATGCACAGGAGTACTTTGGGGCCATTTTGTGCTTTCTGTCTTCTTGTCTCCTTCTGAAAAGACAGACACACACTGTGGGAATGTTTACTAAGGAGCATCAAGGCAGCAAAGGTGCCGTTAATGGGCGTTATCAGCATCCATGGACTGTTAACACTGCAGAAAGCACCGATAATGCTGGATTAATGTGCATAAACTGGTCCCCTAGCTTTAAGCTAAAAAGGAGGTGGAGAGTGGGTGTTAATGGGACAGAGAATGAATGGGGATAACGTGTGCTCCTTTAACACTGGTTTGTGTTACCATGTGTTAGAGCTCCCAGCGCTGGGAATCCTCATGCCATCTGAAAGCTCACAATAAGAGCTATTACTGAGGGGAGAGAGCCTATTTCCATGTATGCAATGTGCTCCACTCACTGTAGTTCTCAAATTAGTGATAGTAGTGTTCCATTGGTAGCAACAGCATGGTGCCCTATTAATAAAGGGCACTATATTGTTGGTGCCAAACTGGCAAAGGAGGTGTCATGTGGGTGATGCAGTGGGGCTGGATGGTCCATTAGACTGACAAGGCTGCTGCCTAGGGTATACATCTGTGATGTCAAAAAGGAGTCATTCCACACCCACTGCCACCATGCTGCCATGTCAGCATTGTGTGAGGGTAGGGGTGGCGGTCACAGTGGCTGTGGCCTGCTGCAGACGATATCTGTGTCCTGACCCTGTGTGTCAGGTGTAACACTGCAATTGCCACTGTCAATGGGATACAAATCTAATATCGGTCTATCTTTCTCAGAGCAGTATCTTTGTCAATCTAAACTATCGCTCTGTATATATAACATGAAAGTACAAATGTATCCTTTATGCTGACTTGTTCATATGAAAACTTTTAAAATTGTTATAACTTATTTTAACTTATTTAAAGCAGCTATTAGGTCTCAGACTCTAGGGCAAACAGAACCCAGTCTGAATGTATCGACTGGCCATAGCCCTTATTGCATCAAGGACCTTTAAACTTATAGTCGCTTGTCTTCTATCAACAGACAACTTGAATCAAAAATGTTTAACTTTTGAGATAATGCTTAGCTTTAAACAGTGCTTAGCTTTCGCCGTGGTCCCCTAAGCACTGTTTAAATCTAAGCATTATCTCAAAAGTTTAGTTTAGATTGACTGTCAGTGGGATGGCAAGCATGTCAGCAGCAGGTACAGCGGAGCAAATGGTGATGCTCCCTTCTGAGGTCTAAGGCAACCACACACATGCCCACATGCCCCAGTGGAGGTGGGCAGGAGTGGAATGGTGTGACTAGTTGCATATGTGCAACTTCAATAAGGCGGCACTGAAGTGGCAGCTGTTATATGATGGCAGGGAGGGAGGGATTGGTGGGCATACTCTCCACCATGATGGGTGGACCCTGGCACCTGGCTAGTTTGCTGAGTGAATGGGCTGGTCCTTGGATTAGGATGCCCCCCGCTTGCACATTATGATGCCCATTCTCATCAGGACATGTCTGACCCGTCCAGATGTCCAGAATCTGCATGGACTGGATATGCGACCGATTTTGATCCCACGGGGGCTGTACTTTCCTGTGGGATAAGATTTGGGTGCAACCAGCCTGGATGGGCAGGCTGTGCCCTGATTATGTTAGGCTGGACGTCCCCAGATAGCTCAGCCTGGGCTCCTGCATGGAGCCGTGGTGCAGTGGCATCCCATTGCTATGGCACCACAGCCCAATGCAGGAGCCCCAATCATCCACACTCCATCAAACCTGTGATCACCACCGCGAAACCACCGATAGGGCCTTCTGGGGCTAGGATCAGGCTTCTGGGAACCACCTGCTCCTCTCACCTCCTCTGCTGGTCCCAGCATGACTGTCCCCTCTATTGGGGGAGGGGGGACTTCTTCCACCTCTGAGGTAGAATAAGTCCACTGTCCAGGTCCCCCAGCCTGGACGTATAGGGACATCACCAGAATAGGCCCTGTACATCTGGATTGAGTGTCATGCCTCTGGCCCACCACCTCTTGCCTTCAAACAGAGCTCCCCACACATCTCGGCAGTATGTGAGGGGAGCTCTGCACTCTAAATCAGGACTAGGGGAATGGCAGGTGCTGGATGTCCATGCCGGATGTCCAGTCCCCGCTATTTGGGATCAGAATGACCCCCATTTACTGGATATGTGCATGTGGAAGGGGGAGGGGGGGAATATGCCACTGAGGCAAGAAGACTATGCGATATGAAAACAGCCCATGTTTGAGGGAAAAATGTCCACCCTGCCAGATGATGACCTTAATCTGTGCATGAACCAGTAACCCCTCCATAAGTAAGTATATAGGCAGCTACAACCATTTGAGCCACATGTGAATCCATTTTAGCTATGGTGGTATGCAAAATATGAGTTTATTCCATGACTGCCCCACAAGCACACACCATGAAATGGGTATGTTGGTCATTCTGCTAGGACACTCATGTTTTGGAATATGTGTTTTCATGTATCATGGCCTGCCCCTTTGAATGGACAGATCCCATGAATGTCAGTTGAACCAACTACATAACAAGGCAGTGCAACATACAGACCTAACAAGATGTCCCTCTCCCACACCTGCTGAACATACCTTGTCAGATAAGTATGGCACTAAGCCTGCAGAGATCTAAGCAGACATAGGCATACCCCAACTCATGCCCTCATGCATCCTGACAATGACTGCATATATACCCATGGATTGATGAATGCATATGGCTGCTCTGTGGCTCCAAGCACATGGATAGTATGTGTATGTAGAGAAGGGTCACAGGATCAAGGCCAGCCTGTGGATCAGGAATGGTAAGTCCAGCAGTGTTAACTTTATCCTACATTTCCAGAACTGTATTTGCAACCGTTAACATTTCATCCAGCATGAGTCCACACACTCAGCTACCACATTAAGAAGCTGTACCCACCCACGGCTGGATGGCAGAGCACGCCAATAGTACAGGCAACACTGAGTGGGTATTGACAATGGTAGAGCATCAAAGGAGGACTAAGGTAAGAATTCCAACCTGCACCATTTTTGGACAGCGGGGTCATATATGTGTGTGTGTGTGTGTGTCTCCAGAGGAGTGTGAGCTGCAACAATGCACTGTGCATGCATGTGGTGCTCAGGCTTTATGGCTGTGAATACAACATGCTGCAGTTCAGCTATACAGCAACCCTACATACTGTGTGATACACCATTTACAAGCAGAAAGTTAGTTTTCAGTAAGTAGCTACAACCTGTGGCTGTGACGCTGTAATGCATTTCCAGTTACACCATCATCAAGGTCTATTTCCACAGCATTCCTCTACATTTACCTCCAAACATGACAGTGATGTACAGCTTCCAAATTGCCTACTAGTTTGACTGAAGTGAGCAGGGATGACGTGTGTGTGTTGCATCCCTCACTTCTTACTGAGCCTCCAGGCCTTAGGACACACCAATTTGCATAGGCAAGAGGCCTGATTAATGCCAACTGCCATAACATCTGTATCCATGGCAACACTGTCAGCCCACTTGGTGCAGCTGCAGCCTATAAAGAACTAAGTTCAAGTGGAGGTCTGGCCTCCATGAATGTCAAATTCATTCACTTGGTGACACTGGAAGAATTCTGTGATTTACCTGCATGCACATTGCTGTTGTCCCATACTGCAGTTGCAGAATGCAATCCGGGGGACTCTTTGCCCCGGGAGTGTATGCACATACAGGCAGGTCTGTGTCAGGCAAACTTGCATACAATAAATACCATCTCATCACTGTCTACTGATCATTAGCCAAAGCATTCAGCAGTACATTACCTATTACCCCAAATGAGAGTCCAAATGAACTTGTGTGCCAGATTGTGACAGTGGGACACTGACCTCTGAATGGTGCATACATAATTCCTAAATGTAGCACGGGATGTCATGTTGGTCTCTGCATCACCTGCCACCATATGGGAAGGCAGTGCCTAGAGGTGAATGTTGGGGTGGGGGAAACTGTGCCATGCATGTTTAGAATATGCCCTTCATAGGTGGCATTGCTGGCTAAAGCCTATGTTCACATGGCTAGAAGCTGTGCAGGCCTATTCAGTGTCTGCGTATGTTACATCAGAGGGCCTGCATGACAGCCTTACTGGCTCCCCATGGGCACCAAGCTTTTTTTTTTTAGACAGTTTTGTATACCACCTTATCCTTCAATCAAAGTGGTTACAACACAATTGGGGGATACATTTAACATGAGGGGATATGAGACAGATATGCTAATACTTACAGGGAACATGGGCAATGGAGGATTAAATGGCTTGCCGAAGACCACAAGGAACACCTGTGGGACTAGAAACCCCAGTCCTTCCAGCCCAAGGTTGCTGTCCTCTAGTGGGGTTTGAACCCCTGACCTTCTGGCCTGAGGTAACTTGCCCCAACCACTAGGCCACTCCTCCCACAGGAGGTTGACAGTCACAAGGATGTTGTTAAGTACAAAGAGTCAGGGAATGGTGGCGCATGTGTTGCCAGCAACTGTTCCAACATCCAAACCCATGTCCAACCTGCAATGCTTGCATGTGCTCTTGGGGGTGGAGGAAGCAATGAGTCTGCAGCATAGGAGAATGCATGTGCTGCACTTACCAGTTTTCTAGTGACCATGGCTAGGGACATGGCATTATATGAGAGTACAACATGGCACTATGTTCAATGCTCACTACCAAAAGCTGTTTAGGAGGAGACCATATTTGGGTATGTGACAGACATAGGTCACTGTGGGCCAGCATGCACTCTCAGCTTGACTCTGGCCCACTTTCCATTCCACTCAGCTTTGTGCCATATTTATATGCTTGACTTCAACCCATGTGGCTCATCTTGAGAATGGCCAAATGGTTGGATAAAAACAAACCAACTCTCAAAAAAGAGAAGCAATCATCTTTTCTAAAGACTTCTAACCAACACTTCCCTGTGACCCAGATTAAAGGTCGAAAAGTAACGCAGATCAAAAGGCTGCAGTTAATACACAACACAACAGTAAATCTTCTCACTGGTATTGAAAATTCTACCATGCAACCCCTCTTCTAAGAGAACACTGTTGTCATTTAGAATCTCATTTAAGACCATGGCTTTGGCACAGATAGGGGTATATTTACTAAACCAGGGCCACGGCTCCGTTATCACACAGAGTCCGCTACCGCGGTTTAGTAAACATACCCCATAGTCTTCTGCTCAGGCTTCCCTCTCTTTTTAGCTAGTTTTATTCATCCTCTATGCCCTAGCATAAGCTCTGCACATGCCATAAAAAACTTACTTTGTGGTCCCTTCTTATAACAAATTCCTTTTTGAAACTACCAGAGGTACCACCTTCAATGTGCTTGCCTCTTTCCCACAGAATGGAATTTCCCCTTGAAACCGCCTACAGAACATTCATATCTGGACTAAAACCCCATTTCTTTAAGTAATCTCAGTTGTCCTGAATTGTGCTCGGGTACTAGAGTAAGGGGGAATCAACCTGGGTAGGCCAGAGGGCTGCGATGAGCAAACTGTTGCGCTTTCTTCCTCTCTTTTTACTTGTCTCTCTTTTTTAACTGTTTCTCTTAATACTACTGCTTATGCTGGGTATCTTTTCTTTATTGTTTCACGTATCATAAACCACCAACCTAAATGGCGTGGAGTAGCCTAATGGCTAGAGCAGAGGACTGTGATCTAAGGAAACTAGGTTCAAACCCCATTGTTACTCCTTAGTTTAGGCAAGTTATTCAACTCTCCATTATCTCTGGTACAAAATTAGATTGTAAGTCCTCTGTGGACAGGAAATATGCCTACTGTAACAATTTGGATTTCAGAGAATGGGCATGAGTTATATCTATTGTCCTTTCTCTAGGCACATGTCTAATATGTGGGATGGTAAAATAAATAGCTCAACTTTCATTAAGCTTTTCTACATATCTAGAGACTTCAGATGCTGAGTTGGCAGTTCCTGCTACTCTGGTTATTTCTTTTATTCTGGACCCAGACAGGGAGTGGATTATGAAGCTTTTTTTGGTCATTCAGAGTTGTTGTTCCTTGATTTTAAAATGTGAGTATTTCTTGATATTGCTAAGGCAACACAGAAAACATAGAGACAATTCCCGCTTATACAGCCCAGGATACTTCAAACAACTGCTAGCTTTTATTGGAAATAACCGAGGTATCCGGATGCCCAACCCAATGCATTATCCAAATCAACACCTTCTCACCTCAGCACCTATACCCCCCAACTTGTTCAATGACCAGCCACTTCCCCCCCCAACCTGGTACACCCAAACAAAACATGCAGACAATGGGTTGTGGTAAACAATTGCTTGGTCACAGCTTTATTTAACAACAATGAAATTCCGGCCCAACATGGGCCAACTCAATCTTGACAAATGCACGCATGTCCCCCCCCCCCACCCCCTTTTCCGGATGATGCCCCCCACCAGCCATTTATATCAAAGTGGTGCATCATCCTCCCCCCCATTCCCCCTACCGCCTGCCTCGCCATGTTATTAGCAAAGGCCGGCTCCAGTTGCCTTCCACCAGGCAGAGACCCCAGCCGGGACGTCTCTCCCAACCTGAGGAGCAGAATCGCTCCCGTTCAAAGCAGCATTAGCCTCAAATGCCCCACCAGGTTGGCGAGCGCCCGCTCGCTACCCCGCACCACTAAATGCCAACTGCACCCCCCACCCCCCGCTGCGACAACCAACACCCAACCCCTATGACCCACGGGAGGGTCGGGAGGGAAACCGTTCTCCTGGGCGAGCAAGCAGGAAGAGGGAGAACGCACAGTGCCGCTCTCCCTCTCTTCCTGCCGCCCCGCCCCCCCCGGCCAGATTCAGCCAATCGCGGCGCGCTACAACGGCGCCACGGGCTGCAGGACCCAACCCACCCCTCCTTCCCGCACCCGCGCTTCTCCCCCCCCAACCAGTGCATCACGACGCCCGCAATGGGTTCGGGCCCCGGGGACCCGGTTACTATGCCGGCCTCGGGACCCGGCCCTGCGGCGCTGCTGGATTAACCAAGGTATCCGGATGCCCAACCCAATGCATTATCCAAATCAACACCTTCTCACCTCGGCACCTATACCCCCCAACTTGTTCAATGACCAGCCACCTGCCCCCCCCCAAACCTGGTAACCCAAACAAAACATGCAGACAATGGGTCGTGGTAAACAATTGCTTGGTCGCAGCTTTATTTAACAACAATGAAATTCCGGCCCAACATGGGCCAACTCAATCTTGACAAATGCACGCATGTCCCCCCCCCCCCACCCCCCTTTTCCGGATGATGCCCCCACCAGCCGTTGAGAACACAGTGGTGCATCATCCTCCCCCCCATTCCCCCTACCGCCCGCCTCGCCATGTTATTAGCAAAGGCCGGCTCCAGTTGCCTTCCACAGGGCAGAGACCCCAGCCGGGACGTCTCTCCCAACCTGAGGAGCAGAACCGCTCTCGTTCAAAGCAGCATCAGCCTCAAATGCCTCACCGGGTCGGCGAGCGCTCACTCGCTACCCCGCCACCGGCACAAGGTGAACCACTAACCTTGTGCCACCCCCCCAAAGCAAGCTGCGACCAGCACCAACCCTCTAAAGCCTCCTGCCAGTCGTTCAACAACAGGTCCTGCCCCACCGGGGCAAGATGAACCCCATTCAAACGATACAAACCAGCACACTTAACATCTTCCCAAGGATGCAACACCTGGAGCCCACCCGTCTGCTGAACCCAATGCCCAATCTGCCTGTTGATCTTGATAAGGCCTCGTGACCAGCGACGCTGAGACAAGCATCCAGGGCGAGGAATGATGTCCGACTATATGATGGCCACCCCCGGGAGAAAGTCCCGCACCCAACCGATATCCCGCTGGACTGTCCGAATAATCTGCCGGCATGACCAGGTCGCCAACTCGTTGCCACCCAAATGAATCAACAGTCCAGCAGGCCACTGCCGCTGCACCATCTTCGCCTGTACACAGGCCACCAGCTGCCACCATCGCATGCCGCGTTGACCCATCCAGCACAGGTGTACTCCAACATTTTCGAGACCAAGATGAGTGCCGCCTGACGCTCCGCCCAGTAGACAAAGGAGTGCCCAATAATCCACCAGTCTCCAGGGCACGCGCCATCTGAAAGGAGAAACCGCACTGCCACCAGCAGGCAACTCTGCAACAGTAAGGAAAATGTTAGCACCCCCGCACCCCCAGACTAACCCCTTTTTGTACCCTCCCCACGGCCGGACGATGCGCAAGGGGCCTAATGGCGAACATAGCCCTCATAAGCACCCGAACGCCACCTGCCGATACGCTGAATGACATGGGCCTCGAGACCTGCGGCAGCCGCACTCATAGCCGCCCCAATCCTGAAGGAATGCGAAGAGTATCGCCTGTCGTCGAGACCCAGGCACCGCAAGGCCAGGCGCAGCACCGCCGTGAACTGAAACTGCGTGACCGGCCTGCCATCAGCATGAATGAAAAAATACCCCGCCCCGCCGGCCGTAACCGCAGGTAGTCCCAGAGAGCATGCAGCGGGCAGGATATCAAGGGAAAGATAGCATTCAGGACCACCCAGCCCCCTTTTCCCGCCTGATCCGTTTTGGATCGCGGTATGTGGATATGCACCTGGGACTCCTCCACCGTGACATGCCCTAACCCAAGCCCGCTGAAGGCCCCCCGCCTCGCAGACCTGGGAACGAGCTCACAGACCCGGAATGCACCAAAAAACGCAGTTGCGAAAAGCGCATGGAAAAGAATGGACTCGAAACGCGAGGCCGTGATGCGCAGTAAAGCCTCACATATATGCAGTAAGAGATCGTGGGAAACCGGGAGCTGCCAATCACAAACCCAGGGATGGACCCGGGCCCAACCCGCCAATAGACGCTTAACCAAAAAGGAGACCTTGGGGTTTCCCCAACCGGCTGCCTTACAAAAGAAGGAAAACCCAGTCAGCGCAGCCACAACTGCAGACCGCGCCCAGCCCTCTTTTTTGACCCATATCAGGAACTGGCCCGCGAGCCCATACGGAACACCCCCCACAGACCAACCCCTGGCACACAAGAACAGACTCACCTGCGAGTATCCCTGCCGATACAGTGCCCAAGTGCCGCGCGCCACCGACGCAGCCAGTAATGCCATCAGGTCGGGGTCCCAACACTCCAAAGATGCTCCGGGACCCTTGAGGCTGACTCCTCCACATCTGGCGCCAAACGCCGGAACTGCGCCCACTGAAAACGGGACAGAGAATCAGCTATGGAATTTTGGGCACCCGGCACATGCTGCGTCCTCGCAGTCACGTTCAACCGCAAGCACGCCAAAATGAAAACTCTCATCAAGGAAGCCACTCTCGGACACCGCGGCGCATGTCGGTTGATAACTTCAACCACCGCCGCATTGTCGCACCAAAAGACCACCTGCCGATCGCGCAGATGGTCGGGCCAAACCCAAAAAGCCACAACTATGGGAAAAGCTCCAGAAAAGTGATGTTACGTGTCAGGCCAGACTGGACCCAGTCCGCAGGCCAAGGCTCGGCACACCAAGCCCCTTGGCAATAGGCCCCAAACCCGGAACTGCCTGCAGCATCCGTAAACAAATGCAGATCTAGGTTCGAAAGCTCCGGCAACTGCAACACCGAGCACCCATTGAAAGATATTAGGAAAGTGTCCCACACCCTCAGATCTTCTCGCATTCCAGCCGATACCATAACCATTCCATCGCGAAAACCCATGGGTAGAACCCTGCAAGCGAAATTGAGGTGCCCAACCAACGACTGCAGGACCCGCAAGGTGGTCTTGTGCGAAGAGCCCACGAACGCCACCAACTCCCTAAGCCGTTCAACCTTCGGGGCAGGCAATCGCACAACCATGCACTCAGTATCGATCTCATTCCCAAGAAAAGTGAGACGGGTCACAGGCCCAACAGTTTTATCGTGCGCTATAGGAATACCGAAATCATCGGCCAGGCGCAGAAAGGTCCCCAGCAGAGTAGCACAAGTTTGGGCCTGCCCCGGGCCAACAAATAGGAAATCGTCCAGATAATGGACTATGCTACCTACGCCCGTCTGCCTCTCTAACACCCAGTGCAAGAATGTGCTAAAGGCTTCGAAGTATGTGCAAGATGTAGCACAACCCATGGGCATGCACTTGTCGAAATAAAACCAGGAGTCGAAACGGAAACCCAACAAAGGAAAAGTGGAAGGGTGAACAGGCAACAGTCGGAACGCGGATTCAATGTCAACCTTTGCCAGCAAAGCCCCCACTCCAGACTGGCACACCAGCAGCACAGCCACATCGAAGGAAGCGTAACGCACCGTGCACCATTCCCGAGGTATGCAATCGTTCACCGAACCGCCTGGCGGACAAGAAAGGTTGTGGATCAGCCTAAACTTGCCCGGCTCTTTCTTGGGCACCACACCCAATGGTGAAATAGTGAACAAAGGAAACGGGGGCTCGCTAAAGGGTCCGCTACTCGGCCCAATGCGCATTCCTCCGCAATCTTCTGTCGCACCACCACGGCGTGCGCATTGACAGAGCCAGTGTTCCGTGACCCGCCCACCACCAGTGAGCCCTGACACGGGATCCGAAAGCCCTCAGAAAAACCCTCCAATAACAACTTCGCTACCCCACCATGTCGACAATGTCTGTACCGCACCAACCACGGATGCATAACGTCAACCCTGATGGGTGTATGCGCCAATACCCCGCAAGCCCCCTTACTTACCCCCCACTGGGGCGCCTGCCACTCCCTTTCGACTACACTTTGTGGCCGCGTGCCCACACCCACAAAATGAGCAGACATGCCTAAATTTGCAGTCGCGCTTCTTCCTGCTTTCGCCAGAGTGTTTTCTGCCATCGAGCAAGCGGAAAATATCAATATACTTGCGCCGCTTGATCCGATGACGCAGCTTCCGCGGCACACACTCCCACAATTCGGTACAGCGTACCACCGTGGACCCACCGATCTCCCCCTTACCACCCCCCGCTATTACTGAGTCGCTCGAAGAAGGGGAAGATGACGACGAAGAAGAAGATGAAGATGCCCGCCGACAACGACGCCCCCGTCTACGCTTGGGTTTTGCCCCCGAAGCAGCATTGCGCCCCGCACTCGAAGCTGCCACCTCACCCGCACCCCCTGCATACTCACCAGCTGTAGAGGGAGAAACCACCGTAGCACCCACAGGCTGGACCACCGCCGTCGATTCATTCTGCTCCTCAGAGGAACATGCCGGACCCGCACCAAGAACCAGAGCCGGGTCAGTCATAGTCGTCCGTGGCATCGGGTTCTGCAGAACCTGGAGGGGAGAAGAAGGAGAGAAACCAGTAGCAACAGGCCCCGAAATGCTGGGTGCCACAGTCGGTCCCCCACCCCAACCCCAGGTTGAGGAACCGAGCCCACCAGCCTCCCAAGCAGCGGTACCCCGGCCCTCGAAATTGCCTGCCCCACCCTGCCCAACACCAAACCAATCAACCCAACCACCACCCCAAGGGCTCATACCCCCCCATGGACCCACCCCACATGCCCACGGACCCAAAGACCCACAATACCCCGGATACGCAATGCGCCCCGACACCGCCGGAGGGGAAGGGGACACACCCGCAGGCCCGCCAGCCGGGACAACCTCTGCTGGCCCTTCGGCCCCGGACATCGCCAGCCCCGGACCCCCAGCGGCCACGGCAGCATCGGGCCCCTCCCCACAATCAGCCGCCTCAGGCAAAGGCCCCGGCTCAACAAACCCCAAGCCCTCCGGCAAAAGCCCTTCCATCTGGGCCCCGAGGGCCTCACCCGAAACCCCCCCCCGGCCTCTCGCCCGTGTGGACTTCCCCTTGCCACACCCCCGACTAGCCCCACGAAACCCCCGGCTGCCGCATCACCACTGTCAGCCGCCCTACCCTCGCTGGGTAACGGGCGGCCACTCCTCACCGAAGCACGGCCTCTGGCCACACCCGCTGCCAGAGGCTTCCTCCCCGTTCCCTTAACACTAAGTCCCCGAGCCATAAGCCCAAATAGCTAACTATTCCCTATATTTATGTACTTATGTATTTATTATTATTATTTTTTTTATTTTATTTTATTTTTTATTTTTTGCTACTCTTATGTGCTGCCTTAACTAACACTAGCAAGAAGATAAACTCCGCCCAATTGCCTCCCCTACCTCTGAAAAGAAGGCAGTGTGTGCCTCCAAGTCAGCCCTGACTCCTGATGACCCAGAAGCTACCGGTTGTTCTAGACAGTGGGAAGAGATTGCCAGGCCTTACTTAATAGGCCTGTGGAGGATCAGAAGCACACACAATCCCACGGAGCAGGAAGAAACCCCCCGCTGACCGGGAGCCCCTAACCACGTGCAGCAGGCCACAGCCACACGCACCTCCGGTGAGTCTGCCCTGCCCCGACTTGCGGCTCTTCGTTTAATTAATTTTTTTTTTGAAGAATACAACGGCCCGCCGCCGCGAACACCCCCCCCCCAAATCAGCAACCTGGGCTGACTCGAACCAGCCCGCGCCCAAAAAATCAGGCCCCCCCCTAGCAAGAAGAACCGACGCACGTACCAACCGTTCTCCTGAGCGAGCAAGCAGGAAGAGGGAGAACGCACAGCGCTGTTCTCCCTCGCTCCCTGCTGCCCCGCCCCCCCGGCCAGATTTAGCCAATCGCGGCACGCTGGACCCAACCCGCCCCTCCTTCCTGCACCCGCGCTTCTCCCCCCCCCCCCAACCAGCACATCACGACGCCCGCAATGGGTTCGGGCCCCGGGGACCCGGTTACTATGCCGGCCTTGGGACCCGGCCCTGCGGCGCTGCTGGATTTTTCTTGCAAGTCTATTATTAAATATAAAAATCTTACCTAAAGGGGTTTTTTTTATCTACCACTGCTAACCTTGTTTCTCCGTGACAAGGTAGCAGAGCTGAGAATTGATAATTCTCTTCTTACTCTTAATTAAGCACTGGCAGTACATATCTGCATAATATTGATTTATTTCAGTTCCAAATGGAATAGTTTATCTTTTTGATCTTTTCCTTCTTTTTTTTTTCCCTTGTTACGTAGGCTTGCATTGGTGGTAGACTGGATTTTGTAAATGTCTAATAATGTTTTCTTGCTTATTTTCCCCACTGTATTTGTGTGACATATTGCAAATTTTCTATTTCAAGGATTTTCTGAATGTACTTATCAGAAATTGATATACAATTTAAATAAATAAATATAAATGTAAACAAAGACAAAAATCGTGAATATAAAAGTTCAATAAGGATCCTAATTTTAAGGAATCTGCCTTTCTACATGAATCCATGGATGATCTGTCTGAGTACCGTGTTGAGGCACAATTGCAATGTTTGTTTCCACCTGATTTTATATCATTTACAAGCCAATAGAGCACAAGGCCAGCATGAGCCAAAATGACATGTTTGCCTCTGGCAGTTTTATTTATTTAAAAGTACTTATAGACTGCTAACTTGTAAAACATTTGAAGCGGTTCACAATTCATAGAAACATCATAAAAGAATTGAAATAAAAATAATGAACAAATTACAATACAATTGTCACTCCCCACCTTCCCTGTCAACAACCACCAACACAAAATCACCTAGATAGGTTTCACCATCAAAATGGATGAAACCAGAGGGAGTAATCCCTTATTAGCCCCTCTTGGTGATCCTGTGCTTTTTTAGAAGAATGGAAGATTCAATTGGTAGACTAATCATTTTGGATGTCAGTTGTGCTGATTATTACTGGATGTTTCTTATAGATCTCAGAGTTTTTATTATCTACTGTATATTGGTGGGTGACTGTTTACTGCATTTTATGGGTTTGGTTGTGGGAATCAATAATTAGGGCTATTGGCATACCACTATTGAGGGTTGGTCTCACCTAAAAGCTATGAGGCAGACTTGATCCAATCCAAACTAGTAGAATCCACCATAATTCTGCATTCTCTTTGATTGTACAGAAGACCATAAGATATGCCATACTGGGTCAGACTAAGCTCCATCAAGCTCAGTATCCTTTTTCTAACAGTGGCCAATCCGGGTCAGAAGAACCTGCTAAGTTCCCAAAATGGTGATCAAATTCCACGCTGCTTATCCTGAGGTAAGAAGTGGATTTTTCTGATGCTCTTTAATAATGGTTAATAGACTTTTCCTCCAGAAATGTGTCCAAATCTTTTTTAAATCATAAGAACATAAGATATGTCAACCTGGGTCAGACCAAGGTCCATCAAGCCCAGTATCCTACTTCCAACAATGGCCAATCTAGATCACAAGTATCTAGCAGTTTCTCTAAAAGATGCAGGTTCCACAAAGCCTGTATTGGGGCAAGCAGTGGATATTATGTGTCCACTTTAATAATAAGAACATAAAAACATACAATATGCCATACTGGGTCAGACCAAGGTCCATCAAGCTCAGTATCCTATTTCTAACAGTGGCCAATCTAGGTCATAAGTACCTAGCAGTTTCCCCAAACGACATAGGTTCCATAATGCTTGTATTGGGTCAAGCAGTGATATCATGGGTCCCTTTTAATAATGGTTTATGGACCTTTCCTCCAGGAACTTGACAAACCTTTTTTAAACCCAGCTACACTAACAGCTTTTACTACATCCTCTGGTAGCAAATTCCAGAGTTTAATTACATGTTGAGTGAAAAAATATTTTCTCTCATTAGTCTTAAATAGGTTACACTGTAGCTTCATTGCATGTCCCCTACTCTTTCTATATACTGATGACGTAAACAATCAATCTACATTTACCCATTCCACTCCATTCATTAATTTATAGACCTGTGTCATATCTCCCCTCAGCCATTTCTTTTCCAGGTTGAAGAGTCCTAACCTTTATAGCCTCTCTTCATAGGGGTATCTTTCCATCCCCTTTACCATTTTGGTGGCTCTTCTCTGTACCTTTTCTAATAACTCTACATCCTTTTTAAGATACGGAGACCAGAATTGCACACAATATTCAAGGTGTGGTCGCACCATGGAACAATACAGAAGCTTTGTAATATCTTTTGTTCCATTTTCCATTTGTTTCCTTATGATACCTAGCATTCTAGTTTCTTTCTTGGCGCCGCTGCACACTGGACAGAGGGTTATAAAATTTTATCCATGATGACGCCTAAATATTTTTCCTGGGTGGTGGTTCCCAATGTGGAACCTTGCATCGTGCGATAGTCTGGGTTGTTCTTTCCTAGGTGCATAACTTTGCACTTGTCCACATTAAATTTCATCTGCCATTTGGACGCCCAGTCTTCCAATTTATCAAAATCCTCTTGCAATTTTCCAGAATCCTCATGAGTTTTAACAACTTTAAATAGTTTTGTGTCATCTGCAAATTTGATAACCTTACTCGTTATTCCCATTTCCAGGTCATTTATGAATATGTTAAAAAGCAGCAGACCCAGCACAGATGCCTGGGGTATTCCACTATTCACCTTTCTCCATTGGGAAAATTGACCATTTAGCCCTACCCTCTGCTTTCTATCTTTTAACCAATTCCTGATCCACAAAAGTACAATGCCTCTTATCCCATAACTTTTTAGTTTTGCCAAAAGTCTCTGATGAGGGACCTTGTCAAATGCTTTCTGAAAGTCCAGATACACTATATCAACTGACTCACCTTTGTCTACCTGTTTATTCACACCTTCAAAAAAAACATACCACATTAGTAAGACAAGAGCTTCCTTGTCTAAAGTCATGTTGGCTGTCTCCCATTAAGCCATGACTATCTACAGCCATGACTATGTGCAGTAATTTTGTTCTCTATGATGGTTTCTACCATTTGTCCTGGTACTGATGTCAGGCTCACAGATCTGTAGTTTCCCAGATCATCCCTGGAACCCTTTTTAAAAATTGGCATTACATTGGCCATCTTCCAATCTTCAGGTATTACAGATTATTTTAATGATAGTTCACAGATTACTAATAGCAGGTCTGCAAACTCATATTTCAGTTATTTCAATACTCTCGGAAGTATACCATCTGGTCTAGGTGATTTGCTGCTCTTCATTTTATCAAATAGTTGTAATACACCTTCCCGGTGTATCGATATTTCTTTCAATTCTTCCGTAGTATCACCTTGACTGAAGTATTTATAGTACGACCTTTAAATACTTCAGTCATGGGTAACATCCCTACATCTTTCTCAGTAAAGATCGAAGCAGAGTTCATTCAGTCTCTCTGCTATGGCCTTGTCCCCTCTTAGTGCCCATTTTACCCCTCTATCATCTAATGCTCCAACTGACTCTCTTATAGGTTTTTTTCTAGAATGTACTTTAAAAAGTCTTTATTATGCATTTTTGCTTCCACAGCAAGCTTCTTCTCAAATTCTCTCTTTGCCTGACTTATCAATGACTTGCATTTAACTTGCCAGTACTTGTGCTGTTTCCAGTTTTTGTCATTTGATTCTTTTTTCCATTTCCTGAAAGATGTGTTTTTGCCAACAACAGCCTCTCTGACTTCACCTTTAAGCCACGCTGGCAGTTTTTTTGACTTCCTTCCACTTTTCTTAAAGCACGGAATACAGCTGTTCTGGACTTCCAAGATAGTATTTTTAAACAACATCCAAACTTCATGTAAGTCTTTAACCTTTGTAACTGCTTCTTTTAGTTTTTTCTTAACTATTTTCCTCATTTTATCATAGTCTCCCTTTCAAAAGTTAAAAAGTAGTACTGTGAATTTTCTTACCATCCCTCCTCCATTAATTAAATTAAACATCATGATACTATGATCAGTATTGCCAAATGGACCCAACACCCTTATATCTTGCACCAAATCTGGTGTTCCACTAAGGACTAGGTCCAAAATGGCTTCTACTCTGGTCAGTTCATGAACCAGGTGCTCCAAGAAGCAGTCATTTTTTTCATCTAGAAATTTATTAAAAACTGGCTACTACATAGTACCCTATCCTGAGCTTCTAAGGTAATCTATGACCAATTTCCAGGGAGAGTCCCACAGCCTTTGCTTCGATAAAGGGAGTCTTGGGGTCTAAATTTAACAAGAAAGCTCTCTGCTGTGTTTTAAATTTAAAACTGAAAGCTCTTTGCTGCAACTAGGCCCTGACTGATTTAACAAATACACTGGATTCACAGATTAATCAGCTTTAATCTAAATAATTCTTTTTTCCCAAGATTTAGAAAAATTCCCTGAAGCAAATACTTACAATTGCAGATCTCTCTTCAGAAGTAGCAGTCCCTTTTTGTAGTCCTTTTGCAGTCCTTTTGTAGGCCTTTCCTCCAGGAGCATTCCAAACCTTTTTTAAACCCACCAACACTAACAGCTTTTACTACATCATCCGGTAGAAAATTCCAGAGTTGATTACACGTTGAGTGAAAAAATATTTTCTCTTATTAGTCTTAAATAAGCTACCTTGTAGCTTCATTGCATGCCCCCTAGTCTTTCTATATTTTGATGGTGTAAATAATCGATCTACGTTTACCTGTTCTGCTCCATTCATTAATTTATAGACCTCTATCATATCTCCCCTCAGTCATCTCTTTTCCAGGTTGAAGAGTCCTAACCTTTTTAGCCTCTCTTCATAGGGCTATCCTTCCATCCTCTTTACCATTTTGGTGGCTCTTCTCTGTACCTTTTCTAATAACTCTACATCCTTTTTAAGATACGGCGACCAGAATTGCACACAATATTCAAGGTGCGGTCACACCATAGAAAGATACAGAGGCATTATAGTATCCTTTGATTTATTCTCCATTCCTTTCCTTATGATACCTAGCATTCTATTTGCTCTTTTGGCTGCCGCTGTACACTGTGTGGAGGGTTTTAACATGTTATCCACAATGATGCCTAAATCTTTTTCCTGGGTGGTGGTTCCTAATATGGAACCTTGCATCATGTAACTATAGTTTGGGTTGTTCTTTCCTAGGTGCATAACTTTGCAGTTGTCCACATTAAATTTCATCTGCCATTTGGATGCCCAGTCTTCCAATTTATCAAGAACCTCTTGCAATTTTCCACAATCCTCATGGGTTTTAACAACTTTGAATAGTTTTGTGTTATCTGCAAATATGATATCTTCACTCTTTATTCCTATTTCCTGGTAATTTATGAATATGTTAAAAAGCAGCAGACACATCACAGATGCCTGGGGTACTCCACTATTCACCATTCTCCATTGGGAATATTGGCCATTTACCCTATCCTCTGTTTTTTATCTTTTAAGCAGTTCCTGATCCACACTATTACACTGCCTCCGATCCCATGACATTTTAATTTTGCCAAAAGTCTCTCATGAGGGACCTTGTCAAAGGCTTTCTGAAAATCCAGATACACTATATCAACTGACTCACCTTTGTCTACCTCTTTATTCACACCTTCAAAAAAACATAACAAATTAGTAAGACAAGACATTCCTTGGCTAAAGCCATTTTGGCTGTCTCCCATTAAGCCATAAAAAAGGGGTCGGTCTCTGTGAATGAATGCTATAGATTATGTGAAAACCTCATTCAACATTTCACCAGTGTTGCCAGATATCATAATACTAAATATCACAGCACAGCCTCAGAAATAACCATGGGCACTCAATTATTCTGGATTAAGTGTGTTACACTTCCAGACTCGTGCCGGTTCTTACATCAATGGCTGAATAATATGTTGTATTGATGATATCCCAAGTTCATATTATGAGCAAATCAAAGAAATAATCAAAAAGTACTTAGCTCAAGATGAACCGTAGAACTGTGCTGTGTATTTCTTTCTTTGTTTATAAAAGTATCACGTTCTCCTTCTCCTTCATTCTCTTTTTTTTGTTTTTTGTTATTTTATATATGAAGAACGTCCTTCCACTCGCTGATACTGAATGTAAAACTCGTCCCAACGCCAATTTATCACGGCGCCCATGCGTTTCGCCAAATGGGTTTTTCAAGGGACTATGACATAAAGTGGAATATATTTCTGTAAATGAAGACATTGAAAATGACTAATCTGTGCAAAATAATTCAATCAAAGCAAAACATAATTTGGTACCACCTTTGAAATATTGCATCAATTGAAACTAGAATAAGAAAAAGCAAAAGTACAAAACCTGTGGATAACGCGGTTCGATTGCTTGACAACTGGTCTCCTGCTAATGCATTCGGTAGACTCAATGAACGCCGCGCATGCGAGTTTTCGGCTGCGCCACCTTAGTTTAAATGCCTAGAACCAAGGGCACAGTTCTCGAACCCATCTCCACTTATGTGGATTCTTATTTGCGTCCATTGTTACGGGACATTCCCTCATACCTTCGAGATACTACCCATTTCTTGTCACTGTTACAGGACTTAGCACATTGGGCTGGTGATGAGGAAATCCTATTAGTAACGCTGGATGTCCAGTCACTATATACGAGCATCCCGCAAGCAGCAGCTAGCAATATAGTGCAACGGGCTCTGGCCTCTCGTGGTGATTTGTCTCCAGCACAGCTACAGTTTTTACAGGCTTTGTCAGATTTAGCCCTGTTCCGCAATTACTTTGAGTTCCAAGGTCTTTTGTACCACCAAATATCAGGAGTGGCGATGGGCGCCACCTGTGCCCCCTCGGTGGCCAATTTATATATGGGGACATATGAAGATCTACATTTTTCCACCTCCCCTTTTACGGCCAACATCAAGGCCTGGTATCGCTATATCGACGATGTCTTTATGCTTTGGCGAGGCACCGAGATGCTGTTCAAGGATTTTCTTCAGTGGTTGAATTCCCGGGACCATCATATTCAATTTACGAGTAATTGCCATAGGGAGATCATCATTTTTCTAGATGTACAAATCAAGCGTCAAACCGAGGGATGGGACACTTCGGTTTATCGCAAACCCATTGCTTGTAACACCTTTCTTCATCACGACAGCGCACATCCCCCTAATTTAAAGGATAGTCTTCCCCTATCGCAATTTTACGTTATCGTCGTAATTGCTCTAGTCTCAAGACATACAAGATCGCATCTAAAACACTGAAAAAGGATTTTTTACATAGAAGCTATCCTCCTTCAGTAATACATCGCGCTTACCAGCGGGCGCTTTATTGCAACAGGGATCTACTTTTAATTCCCAAGAATCACACAGTATTCCAGGATGATGTACAGCATGTGAATTTAATTACAGCACATTCGCCCGCAAGTTTGAGCATACAACGAATCCTTAGGAAACATGGCAACGTTCTATCAGCAGTACCGGGTTTACAAGATAAATCCATCCGTTGTGTGTGGAAACGGAGTCGTAATCTAAAGAATATCTGAGTCCCACTCAGTTACGACCCTTATTCTTCTCACTGAATGCACCTCAAGAATTAGGACACCGTAAATGTGGAGTTGCACGATTTGTGAAATTACACACGAATGTCAAAATTTCCTTCACAAGGGTGTCACTTATAAATTACGCCAAGCTACCACTTGTGATTCTGTTGGGGTAGTGTATGCTGTGAAGTGCCCGTGTGCTCTTTTATATATTGGCAAGACGATTCGCTGCTTTCGGGTTCGTATGCAAGAACACGCCAGCCGGCTCCGTTGTGCCCGGAGGGAAGCTCCCCTGGTACAACACTGTTTGTCTTATCATCATACTTTTTCACAGCTTCGTTGTTGGTGCATAGAAATGGTGTCTGGACCTGCCTCGGGCAAAACCCTTGATCAGCGACTTCTTTACAAGGAACAACGATGGATCTACAACCTGGCCACGGTACAACCTACTGGGTTAAACCAGAATATCGATTGGGCGGCCTGCATTGCTTGATCAACCAATGGGATACCTTGGTTCTAGGCATTTAAACTAAGGTGGCGCAGCCGAAAACTCGCATGCGCGGCGTTCATTGAGTCTACCGAATGCATTAGCAGGAGACCAGTTGTCAAGCAATCGAACCGCGTTATCCACAGGTTTTGTACTTTTGCTTTTTCTTATTCTAGTTTCAATTGATGCAATATTTCAAAGGTGGTACCAAATTATGTTTTGCTTTGATTGAATTATTTTGCACAGATTAGTCATTTTCAATGTCTTCATTTACAGAAATATATTCCACTTTATGTCATAGTCCCTTGAAAAACCCATTTGGCGAAACGCATGGGCGCCGTGATAAATTGGCGTTGGGACGAGTTTTACATTCAGTATCAGCGAGTGGAAGGACGTTCTTCATATATAAAATAACAAAAAACAAAAAAAGAGAATGAAGGAGAAGGAGAACGTGATACTTTTATAAACAAAGAAAGAAATACACAGCACAGTTCTACGGTTCATCTTGAGCTAAGTACTTTTTGATTATTTCTTTGATTTGCTCATAATATGAACTTGGGATATCATCAATACAACATATTATTCAGCCATTGATGTAAGAACCGGCACGAGTCTGGAAGTGTAACACACTTAATCCAGAATAATTGAGTGCCCATGGTTATTTCTGAGGCTGTGCTGTGATATTTAGTATTATGATATCTGGCAACACTGGTGAAATGTTGAATGAGGTTTTCACATAATCTATCCCATTAAGCCATGACTACGTACATGTACAGTAATTTTGTTCTTTATGATAGTTTCCACCATTTTTCCTGGTACTGACATCAGGTTCACCGGTCTGTAGTTTCCCAGATGACCCCTGGAACCCTTTTTAAAAATTGGCATTATATTGACCATCCTCCAATTTTCAGGTATTACATATGATTTTAATGATAGTTCACAGATTACTAATAGTAGGTCTGCAATCTCATATTTCAGTTCTTTCAAAACCCTTGGATTTATACCATCCAGTCCAGGTGATTTGCTACTCTTCAGTTTATCACTAACTGGTTTTACTACATCCTCTGGTAATGAATTCCAGAATTTTCAGTCTTTTGAAAGTGCCTTCTGCTATAAATTAGATTATATAAAAGGGAGATCTAATTGAGGCATTTTCTATAAAAATATTAGGGCTTATTTTAGAAACCCTATTAGTGATTGACATGTAAATAACACTGCTTGTATGTGCAAATTACATCCATGCACAAAATACCATTTTACACATGAATGCCTTTATTGCATCTATACTGCATGAGGGCATTTTAGGGACATGTTGGGGGCATGTCCATAGTGGCACCAAAATCTACTCGTCTTTCCTCAATTAAATATAGGGAGTGCACATATCAGACTAAAATTGTCCACATCTGGATTTACATTTTCCCCATTATGAATAGGGGAAAAAAAGTGTTTTTTTCCCCTTTACAGGAGGGATTATGGGGGATATTCCCCTCCATCCCCAATGTTTACTTTGCTTTTTTTATCACGAGGGAATGATAGGGGCCTCTCAGTTAATCAGCAACATTTACTCGTCTGGATTTGCAAAACGGTGAAGATACACATTTAAGTGCTGACATTTACACATGGAAGTTTAAATTGCCGGGTTTCCAATGGCAATTTTTCTCATGTGTATCTTTGTGAAATGATTCCTCTCACTGCAAGTGGATGCCCATCTCCATGCATTCCTGCACTCCCATGATGAGAGGTGAAGATATGTTGATTTTATATTGAACTTACATGTGCTCACCCTGTCCTCTAAAATTGACATACAGCTGATTTGTAGATTGTTTCACTTGGATGATGCTGCAACCACATAAATGGCCTTTCTAAAATATATCTTTTTATGTCTTACTGAGACATGGGTGGGAGAGAGAGATTTGATAACGCTTGCCAATGATGTCTAGGTGGATATCAATATTTTAAAAAGAGGGAGGTGGTAGCAGTTTTATTTCATCACTCATTGGCTTTCATTTCAAAGATTAAATGCTGTTACTAGTATAATTATTTTGGAGAAACTAAATCTCTTAGAACCTGATTAAATGGTTAGTTCTGTGTATGAACAAGTTTCCCTAAGGAATGCTAAATTTATGGAGACCTTTGACTTTCTGGCTTTCTGAAAGTCCAGATACACAATATCAACCGACTCACCTTTCTCCACCTGATTATTCACTCCTTCAAAAAAGCATAACAGATTAGTAAGACAAGATCTTCCTTGTCTAAAGCCATGTTGGCTGTCTCCCATTAGGTCATGACTATCTACATGCTGAGTAATTTTATTCTTTATGATGGTTTCTACCATTTTTCCCGGTACTGATGTCAGGCTCACCGGTCTGTAGTTTCCCGGATCACCCCTGGAACCCTTTTTAAAAATTGGTGTTATATTGGCGATCCTCCAATCTTCAGGTATTAGAGATGATTTTAATGATAGTTCACAGATTACTATAGCAGGTCTGCAATCTCATATTTCAGTTCTTTCAACACCCTTGGATGTATACCATCCGGCCCAGGTGATTTGCTACTCTTCAGTTTATCTAATAGTTGTAATACATCTTCCCGATGTATCAATATTTCCTTCAATTTTTCCGCACCTTTAAATACCACTTCAGTCATGGGTAACATCCCTACATCTTCCTCGGTAAAGACTGAAGCAAAGAATTCATTCAATCTCTCCACTATCGCCTTGTCGCCTCTTAGTGCTCCTTTAACCCCTTTATCATCTAATTGACCAACTGACTCTCTCACAGGTTTTTTGCTACGAATGTACTTGAAGAGGTCTTCTGCAGCAAGCTTCTTCTCAACTTCTCCCTTTGCCTGCCTTATCAATGCCTTGCATTTGACTTGCCAGTGCTTGTGCTGTTTCCAGGTTTTGTCGTTTGGTTCTTTTTTACATTTCCTGAAAGATGCTTTTTTGGAAACAACAGCCTCTCTGACCTCACCTTTAAACCATGCTGGCAGTTTTTTGGACATCCTTCCACTTTTCTTAAAGCATGGAATACAGCTGGTCTGGGCTTCCAAGATAGTATTTTTCAACAACACCCAAGCTTGATGTACGTCTTTAACCTTTGCAACTGCTCCTTTTAGTTTTTTCTTATTTGTTTTCCTCATTTTATCATAGTCTCCCTTTTGAAAGTTAAAAGGTAGTACTGTGGATTTCCTTACTATCCCTCCTCCACTAATTAAATCAAAGGCGATCATGCTATGATCACTATTGCCAAGTGGCCCCAACAACCTTATCTCTTGCACTAGATCTGGTGTTCCACTAAGGACTAGGTCTAATATGGCTTCCCCTCTGGTCGGTTCATGAACCAGCTGCTCCAAGAAGCAGTCATTTATTTCATCTAGGAACTTTATCTCCCTAGCATGTCCTGACGAGACACTGACCCAGTCGATACCGGGGTAGTTGAAATCACCCATTATTATTACTGCACTGTAACTTTTGTTAGCTTCCTTGATTTATTTGAGTATTTCATCATCCATTTGGTCATTCTGGCAAGGCGCTCGACAGTACACCCCCACTGCCTTTGCCTTCCCCCTTTTACATGGAATTTCAATCCATATAGATTCTACAGCAGATTTTGTTTCCTGCAAAACTTTAATCCTTTCTGACTCAATGCCCTCTCTAACATAGAGAGCAACCCCTCCACCAATTTGATCAGCTCTATTATTACGATATAGTTTGTACCCAGGTATCACAATGTCCCACTGGTTGTCCTCCTTTCACCATGTCTCTGATATTCCAATCATATCTAACCTTTCATTTAGTGCTATATATTCTAACTCTCCCATCTTATTTTAGAGAATGTATTTTATTCATATTAATTTGGCTATTGTTAGACATGGGTAATTTGGGATCTTTAAGCTCAGTCTGCTCCATACTTGAGGGCATTTGGGCTACTTTACTCTTTTATGGAACCTCTCTGCTTTTGGTAGTATCCTTCAAAGATGCATTCTTCTGAACCATCCGCTCTTGGGCGGCTGTCGGCTTTCCCCTAATATCTAGTTTAAAAGCTTCTCTATCTCATTTTTAAAGGTTAATGCCAGCAGCCTGGTTCCATCCCGGTTAAGTTGAAGCCCATCCCTTCGGAAGAGCCCCTCCTTTCCCCAGATTGTTCCCCAGTTCCTAACAAATCCAAACCCCTCATCTCTGCACCATTGTCTGATCCACGCATTGAGACTCCGGAGCTCTGCCTGCCTTTTGGGTCCTGCGTGTGGAACAGGAAGCATTTCGGAGAACGCTACCCTGGAAGTTCTGGATTTCAACTTCCTACCTAAAAGCCTAAATTTAGCCTCCTGAACCTCCCTACCACATTTTCCTATGTCATTGGTACCGACATGTACCAAGACAGCAGATAGTTATTTGGGGGGGGGGGATGGGTCCCTTTAAGAATAGTCCTGAATGTGAGCACTGGCACCCTTTTTTCTAGTGAAAACACACTGCAGGCACTTTTCTTTCTGATTCAGAAATAGACAATCGTTAATTCTGTGCTAACACAACATTCTGCTAGCTTTGTACTCAAAATGCTTCAAAATACCAGCACACTTTACTGTGGTATAGTCAGGGATGGCAGTAATCACGGTGCTACCAATTTTTTCCACTAGTAATTCTTTTTTTTTTTAAACTTTTATTTTCATTTTGCAACAAACAAAAGAAACGCCTGTCTAACGGACAGAGTCCGGAGGCTAAAGATTGCATAAGAGTATTAAAGGCACCTAAAGTGTCTAAAAGCATTGGTGGATAGTGGGAGTCTGATGGGAGAGTCATACCAGGGAGAAAAGTAAGAGGAATCGGTTTGCAAAGGTCCTCCTCTATGTCTAGCCACACGGGTCTACTCGGTACTAGATCTTCCAGCCAACGAGCGCCTTGTTTAAGGAGAAAAGATTGATGGTATTTCAGGAAATCAGGGAATCTGACACCCCCATTTTCTTTATCTGCTTGCAGCTTATGTTTCGCTATCCTAGGTGTCTTATTTTGCCACAGGTATCTAGTCAGAAGGCCCTCTATATCTTTATATGTACGTCGAGGTAAAAGACAGGGCAACATTTCTAAAATATAATTCACTTTCGGAACTATCATCATTTTTATGGTTTCTAGGCGACCCCACCAGGTAAGTGTTAAAGGAGTCCAACGGTGAGTAAGCGCCCGGACTTTAGAGGTTAAGTCTTTGGCATTAAAAGAGATAGTGTCTTCCAAAGGAGAGCAATAGTGAACCCCAAGGTATTTGACCATTCGAGGTTGCCATAAAAAGGGAAAGGGTTGCATATCTGCCTGATGAAGCAAGGAATTTAACGGAAAGGCTACCGACTTGGTCCAATTTATCTTATAACCGGAGAGTTGTGAGTATTTACCAATTTGCTCAAGGACAACCGGTACTGAGTCTAAAGAGACAAAGAGCATAAGGTCATCAGCATATGCTGAAATTTTGATTTCTCTATGAGAGAAGGGGACTCCATGAATCTCCTCCGATTGCCGGATTAGTAAAGCTAAGGGTTCGAGTGCAAGATCGAAAAGAAGTGGAGACAGTGGGCATCCCTGGCGAGTACCGCGTTGAAGGGGAAATGGCTGAGACTTTAAAGCATTAGCACATATACTGGCTGTAGGCTGTGCATACATGGTGCGGAGACAACGGAGAAAACCTTCTCCGAATCCGTACCAGCGGAGGGCTGCAAACAGGAAGGGCCATTCTAAGCGATCAAAGGCCTTCTCAGCATCAAGGGAGAGGCCAACAAATGGGCGATCAAGATTAACTGCGGCAGTCAGTACATGACATAGAGTCCGAGCATTGTCAGCAGTTGACCTACCAGGAATGAAACCGCATTGATCTGGGTGTATTAAGGTAGACATCCTATCAGAGAGCCGGGTGGAGAGGATGGTGGCAAATATTTTATAGTCCGCGTTTAGGAGGGAAATTGGACGATAATTAGCTGTTAGTTGCGGGTCTCTCCCCTCTTTCTCAAAAACTACTACATTTGCCATTGAAAAGCACCCAGAAGGAGAACCCTCCTCGGCCAGAGCAGAAAAATAAAGTTTCAAAACTGGAGCTAAGTCAGCGTTAAAGGTTTTGTAGAATTCAGTAGGGAGACCATCTGGGCCAGCAGCTCGACCAGTGGCACATTTCTTGATAGCAGAATGAATTTCTGATAAAGTGAATGGTTTGTCCATGGCCACTCTATCTTCGTCAGATAGGGTCGGTCTTTGTACCCCTGACAGTAAGCGTTCAAATACTTCTGGCTCAAAATCACATTCAGATTGATAAAGCCGAGTATAAAAATCACGAAAGAGTTCCAAGATTTCTGTATCTTTAGTGACCAAGCCCCCCCCCCGACGGATTACGGAGGGCGGTAACACGCTTGGCTTCTTTTTGACCTTTTAGGGCATTTGCTAACAATTTGCCAGCACGGTTATTTTCCCGGTAATATATCCCTTGTTGTGATTCAATATTTTTAGCAGCAGCAGTATACAGAAGCTGATTGTATTGGAAACGCAAGCGCTGTAAGCGGAGTAAAATACATGGATCAGTGCGGGACGTGAGGAGACGCTCCCCAGCTTGTATCTGCTGCTCTAGAATCAGTAAGTGCTGCTTTCTTTGTTTCGCCTGCCGAATTTGATAGCTAGTGATAGTTGCGCGGATAGATGCCTTAAAGCCCTCCCACCAAGCCCAGCTCGCTGTGTCATGGGGTGAGTTAAAATGAAAATAATCTTGGATAGCGGCCTTTATATCAACCTGAAAATCCTTTTGAGCCAGTAGGGATCTATCAAAAAACCAAGCTCGGGGAGAATCGTCTCGCGCAGTGACATGTAATGATAAAGATATGGCAGCATGATCTGAAATATGGAGAGGATGAGTCCTAGCCGTGTCCACTTGAGAAATCAGTGCTTTGGAAATGAGAAAGAAATCTATTCTAGACTGTGAATGATGGGGGGCAGAAAAAAAAGGTGAACTCTAAGTCGGAGGGGTGAAGCAGCCTCCATATATCTACTAGCGCAAGATCTTGCATCAGAGCTGTAAGGGTAGCAAGACTCTTGGGAGGATTACTCGTTCTAGGCGGTTGTCTATCTATCAAGGGTCTAACACTTGGTTAAAATCACCACCAAGTATTAATGGAGTATTGGCAGAGGCCTGTGCCAACTGCGCAATACTTGCATAGTAAGCAGGGTTGTCCACATTCGGGGCATAAATACAAATACACGTGAATTCACTATCTCCAACCTTAAGGTGTACACGGGCCCATCTACCCTCCTTGTCAGAGCTAGTATCCATTACAGTAGCTTGCAAAGACTTCTTAACCAGAATGGCTACCCCACACCGTTTGGAAACGGCGGGAGAATAGGCAGCCACCGTGTAAGGCTTAGCATTGAGTTTCAGTGTTTCAGCGGAGTTTAGATGCGTTTCCTGAAGAAACACTAAATCAGCATGCTCATGGCTGAGATAGCTAAGGATTTTCTTCCTTTTGATTGGACTATTGATGCCTTTTACGTTGAGTGATAAGATTTTACATAAGGCCAATCAGAAAAGTGAAAAATTCTGAGCATGATAGCGCACATAATTTCACTATGCCCCTCATATTAACTGTATCTGGCTGTACACATGACATGAAAGAAAATAAGCTAATATAATACAATGAAGCACCCCACATTAAAAAAGAAAAACCGCAGTGCGGTAGAGAAGAAGCAGAACCCCAGAAATTACTGGCGACCATGTGTCTGCGGGGAGAAACCCCAGAGAAGGCCGAAGTTGAAAAACATATAACCTGTAGAACTGTGCGTGCTCCGAATCCGACCGAGGCACACATCATGGAGGGATTGGAGACCAAAAAACAAAAAAGTCATATAGAGAGAGAAAGAAAGTCCAGGTAGCCTCTGTGCTTGGCTGTGACCGCCGCTTCGGGCCCTTCAAAATGGCGGATAGAGACGGCAAATAATAAGTCCAAGTTGCTGGATTAGCGCATCTGCTCTGCTTCTTTGGAGTCTAAAAATGTTGATAGTAGATCAGGATCTTCGAATGTCCTGGTTTGGTTGTGGAGAGTCACTCGAAGCTTCGCTGGATACAACAGGCCAAAGCGAGCCTGTAGCTGTTGAAGACGAGGGCGAAAAGCAAGGAGTTTCTTCCGACGGTCAACGGTAGGCTTTGCCCAATCAGGGAAGAAGGAGACTTTATGACCTTCAAATTCCAAATGATGATTCGCCCGGGCAGCATTTAAAATCTGTTCCACTTGTTGATATCGTAGTAATCGAAAGATAATAGGCCGGGGGGTCGTTCGGTTGAGCGCCATGTGGGTAGGAACACGGTGTGCTCGATCAATTTCCAGTTCTCTATGAAAAGTGATCTTCAGCAAAGAGGGAAGAGTTTTGAGCAGGAATTCTCTTATATCGCCTGCTTCCACCCCCTCCGGTATTCCAATGAGCCTCACATTGTTGCGACGGGCTCGATTATTGCTATCTTCTAACTCCTTTTGAAGATTCTGTATCTGGCGCTCAGCCTTGTCCAGTTTGCCCAAGCGCACCGCGTGCGAGTCGAGGACCCCCGCCATGTTATCTTGCCGTAATGAAAGACTTTCAAGTCGGTCCTGGAGCACTCCAAAATCTTCTCGCATGGCTCGAAGCGCTTCTGCATTGGACTGCACCAATTCCTTCACGCCGCGTATTTCCTCTAAAATCTCCAGGTGCATTTCGGGGTTTTCACGAAGTGGAACCATCTTCTGTGGGGAAGACACCTCTGTTTTGGAGCGTTTTCCGTGTGAAGAAGAAGGAGACCCGAAGTCCAAGCGCGCTGGTTTATGGGCCGCCATCCCCCCCGAGGTACCCCGGCAAGCTCGGAGCAAAATAGTAAGTTTGTAGAGATATTAAGTCAGGATTCTGAGTAGGCCTCTCGGGAGCTTCAGCGCGAAGCGTCTTACCCGCTGGACATCAGGCTCCGCCCCCCTTCCACTAGTAATTCAATATTTGAATTGAAAGAATGGTTCTGTCAAAGAAAACTAATAAAACTCCAGAGCATGCCCGATGACACTGGAAATACAATTGTAGACAGTTTAGAAGGCATCGGTGGCATCGGTGGCTTTTACAGTATCTGTGCAAATAGTGGCACCAATTTGAAAATACCACAAACTTGTCAATAACGATTTTAGAAAACATAATTAACCATGGTGGCATGTGAAAAATTAGATAATGGCTGCATTTCACAGTGCAATCACAAATTTAGGTAGAACACCCACATCTGACCCCTTGCTCCTCCCCATCACTATCCATATAATGCCAGGGCAATCTGTAAGAATTTTCAGAAGCACTGTCAGTATAGAACCACTGAAAATGTGTGGATTGGAAGAGAGATCTCTTGAAGACCAGGACAATCTAGAGGAGATCGGAGAGAGCAGTACAACATCATTAATTTCTGATCCCCAACTCGGGGTTCTTGCTGGTGAAACAGAAGTGACATCACGAGGCCAGGAGGAACTACCATCATGAGGAGCTGCCAGCCATAGTTCAGTGGAGAGAGCTATTTTGAAGGCAAGGAGACTGGAGAAAGTAGTTTAACATCATTTATTTTTGCTTCCTGGCCAAGTACATGCCAGGAACTGCCTGCTGCAGTTATGTAGATACTGATACTGAAGGGAAAGGCCTGATACTTATGCTTTAAAGCTCCTCTCCCTTGCCTCCTCGTTTGACCTCCAGCTTTGTTCCACTGCTCTCACTCACCAGCATGGCCACTGCCTTGACCTGGTATTTTTCTCTAGTTGCTTACCCTCGAATCTCTGTAGCTCAGTTATTCCCTTATATGACCATCACCTTTAAACTTCAATCTTCATCACCCGCTGCCTCAACCTCGTCCTGTCTCCTCCAACCTATTCAGAAATCTTCATGCTACTGATCCTTTGGTTCTTTCTTCCACTGTTTCTTCATCCCTTTCTTCCACTATGTCATCTAAGTCTGTTGACGAGGCAGTAGCTTCCTATAACATTGCACTGTCCTCTGCTCTGGATGCTCTTGCTCTGCCCATGCCATGTCCTGTGAGGCGTTCTGCACCCCAACCCTGGCTTTCATCCACTACCCGCTATCTATGTTCCTGTGCCCATTCTGCTGAGCATGCTTGGCTCAAATCCCGCTCCCTTGCAGACTTTCTATACTTCAAATTCATGCTTGTCGCTTTCTGGTCAGCCATAGCTCTTGCCAAACAAGACTATTATATACATCTGACTAACTTTCTTGCCTCTGACCCTCGCCGTCTCTTTACTACTCTCAGCTCTCTCCTCAAAATGCCTCCGCCTCTGATCCCTCCCTCCCTTTCTGCCCAAACTCTGGCTGACTATTTCCATGACAAAATCCACAAGTTCACCCTCCAATTCCCCACAAAGTCAGCTACT
Organism: Ichthyophis bannanicus; assembly: GCA_033557465.1. NCBI lineage: Eukaryota > Metazoa > Chordata > Amphibia > Gymnophiona > Ichthyophiidae > Ichthyophis > Ichthyophis bannanicus. The sequence continues at coordinate 619,938,451 of CM066034.1, read as the reverse complement.
TTCCCTTCTCCCCCTCTTCACTCCCAACTCCCCCCCCCTACCTCTACTACCCTCTCTTCCTTTCCTGTGATCTCTGAAGAGGAAATTGCATACCTTCTTTCTTCCTCCAAACCCACCACCTGCTCCTCTGATCCTATCCCCACCTGTCTCCTAATCCCCATCCCCCCCACTGTTGTCCCTTCCATTTCTCATATTCTCAACCTATCGCTCTTCACTGCAATTGTCCCTGCAGCCTTCAAGCAGCAATGGTCACACCTCTCCTCAAGAAACCCTCACTTGATCCCACCTGTCCTTCTAATTATTGACCCATCTCCCTTCCTCCCTTCATTTCTAAACTACTTGAATGTGCGGTTCACTGCCGCTGCCTCAACTTCCTCTCCTCTCATGCCCTTCTGGATCTTTTACAGTCTGGCTTTCATCCTTTACACTCTACTGAAACAGCTCTTGCCAAAGTCTCCATTGACTTGTTCCTGGCAAAATCCAAGGGCCTTTACTCTGTCCTCACCCTTCTTGAGCTCTCTGCTGCTTTTGACACTGTTGACCACAACCTTCTTGATACCCTGTCCTCGCTTGGTTTTAAGGACTCTGTACTATCCTGGTTCTCCTCCTATCTCTCCCATTGCTCTTTCAGTGTGTGTTCTGGTGGCTCCTCCTCCTCTGCTATCCCGCTCCCAGTTGGTGTATCCCAAGTATCTGTCTTGGGTCCGCTCATTTCTCTCTCTTTATCCAGCCCTTGGTGCGCTTATCTCTTCCCATGGCTTTCAGTACCATCTTTATGCTGATGACTCCCAGATCTACTTCTCTATGCTTGAAATCTCCCCGGCAGTCCAGACCCAGATCTCTGCCTGCCTTTCTGACATTGCTGCCTGGATGTCTCGCCGCCATTTGAAATTGAACATGGCCAAGACTGAACCTCTTATCTTTCACCCTAAAGCCTCCCCTCCTCTTCCTCCTTTCTCAGTCTCTGTGGATAACTCTGTACTCCTTCCTTGACTCACAATCTTGGGGTTGTCTTTGACTCTTCTCTCTCCATCTCCACACACATTCATTTGATAGCTAAGACCTGATGTTTCTTTCTCTATAACATCAGAAAAATCCACCCTTTCCTTTCTGAACACACTACTAAGACGCTTATCCACTACTTAATCACCTCCCGTCTTGACTACTGTAACCTACTGTTTGCTGGTCTCCCTCTGAATCATCTCTCTCCCCTTCAATGCGTTCAACACTCTTCTGCACGGCTAATCTTCTGCCAGCCTCATCATGCCCATATTATTCCTCTTCTCAAGTCACTTCATTGGCTCCCTATCTTTTTCCGCATCCAGTTCAAACTTCTACTACTGACCTATAAATGCATTCACTCTGCAGCTCCTCACTACCCTTCTTCTCTTATCTCTTCTTACAACCCCCCTCGGGAACTCCACTCTTCCAGCAAACTGCTTCTATCTGTTTCCTTCTCTTCTATTGCTAACTCCAGACTTCGCTCCTTTCACCTTGCTGCAACTTACACCTGGAACAAAGTACCTGTGTCTGTATGCCAGGCACCTTCTCGGACCCTCTTCATATCCAGGCTGAAAACTCACCTCTTCGCTGCTGCTTTTGGATCTTGACTCACCTGATCTCCTTTTTCTTTTCCTTTCCCCCTTGTTTTTATTCCTGCCTACACCTTCTGTGTTGTCTGTCTTGACTAGATTGTAAGCTCTGATGAGCAGGGGCTGTCTCTTACATATCTGTACAGTGCTGCATATGACTTGTAGCGCTATACAAATGCTCAGTAGTAGTAGTAGTACATGTATGGGCTGATCTCTCTGTGTGGCTGAGTGAAAAAGGGGTTCCAGCTCCAGATATATATAGTTGCCTTATAAAACCTGAACTGGGTCAGACCTTTTCATCTGTGAGGTCCAGATATTGGACCCTTGCCCAGTACACCCTCTGGAAGGGGTTGCCCTCTCCTCTCCTTCCTTCCTGTGTTCCCTATGGGTCTTCTCCTTTAGGACCAGTGCAAATCAGGGAGACACAGTGTCCATGTTTTTTATCCACCATCAACACATGTGCCACCACCACCAACATGTAGTGCTCTGTGTGACAATGAAACACTAATAGACAGACAGCAACAAACACATACTGCTACTCTAACTCACACAACAGGCCACTCACAGACCTCTTCAGCATGACAGCATGCAATGACATACACACATTCACAGTGTCACACACAGGCACAGACAGAAAAAATGGACTATGGGGGAGCATTTGGGGACACATAGCTGCAGGATGGGGGAATGTTGGGATGGCGAAGGGAATGGGGGTTGGTTGAGGGCTAGGGGTTGGCAAATAGGATACAAAAGGGTATGATGAATACTGCTGGGGAACGGAAATACATAGTGGAGACTTAGGGGATTCACTACAAAGACTGCTCTGTAAACATGGATGACAGGGACACCAATCTCTCTCTAATACAAGCTTCTCCAATCACAATCTAAAAACTATGATCAGTATGGACAGCAAAGTCCTTTACCTATTCATGATTTATAGCAGGTGTAGAGCAGGACATTTGGCTACCGCACCTGTCATGTCTCAAAAGCTATGCAAAATATGTGTTGGACATGTGGCCGCTTTCTCCATTCTAGCCATGCCCAGAAATACCTCAAACATGCATACCTCTGACTTTGACGTGGCTATTGTTGGGCTGTGCAGATCTGCATGGGTCTTAAATCTCCTTCAGTATGCCCCAGTATTTGTGCCATCCATGTCGACATTTGTGAACATCCAGCTCATGTTTATCTATTCTACAGTAACCCACTTAGCAATCACTGCTAAATGTATGAAGCCTTTTAAAATATTGGGAAATTTATAACACAGATGTTGATTACAAAAATATATAACACATTGCCAAGGGAAGCCCTTCCTTTGTCAGACTCCACCATAACCTGTAGGATTAGAAATAAGTGAGATTTTCCACTAAAATCAAAGCATACCAGGCAGGAGTACTGCCCACACTGCTGTACAAATGTGAATACTTGGTAGTATACCCAACCCCTCAAAAAACTCAGGCAATCCCTCCAGCTCTCTTTGAAATCCATTTGAAACAAGGTGGCAAGACAGTATCTCAAATACAGAAGTCCTCAAATGTTGCCAAATTTCTAGAGTGGAGGGAATAGTGATGAAAACTCAGTTTTGAGGGGCAAGCCATTCATAAAACTAGAGGACATTAGAATTCTAAAATGTGTGCTCTTTGGTAGGTATGTACAGACCTGAGACTTTCATTGTTTTTATTGCAAATGAACTGGATTATTTTCTTGTTTTCATTGTAATTGCATCTCTACTGTATGCACAAATTACTTGTATGCTGTCACGTGTCCCTATCCCCAGCCACATGCTTAGGGGATTGGGATTGCCATTTTAGTCCTCTTTAAAGGGTTTGAAAACTATTTCCTTCAGGAGCAGTGCTCTCTGGGAGTTGTAGTTTCCCTCTTAAAAAAGGATAGTCGTGGAGACATCGAGTGAAGGCAAACATGACACAGTTTATTTCCCCAAAATATGCACAAATAAGGTTCAAACGCAAAGTATCTGGATATTTCCTCCAGGACAAAAAGTACAGAAGATATTTGCATCCTTAAGCTGAGTAACTTCTCAAAGGCATTAAACAGACGCAGACGTTTCATCAATCAAAATAGGCAAATCAAAAGTACAGCTTCTTAGGTTCAGCAAAGTAAAGAATGTCTTTCTGCTTCCTTAGTGAGATAATATACAGTGCTGTGGAAGCTTGTCTTACTTAACCTGGTTCCTACCTTAGCAAGGTTAAGTTTTTTTGGTAGTGCTTTTTCCCAAAAGCATTTACTCAGGCTGCTACTCCTTAACCAAGGATTCAGTAGCCTCTGCACGACACAAAGAACAGTCCATTGGCAGTTCAGTAATCAAGGGGTCTGGTTCATTATACTCCACTTGCATTTCCTCCTGCTCTGGAATTATAATATCCTGTACTGAACCCTCATGACCTGCCTCTGGTGGAATTCTTGCTGAGGATTCCTGTAACTCCCTCCAGGACTTCTCTACCCAGTAAGGAATATGGAGAGCTGTATTACTGGATATTTTTCTTTGGTTCTCTTGCCCCAGTTCCTCTCTGAGGTTTAACCACGGCTCTCTGTTGGAGGCTGGGTTCTTCTGCCTCCTGGTTTGAAACCTAGGCACCCACCTCTGAGTGTTGTGAACCTCTTGGTCAGGAACAGAAGTTTGGAACCTGCCCTGCTCTCTCCGTCTGAGCAGCTCTTGCCCTGTGCCAGACTCTTTCCAGGTCCTTCTTCTTTCCTCTGCTTGGAACTTTCTTTCTGGGAACTTCCAGCTCAATTTCCAGCCCTGCTCTGAGTCCGTCTCTGACTCTGTCTTCCTGGACTCTCTCCTTGAGTGTTTGCTTGCTCTGTTCTTCCCTTCTGAGCAACCTTTTCCTCCTGAGCAGCTCTTCTCTTCTGAGCACCCTTTTTCTCCTGAGCAGCTCTTCTCCCTTCTGCTTTTCCCTAAGCAGGGTTTATAAAGGTGCTTCCTGGGCAGCGTTTCTCTCTGCCTTAACAGGTGTTCATAATCATGCTCTAAGCCTGCTACTCCGTCAGCAGAGCTTGGGTGTGGCAGCCTAGCCTCAGAAACTCTAAGCTTGCTCTGAAGCCTGTGCACTGCTGGAATGTTTTTAAAGGTACAATCACTGATTTTCTCTAACTCTGCAGGCTCACCAGTGCCTTCCTCATCACAATGCACATATACCTCCAAATTTACAAGCACACAATATATATGCATAAGCAATTTCAGCACACACTTAATTTTTAGAAATGTAAATGAATGCCCAAATGAGCCCAAAATATACAATTATCCTCTTTGGTCAACAATTCATAGGAAAGACCATATTTCATACTCATGGACACCTTCAAGCATAACTTTAATATTTGCACGATAGACATCAACAGTTGGATGAACATGGTCTTAAAGTCAGATGGAGGAAACTTTGTTAATTGGCTGTCCATTGCTTAAAAAACATGGGAGGGGGATATTCAGTAGGGTGTGCTAGTGTGAAGCGGCTAGTCATCGCTACTGAATTCTAACCCCAGATATTCAATGCCAGGGCCATATCTGGCCACCAGCATTGAATATCCAGGTCACCACAGAACCCAGAAGCTAAACTGGCAGCGGCGGTTATGAGTCTTTGTTGCGTGTTACTTTACTCGCGTGTCACTAACCAGGCAGCTCAATCTTGCCACTATCCAGTTAACGAAACATTCTGTCTCTGCTCTACCCCAGAATGCCCCTCGACAGGCCCCGGTACTAATTGCTTAGCATCGGGTCATGTAGCAGCGGCACCCGTAGATATTCAGCCAACTGTGTTAGTGCTGCTGAATATCTAGCTCAGTAGAATTTACACAGCTTGCAGGTCTGCAAACTGTGTATATGCCTATGAATATCCATCCCCCCTCCATGTGAACACAAGTACAAGAGGAAGCGAATGAAAGAAGAAAGACCAACTCTGTTACTTCATAATTGTAAATTACACCTGCATCATCCATAGTCTCAGTTGTGTTTCTAGGATTAGTGTTGTATCACATCAAAAGACACAAATTTAATCAAAGGGAGTTGAGAACATACATTGACATCAACCTCATAAGGCAGGAGAAGTAGCATCAGCTCACCAGGTCCTGAAGCAGCCAGCAAAGGAAAATTCTCCAATCCATCCTTCTCCTTCTCCAAGCATTCAATGATGAAAGGCAGGTTCAGCCACTCTGATTTATACAGTCTCAAAATATGCAGGAATGTCAATTAGTTCCCCATTTAAAAAGCTACTATGAATGATCTTTAGATCTATCAATGTAAATAAGTTAATTGTTTTATATCTTTTTCACCTGTTCAATGTAAACTGTTCTATGTATTATGTTAAATGTAAACTGTTCCATGTATTATGTTGTTATTTTGTAAACCATGCTGATCTTGAATAGTGTGGTATAAAACCAAAAATAAATAAAATAAAATTAGTGTTGTTCCTACTTTGAAGGAAAATGCTTGAATTTCTATGGTATTTGAATGGATTTCAGTAAAACTCCCTGAAAAACATCTGGAGATGGTCTACCAGTTTGTGATGTAAGTTGTTATTGTGAGCAAAGAAATATAAAATTCCTGATAAATAAATTACAGAATGCTAGATAATTTAATAATTTTAAAATCTAAATAATTCTGAAAAGGCTGAAACTCTGTTGATTTTAGCTTGACTTCAAATTTCATGCCTACCTTTTTACCTGCTGGTATATTTGGCAATTACCTAAATAACAGCAAGCCATAGAAACATGATGGCAGATATAGACCATATGCCTGCCCTTCCATACCAACAACTAAGCTCTGCAGTCCATTTTTTTTCTTTAGAGATCTTCTGTGTTTGTACCACGCTGTCTTGAATTAAGACACAGTCTTTGACTCTATTTCCTCCACTGGAAAAATATTTCATGCAACTACCAACTCTTTCCGTAAAAAAATATTTCTGCACGTTATTCCTGAATTTATTTCCTTTCATCTTCATCCTATGCCTTCTAATTACAGACATTTCTTTCAACTGAAAGATGCTCGTCTCCTGTGAATTTATGCCACAGTGGTATTTAAACTGTGGCATAAATTCTATCATATCTCCCCTCTTCTGACTTTCTTCCAAAGTATGCATATTGAGATCTTTATGTCTGTCCCCATATGACAAAGCTCACTGACCATCTTGGTAGCCACCATCTGCATCAACTCCATCCTGTTTATATCTTTTTGAATATGTAATCTACAGAATTGTAGACAGTACTCTAATTAGGTCTCACTAATGATTTATACAGGCACTATCACCCCCTTCTTCCTGCTGGTCATTCCTCTCTCTATGCACCCAAGCATTCTTCTGGCTTTCACCATCTCCTTTTCGACCTGTTTAGCCACCTTAAGATCATAAGAAACAATCACTTCCCCCTCATGTTATCTACATGTTCCTGGGTGTCCACGCTATTGCAAATTTTGGTATCATTCACAAAGAGGTCAACTTTATCTAATAGCCCTTCTGCAATATCACTTACAAAAATGTTAAAAAGAGTCAGATCAAGGACAGATGTCTGTGGCACATGAGTGGTAACAACCTTCTCCACAGAGTGAGCTCCATTTACCTGTATCCTTTGGACCTCCCACTCAACCAATTTCTAACCCAGTCAGTCACTTTAAGGTCCACCCTTAGGATACTCAGTTTATTTATGTAATCTGTGTGGGACAGTGTCAAAGGCTTTACTGAAATCTAGGTACACTACATCTAGAACTCCTTCTTGGTCCAACTCTTGGGTCAGCCAGTCAAAGACATTAATGAAATTTGTCCACTGGTCGGATTCAAATCCTCATAGGAACCAGTTTGATCCATGGTAGGAAGCAGCCAGTTCACAATAATTTGTGCGAACCAGTTCCTAGAGTTTCCCACGTTTGCCTAACCAGTCCCTACAAGCTGTTTTACTGCTGGATCTGCACTAGCGGCTTTCAAAACACCTGACATTATTTGGATGGCATCAGGGACTTCTTCTGATATCACTATCCCACGATGCCATCCAAATAATGGGTTTTTGAAACTTGACAGTGCCGATTGGGTGATGAAATATCCTGTAGGGACTGGTTCGGCGAATGAGGGAAACACTATAAACCGATTCGTGTGAACAGGTGCAAACCGACTGGATCCCACCACTGGATTTGTTCAAGAAGACCTGCTTCTAGTAAAACCATGCTGCCTCAGATCCTGTAATCAATTGTAATCCAGACACTTCACTATCCTCTGTTTTAACAGCGTTTCCATTAGCATGCTTACCACAGAGGTCAGACTAACTGACTTGTGGATCCCAATCTCATCCTTACTTCTGCTTTTGTGTAAAGGGACCACATGTGCCCTTCTCCAGTCCTCTGGAACCACTCCTGTCTCTAAAGAAGCATTGAAAAGGTCAGAAACTGATGCCATTAGAATTTATGTAAATTCCTTCTTTACTCTCAGATGTATCCCATCCGGCTCCATTGCTCTATCTACCTTTAATTTAGCTAGCTCCTCACAAACATGGTCTTCTGAAAATCGTTCAAAACCTGCCTCATTTCTGTTCCTATTTGTCAGTGGTCCTACTCCTGGCCTTCATCTGTGAACACAGAATAAAAAATTTGTTCAGCCTTCAGTCTAACAATACCACTTTTGTACTTCCTCTTCTCGCTAACATATCTGAAAAATGTTTTGTCCCCCCATATTGTAGACAGTACTCTAATTAGGTCTCACTAATGATTTATACAGGCACTATCACCCCCTTCTTCCTGCTGGCCATTCCTCTCTCTATGCACCCAAGCATTCTTCTGGCTTTCACCATCTCCTTTTCAACCTGTTTAGCCACCTTAAGATCATAAGAAACAATCACTTCCCCCTCATGTTATCTACACGTAACCTCAAAAAAACTGAAGCAATGTTCGTTACAAGAACACCTGTGAATGAGGATACTTTTCCAACAACAATATCAATCAATAATACAACTATACCTGTTAAAAAAGAGGTAAAATACCTGGGTGTAATAATAGATCATACCCTCACCATGATACCACACATAAAGCAAACAGTAAGAACCATATATCATAAACTCAAAACCATACAACACCTAAGGCCCCTCCTGGACACACATGACTTTAGATCGGTTGTCAATACACTTATCACACCCCATTTTGATTACTGCAACAGTCTTCTAATTGGCCTACCACAGAAAAACACATACCTATTACAAAGAGCACAGAACATCTGTGCAAAAGTAATTACTAAAGCTCATCTAACAGACCATGTGACCCCTATACTCCTAGAACTACATTGGCTCCCTATAAACAGCCGTATCAGATACAAAATTCTCCTAACAACATTCAAGCTCCTAAATGACATTGCCCCATCTCATCTTTCAACACTACTACAAACCCCATCCAAATCAAGAGCTCGCAGACAAAATGCAGCCCACTCACTTGATATGCCAAAATCATTCATGAAGACTAAAAAATCCTCAAGTGACAGAGCCTTCACATTCACTGCCCCAATGCTCTGGAATGAACTCCCGCTAGACCTCCGCATCATAAAAGACCTCTCCCAATTTTGAAAGGAACTCAAAACCTACTTATTCACAGAACATTTCCAAATCCCCTACCCCCCCAAGCCATGTCCCACAACCTCCACAGACACACCAACTCAGAACTCCCAAAACTAAAACTAGATAACCCCCGCACACACACAAAAAATTATGATAAAATGGGAATGAATTCCACCACATACACAAGGCACACGAGTATTCTGTAAAACATTATAAAGAACAACCTGTAAATACCTTATGTAAATAGTTTGGACAGTCTTCTACATCTGTCATCATTTGTAAAAAAAATTACAAAGTTTATCTACCCAATATATTGTATACATTGTTCCATGTAAAAAGTTAGAAAGTTTCTTTATGTTCAGTGTAACGTATACAGTAGTATACATAAGTTGTTAATTCGTTCCATGTAAACCGCCCCTGATCTCTGGAAGGGGCGGTATAGAATAAATAAATAAATAAATATTACTGCATTGACTATTTTTTCTTCCGTTTATATCTTTGCATTACTGACTACTTTTCTAACTTCTCTTAGCTTTTCTGAATATTAATACTTGTTCTCTTCTTTCTGTGATCTCTTGTATTTTATGAAGGCCATCCTATTTTTCCTCACCTTTTGCTACTACTTGGAGATTCCATCATCAGAGGTACCAATTTGGGAACACAGTCCAAATTTCTCCCAGGCTCTTCAGCCAGCAGAAATACTAACCAAATCATTGGCATAGTTAGTGCAGAAAGTGAGGACTCCAAAATTATGTTATCATTCACTTGGGTACAGATGAGCTGGCTAGAAACAGTACCTCTACAGTTCAAAGGGCTTTCCAAATTCTTGGAGAGAAACTCAAACCCATTGTTAACACTATAACATTCTCAAAAGTTCTACCTATTCTTGGTGACAGGGCAGAAAGGCTGCATCGCATAATCAACTTTAATACATGGCTCCAAACTTGGTGCAAATAAGAAGTATTTAGATATATAGGTGACTGGGGAAATAGATTGAACAACAAGAGGCTATGCTGTGTTGATGAACCATCCCTCTGTTGCAGGGAAAAGGATCCTAAGTGAAAAATTCAGACAATATTGGCCTGATTCTGAGACGTGGCTTGCGAGGCTACATGTCCCAGCGGGACATGTGGCCCCGCAAGTTTTCTTGCCCCTATTCCCCCCTCTGACTCCCTGCATGACTATAGCAGCAGGACAGGGAGAGCCGGCAGGGGTGGGAGGGGCAGATCTGGGTGGAGTGGAGGTGGGCCAAGGTGACAGGATGTAGAGGGCTGATTCCATTGTCAACTCTGTATATTTGGGGGTCACCGGAGAGACTTCTTGCTCATTCCACCTCGGAAGTGGAATAAGAACAGGTCCCCCCCCCCGATCCCACCTGCCAGTGCCCCCCCATCTCCCCCGGATTCAGATCATTCCACCAAACCTCATGGCCATCACTCAGTGCTAGAAGATGTAGCCACCTGGCTCAGCAGCAACAAACTCACATTAAACTATAAGAAAATGGAAGTGCTATACATCAGCAATAGCACCATCTTCAATCCTCCACAACAAATCCAACTGCTGAACCAAACCATACCTGTAAAAAAAGAGGTACGCTACCTAGGTATCACGCTAGACAAAAACACCACCTTCAATCACATGCCTAAAAACAAAATTGCAATCCATGGATGCAAATGCAGTCTAATAAACACTGGCAATATAAACAGATAAAATTATAGAGACAGACCAATAAAAACGTGCCTATACAAGGCAACATATCCTAATGTAATATACAAACGAATTATATCTAAAAAACATATGGTAAAAAATCTATATGCTAAAAAATAAATAAATTATTAAATAACACAGGTACACTACCAAAAAACTGCCTCCAGTTTTGCAACTGATTCCTATAGATTTTGGGGTGCCGAATCCAGGAAAAATAGCCAAAATGTTCCATCACGTCACGTTTTCTTGCAAAATTAGATTTCTTACCCATATAAGGAATGTTCACATAATTTCTTTTTAGCCGACTGCAGTTTATTTTCTTGGCCCAAAATAGAGGTTGTAATGGTTAACTAACTAGAAACACTCCCTCATGATATTTTAGAGTGTTTTGTATTCATTTTATACATTAACAGGACAATTGGGAGGCGGGGGCTAAATCCAGTACTCACGCTGGCGCATGTTCTTTCCTGTTCGCCTCGCCTCGTTCGCTCGCTCAAACACGGTGGTTGCAACATGAACGTTCCTGTCAAATTTCAGTTTCTTGCAAGTTCATTATTACCTTTTGTTTGCTCAGTCGTAATCCAGCTTTATTCCGAAGTGGTTCACTACAGTTGTAGTTTGCAGTGCTGTGTATTTGTGATGGCTCACAGAGCCAGAGGTTGCGTCAACTCTCCGGACAGTTTTTGTTTTATTTGTGGGGAATATACCGTGAAAAAGCGGCAGTGGAACATTTCTGCATTTATTAAAAAAGTATATTTCGCCTATTTCGGTTTGAAGTTAGGTGATCAAGACAAACCGTGGGCTCCTCACAAAGTGTGCAAGACATGTGAGGAAGATCTACGCTTATGGATGAAAGGTAAAAAACAAGCATTTTGTTTCGGAATACCTATGATGTGGCGTGAACAAAGAGACGACAGCAGTGACTGCTATTTTTGCTCTTGCACTGTGAAGGGATACAACTTAAAAAATAAGAACGTAATAAGTTACCCCAACCTTCCCTCAGCAATTAGGCCTATGCCTCATAGCAACGAAGTACGTGTGCCTGAACCACCAAAATCTTTGGATCATATTTGTGTGGACGGTTCTGATCATGATGAGACTCATCAGATGGCTTTTCCCGATGAGTCCAGTACTTCCGAGTTTGAAACTGAACCAGATCCGAAACCTGAACTTTTCTCTCAAGCTGAATTGAATGATTTAGTCCGGGATTTAGGACTCCCAAAAGATGCTACCCAACTGCTAGGTTCTCGGCTTAAACAGAAAAATCTATTGTCACCAGGAACAACTTTTTATTGGTACCGCAACCACGAGACACAATTTTTGAAGTATTTCAGCAAAGAGGAAGATTTGGTATTTTGCAACGATATATACGGAGTGATGGAAAAGTTTAAACTCAAGTATGATCCTGCTGAATGGCGGCTGTTCATTGATTCGTCAAAAGACAGCATAAAAGGTGTTCTTCTTCATAATGGCAACACATTCGCTTCAGTTCCTATTGCTCACTCTGTTATTCTCCAAGAAAAATACGAGAATTTGGCCCTGATTCTTCAGAAGATTCGTTATGATGAGCATAAGTGGATGATTTGTGGAGACTTTAAAATTCTATCCATGCTATTAGGGCAGCAATCCGGTTTCACCAAATATCCCTGCTTCCTTTGCTTGTGGGATAGCCGGGCCCGCGACCTACACTGGGGGAAAAAAGACTGGCCAATTAGGGAGTATTTGAGACCCGGTGAGAAAAATGTTCTTCATGAGAGCTTGGTACCTCGTGATAAAATTCTATTACCACCTCTCCACATTAAGTTGGGTCTCATTAAGCAATTCATCAAGTCCCTTCCAAAAGATGGTGAGTGCTTTCGGTACCTTTGCTCAAAGTTCCCCCGACTTTCTGAAGCAAAGCTAAAGGAAGGAGTGTTTGTTGGCCCTGATTTAAGGAAACTCATTTCAGATGGAGCATTCGCTGAAACGATGTCTGAGAAGGAAAAAGAAGCCTGGGATTCCTTCAAGGATGTTGTTCTCAAATTCTTGGGGAACAGGCGGGATGAGAACTATAAGGATATTGTTGCCAGGATGCTCAATGCCTTCAAAGAACAAGGCTGTAACATGAGCCTGAAAGTCCATTTCTTGCACTCCCATGTGAACTACTTTCCCGAAAACTTGGGGGCGTACAGTGAAGAACAAGGTGAAAGGTTTCACCAGGACATCAAGGACGCAGAGAGAAGGTACCAAGGAAGATGGAACACCACTATGATGGCTGATTTCTGCTGGTTGCTGCTGCGGGAAACCCCAGATGAAAAATACGCCAAGCAGTGCACCAAGAGAAGCATTCGGGGGAAGAAGAAACGGGCCCACCAGGAGATTGATTGACCCAAGAATGACTTTAAAATCTAAACTGTGTTGACAAATATCGTGTTTTTACTAAACTTTGAAATAAAAATTTGCTAGTTATTACCACAGTGTCGGATCTCATTTATTAGAATTTTATTTTCACACCATCGGGTGTTTGTCTTCATGTATTGCAATGGTGCGGTTTGCGTTTTCTATTCTTACATACATACCTGTACAACATTTTTTGCACATTTCTTTGCTTTGCTTTGTGTCTAACCTCGCTCTTATATGCTCAATGTTTGTGCACATGTATGTGGCTGTTTTAAGTACAGACAATTTTGCTACCATCACAGTGTGTTTTGTTGACATTACTCTATTCTTATGTGCTGCCTTGTTACAATTTTCTTTATTCTTATTTGAATAACTACTAAACAATTAGTATAAATAATTCATCCAAGAAACTTTTATCTCGATCGCACTCAATCTGAAACGTTCACCTCAAACTGCTAACCCAATGTAGCAAAAAATCTGTACGTGATGGAGCAAATTGGTTACCAGATTTGGATTCAGCGCACAAAAAAACGTAAAAATCAATCGAAACATTAGAGGCAGTTTAAAAAAAAATTTTTTTAGTGTACCTGTGTAATTAAACCACCACAGAGGACACATCTTATAAAAGAGAAATATGCAACGTGATAAGGCCATAGTATCATCTATTATTTACCTTCTTTGCAATGGAGACCTTCTAGGACTGTCATATATTTGTCAATAATGGGAATGTGAACAGGGAAAACATTTTCACTTTGTATTCAGGTTTTGGGCTTTTTTCCCCAGTTTTTGAACTTTTTCAAATTTATTTCACACCTGGATGTTAAACATGTTTTATTCTGCATTAGAATATTTTAATGCAAACAAATCAGTTTTAAACACATTAATTCATAGATTAGCATATGTTAAATCAATTTTGTGCACACAAAAATGTTTTAAGGCATGCTAACAAACTGTGTATACTCCAAAAATGCACCTTCCCAGTCAATAAATTCATCCTGATGCTTTATCAGGAATAGGAATCACAACAATTGATTGTTGTTGACACTAATTGAAATTTACATTCATAATATTCATTTTCACATCAGTCTGATTAGCACTGAATGAGTCAAATTGGACGAAAAAACAAAATCAGGACAAAAAGAGAGACAAATACTGTAATTTGTTTTCCTGGCACAATTTTAAAACAAGTAGCATGTATTTTAGGAATGCATATGCATTTTTTTTTAAAGAGCGGTATGAGGATAATTTTATAGAGGCATTATCACACATAAATAAAAGAATGCACGCATGAAATAGCTATTATAAAGTCATCCCACATATAAAAAATACATGTATATGACTTTGATGTAGACGTGTTCTGGGGTAGAGTTTGGGTGGAACATGGGCAGAATTGCAGTTTATGCACAGACTCTATAAAATACACATGCTCGCATGTATTATACATGTGTACATTTATACCTGCTCTCAAGCTTGTGTAAATGTACCAGCACTCATTTTACCCATAACTTCTGTAAGATCTATCCTAGTATTTTATGAAGACACACGGGGCTTATGTGTCTTCATAAGGTGACTTTATACTTGGTCTTAACGTGCTCTGTGTTCAGTCTACATGTACAGTACTGTTGTGATAGTATTGCTGTTTATTTGCTTTCCCTGTGGAACACTGTCATCCATGAGCCTATCAAATGTATGTTGTGCATGTAGCCTTCCATTGGTCATATACTTCAGTTCTCGAATCGTTTAAGTTTGTTTCTCCAGCTGCTTGAGTCTGCCTTGCTGTTTTGTCAATCTTTATGAGGTTTTTTTCCAAGAAGTGAACACATCTCTTTCTGTAATTGCCTTTCCTGTTCAAGGTCTCTCAGTCTCTCTTGATGTTTTTGTTCAGCTACTGCCCTTTACTTGGTTCACCAAACCAATAACCGTACCCAATAGATAAAAAACAGAAATATATAAATAAATGTATATGTGTTGGACCATTTGTCACGAGGAAAAACATCCCTTGACCATTGTTTAATATGAAAAATTACCCAAACAAAAATTAACAAAATCAATGAAAGTTCTTTCACCAATGCTAAAAATAGTCCTATATATAAAACGATATAAAAAGACAAGAGTTCCTGCAATAGCATAATGCCCATCCTAGTAGTTAGCTGGAGTTGAAATCATCTTCATCCACTTTAAGTGGAGCTCAAGGTGGATAAAGATGATTTCAACTCCCTCTCTCCATGCCTTTAATACATCTCCTACCAAACTAAACCAGCATGCATAAACAGATCCTTTCTAAAACTGCATTTACATTTCGATGTCAACCTACCCGTGTAAAGACTGCTATTTGCACATGGGGATGCTTCTAAAATAAACACCAAATTGTGCTAAAGTAATCCTTTGACAAAGATCTGTTTCAAAATTACGAAAGAAAACTAACATTCAGGCTTTTGTATATGTTTGCTTACATTTTGACTGATCGTTAAATTCACATTTGTATCAGTCCCTAGCAGTATCCATTAAAAATGCTTAGAATTCTCTATTAGCAGAACTCTCTACATAGAGAATTCAACAGTGCTCACAGGTTGAATAACTTGGAAAGCATCCCATCCCATATTTCCTAGCAAACGTCGCTCCTATTGGAAAACAGTTCTTCAAACACCTTATTGCAACTCATAATACAGAATACTTGACTGAATGCATTCTTTTGATATGAGCCAGTAAGTCATTAACCTTAATGTCACCGTGTTCTCATTTGGCATTCTGATGAATAAACAGCAGCATGCATAATTCACATTCAGCAATCAATTCCTATATTAACAATTTTACATAAATAATATGACATTTCATTGTAAGGAAAGGTTTATAAAACATCTACACTTTAGCTGAAAAAATATCCATCACAGAAATATAATAACAAAAGTTAGATTAAAAATACATACTGAGTTCAATATTCAGCCATTTGGTGAATGCGTAAGTTGAAACTACTAGCTTGGCCATTTTCAAGTCATATAGATTTGTTTAGGTAGCAGCAATGAAAACTACATATAACTTGAAACATGAAAGTTAGACATTTTACATTATGTTTGCTGAGGTCCACCTAAGTATATTATTTATATATTGAGAGTAGTGGTTCTCAACAGATAATGCTCACATATGTCACACACTGCACACATCAACTCTCTCGAACCTTTGATCTGACAGCGTATAGTCATAGATGAGTTAAATATACTCTGTATCCACAAAAAAAAAATACATCCACGCAACAACAGATGCAGAGCAGAACTAGGCTATTTCTCAATGAAATTCACCATTCAAAAAATATTCTGATTCTCGTATTATTTGAATACCAGCAACATAAATATCTTCACTACCGGCAACATTGTGAAATAATATGAAACCTGAAAAATAAAATCCACATTGAATACATACCGATTCCTATGATTTAAACAGCAAGAGCCCTACCAAAAAATAGGCAGCACTACAAATATTATATTACTACTACTACTGAGCATTTATATAGCGCTACAAGTCATACGCAGTGCTGCACAGACATGTAGGAGACAGTCCCTGCTCTTCAGAGCTTACAATCTAGTCAAGACAAACACAGAAGGTGTAGGCAAGGACAAAGCAATGGAAAGAAAAAGGAGATCAGGTGAGTCAAGATCTAAAAGCAGCACCGAAGAGGTGAGTATTCAGCCTGGATTTGAAGAGGGTTAGAGAAGGTGCCTGGCATACAGACACAGGTAGCTTGTTCCAGGCGTAAGGCGCAGCAAGGTGAAAGGAGCGAAGTCTGGAGTTAGTAGTAGAAGAGAAGGGCACAGATAGAAGCAGTTTGCTAGAAGAGCGGAGTTCCCGAGGGGGGGTTGTAAGGAGAGATAAGAGAACAAAGGTAGTGAGGAGCCACAGAGTGAATGCATTTATAGGTCAGCAGGAGAAGTTTGAACTGGATGCGGAAACGGATAGGGAGCCAATGAAGTGACTTGAGAAGAGGAGTAATATGGGCATGACGAGACTGGCGGAAGATTAGCTGTGCAGCAGAGTGTTTGACAGATTGAAGGGAGAGAGATGATTCAAAGTGAGACCAGCAAGGAGTAGTATTGAGCCCTAGAACATCAACACACCTACCAGTGGTAAAACAGAACAAGTTGGGTGACTACAGATTTCTGCCCAGAAACTATACACTAATATCACCACACCTTGGTCACATGCAAGACACTGACAGATTCTCACCAATACAAAATGAGGAACCACAAATTAGACATAGAAATATGAAGACAAAAATTGAACTGGGAACCCAGGAGCACTGGAGAAATAAAACAAATGCATTTCCTCTTCTACTGAATAAAATAGAGATATCTGCAATCCGCATTTCACAAAGCAAACAAATTCCAAGAAATTTGTCTTTTTTCCCCACTCACCCCAATTCTCACTCAACCCAGGCACATCCTTTAATTTATAGTTCATTCTCCAATTTAAGAAAGAGAGTGAAATTCAACATCACAGTGTATTTTTTTCAATGAGTGATTAACTCTTAACAGATTAGCAGTTTACTTGGAAACAAAATAACACCATAAAATATACCAAATAATCCTAAAGGCCTTTAACTTAGTTTAAGTACCCCTCCTCCCTTAATAATTCTAAACAACTAAGCTCACTAATACAAAGATGAGGCAGCAATCAAGCAGAGAGATGGAGTCTATCCATTCTTCTGTACTGAGTGTCACATTTATAAGTTTTTCCAAGTTTGTGAGATGTCATATATGTGTACTTGGTGCAAAGAGTTCCTGGCCCTCAGATACAGAGTCCAGCCTCTGGAGGCTAGAGAAGCAGACTTGGAGGTATTGAGGTAGACAGAGAGGTATATAGAGTAGACCTATAGAGACATAGTAGAAAAGACCTACCACCAGTCTCTCAACCTCAGAAGTGCATTGGAGGAAAGAAGTCACCCAGACAGTATCACTTTGATGTGGCAGGAAATCATTCCATAGCCAGAACTTGTCCTCTAGGGGATACAATATCCTCTCACACCAAGAATGTATCTCCAGCAGCTTCGGCCCAGGAGGGAAGGGTTAGGATGGCCATCTTGGCTGATGATTTCATCATTAGGCATGTCGATAGCTGGAAGAGAGGTAGATGCAAGGATTTCTTGGTCACTTGCCTGCCTGAAGCAAAGATAATGGATCTCACGTGCCACCTAGATAAGAATCTAGACAATGCTGGGAAGGAACCATCTGTCTTGGTACATGTGGAAACAAATGACATAGAAAAGTGTGATAGGGAGGTTCTAGAAGCCACATTTAGGTAGAAAGTTGAAATCCAGAACTTCCAGGGTAGCATTCTCAGAAATGCTTCCCATTACATGCATAGAACCAAAGAGGCAAGCAGAGCCACAGAGAGTCAATGTGTGGATGAGATAATGACGAGGGGAAGAAGGCTTTAGATTTGTTAGGAACTGGACAAAATTATGGGGGAGAGGGGACCATTTCCGTGAGGATGAACTCCACCAAACTAGGACAGAACCAGGCTACTAGTACTAACCTTTAGAAAGGAGATAGAGCAATTTTTAAACTAGATACTGGAGGAAAGTCAACAATCACCAAGGAACACATGGTTCAAAATAACAGGGAAGTTAGGGTATCCCAATAGAGAGAGTCCAATAAAGATAAAAGTAGTCCAGGGTACCCTTAATTAAACAAAACATATATATTTTTAAATGCCTCTATACAAATGCTTAAAGTCTAAAAAATAAGATGGGTCAGTTAGAATATGTAGCACTGAACGAAGAGGTATCTCAGAGACCTAGTGGAAGAAGGCTAAATAAAGGAACATTGATACCAAAGTACAAATTATATCGCAATGATAGGTGGAGAGGGCATTGTGTCAATCAAGATAAGAAATTATGAACATAAAAACTGCCATACGGGGTCAGAGCAAAGGTCCATCAAGCCCAGTGTCCTTTCCAATGGTGGCCTATCCAGGTTGCAAGTATTTGTTTATTTATTTTATTTTATTTATTTATTTAACAGTTTTATTTTTATACTGCCCTATCTTCCATTCAGGGCAATTTACATAAGAACTTCAACATCTTTACAAGTATATGATATATCACAAAAGTAGCCAGTTCCGTGCTACTAGTCCCAGGGATAAGCAATGGCTTTCTCTTTACCTTAATACTGATTTATGGACTTTTCCTCCAGGAGATAAGATAGAGATGTTTAAATATCTCTGAGTGAAAACTAAAAATAGCGTGTCTCCTCACTAAACTATTCAATTGGGTCAAACCATACATTAATGGCACAACCTATATACACAATGTACCAGCTATAGGCAAGGTGTTGAGTGGTAAAAACCTCAGATACCTTTGAGACAAAACACATTCAACTCGTAGAGAAGGGGGAAGACAGCCAAAACAATACTAGGCTGACTCACTGCATCAACGGTCTGAAACACCTCTCAAAAAATTCAGCAGGCTGGTGAATGAAGACACAGCCACCAACAAATTGCAGCAGTATCGTCTAAATAATAGAAAGACACTTAGGGTCTGGTTCCGTCCCGGAAGTAGATCCCCTCTGTGCATCCGGTCTGTCGCGATTCTGATCCCATGGGGCACATCTAGCCCCATGGGATCAGAATCGCAAACAAACATGTACGTGTAGGCTGGGACTGTGTTTCATTCCCAGCCTGCTGGTACATTAGTAACCTGACTAACTCAGTCAGGGCTTTTAAAAGTGTTTATTCCCTACAGCTAGACCCATGATTCGGCCTCCTAAGGCCAGGGTCGGGCTGCGGGGAATAAACCCTGGCCCCCCCTGCCCCATCCATGCCCCAGCAGGTTTAAAAAAAAAACATTCAGGGAAGTCATTTCACCTCTGTGGTGGAATAACTTTCCCAGACATTTCGCCAGCCCCAGATGTACAGGGCTGAAATTAGAATCGGCCCTGTATGTTGTCACACGGTGTCGTGGACACAAAGATTGTGCGCCACTAGGTAGCGCTATGAATGAATGAAAAGTCCGAGTGCAGGGTAATAAAGGCTTTTATTCCCCGTTCAAAAGCAAGGTTCAAAATAAGAGACAGTTTGATAATAGAAACAGTCCTTTGTTTCAAAAGGTACCAAAGTTCATTGGCTAATCAACTGTTACTTCACAGTTCAAAGCAGGCTTCTTCAAAGTAATATTCAGAAGAGTTAAACAATCAAAATATATTGCATTTATTCTTCTTTGTAACATGCACAGTTTTGAGCACAGGCAGTGCGCCAATTACACTCCATGTCTTCAGGTAGAGGTAAGGGAATAGTGCTTGGAAAATCCACTTCCATTAAATCATCTGCCCCATACAGATCCAATGTGCTTTCACTATCCCTGTCTATTCCAGTATGGCAATCTTCAGCTTGGGAGTTTTGCTCCACATAAGCAGGGGCTCTCAAAGCTGACGGTAAACTGGTGAACCAGTCTTTACTCTGGCTTCTTTTAAAAGGAACGTTTCTTTTAGGATGGCTTCTAGCAGTGCAATCATTACAGTTAAACTTTACTGTCTCATACCTTGGCTCCCTGGGTAAAAACTTCAGTTGTTTGTACAACTGCTTCTCCCTCCGAGTAGGTAAAACTGGGTAGTGATCTTCTAGAGATAAGTCTCTCTCAGAACCTCCCTCTCTGGTTCTTTGCTTTCTTCTCTCTATATCACAAACAGGTAGAGTATAGGAACTAGGCGTGGCAGGGCCTCTTACCTTGGAGTAACTTCCACCAAACTCCCCTTGCACAACAGGTTTGGTTTGGGTTTTATGGCTTCCCACCTTGTAATGTCTATTTCTGTTCCAGCTTCCAGCTTGGCTTCTTCTACAGCAATCAGGTTTGTGTCCTTGATAGCTTCCAGGCTTTACTGCTGTTTCACCTCTAACTCCAGTTCCTTCTTCCTCTTTCTCTTCCTTCCTCAGCTCCTGCTGTTGTTTCCACTGCTTATTCCTCCATTGCTCTCTTTGCAACTGCTGTCATCCCCTCTTCTCCTGCCGTTTTCCTTTCTGTTTCTGTTCAGAAGCATTCTGCTCTGGTTTATAAAGAGATCCGTGGCTGCTGACTTCCTGGTTCTCTGTCAGCTGCAGGTCATCAGTGAGATTAGGTTCTTTAGGATCAGTGTGTCTGTTCCTGCTCCCTCTAGCTGTGCCAGGAGGTAACTGCACATCTAGTTCTTCTAAAACAGGATTTCTTTTCTTAAAACCAACTTTATTAGTGTCCGCATCATGACACATCCCCCCTCTTAAAATATTACGGGCTGAATGACCGCCATTACAGCACGTAATCCCAGAGCTCGGTTGTGTTGATGTAAATAAGGCGTGTCTCTCATGCCATCGCCTAAGGACATTAATATGATAGACTTGTTCATGTCCCTTTTCATCCCTGATTAAATAGGATGCTGTACCTCGTGGTTGGGCCACTACATAAGGTCCTTTCCATCTGGCTTCAAATTTTGGAGTGGTGCCTGATACCAAGACAATTACTTTCTCTCCTATAGTTAAGTGTCTAGGCTTGGTATTCCTATCATAATATTGTTTTTGTTTTTTCTGATTGGACTTCAATTGTCCCTCGGCAAATCGTGAAGTTTTCCTTAATCGGGTTCTTAATCTCCTTAAGAATTGTGGTATCCCTATTTCTTTTTCTTCGGGCTCCACCCATTGCTCTTTCAGAATATCGAGCACCCCCCTGGGTGATCGCCCATACATTAGCTCATAAGGCGACGTGCCTAATGAAGCTTGTGTTCTTTCTCTGCAGGCATACAATATAAACGGCAGCATTGTGTCCCACTCTTCCATCTCTCCATCCAGCGCTCGTCGCAACATTTGCTTGATGGTCTGGTTTGTCCTCTCTACCAAACCGTTGCATTGGGGGTGATATGCGGAGGTTTTGAGATGCCTGATGCCAAAAGGCATCCCACACTTGGGCTAGGTATTTGGACAAAAAGTTTGTACTGCGGTCCATTAAAACTTCTTGAGGGAAGCCCACCTCACAGAACAGTTTTATAAGTTCCCCGGCAATAGACCTTGCTGATATATTTCTCAAGGGTATAGCCCAAGGGAAACGGGTTGCCTGGTCAACAATAACCAATATATATTGGAAACCCCTCAGAGTCCTTAAAAGGGAGCCAACTATGTCCATGGCTATCCTTTTAATAGGCTCGGTTATCACTGGCATTGGTAATAATGGTACTCCCGCAAGTTTTATGGAGGTCACCCTTTGACAGGAGGCGCAGGACTCACAAAAACGTGCGACCTCCCTAAAAATTCCTGGCCAATAAAATCTGGCCAGTATCTGGTCAAGGGTCCCCTGTACCCCTTTGTGACCGCTCGTCGGGTGATCATGGCCTATCCTTAATACTGCCGCCCTAAAAGTATTTGGGACTTGTCGTGAAGTACAAGGTTCAGAGCCGATGGAAACAGAGGATTCACTGCAAAGTGAAACCAGAATTGACAGATCTGAAACAAGCATGGAGGGTTGGCATGGAAACCCCAAACAAAGGACGTCACAGTGTGCTAGGGAACGCCCATCCCCTGAGCTAGCTCCTGCTTCATCAGGGAAGAGGGAACAGCTGGTGGGAGGTGTGGCCAGGTCCAACGGAAAGAGAAACACAGATAAAAACTCTTTAGTTAAGGATAGAGAGAGCACAGGAGGGAGCACAGGAGGAGTGGAGAAAACTGAAGGAACGAGGAGAGCAGAGAAGGATAGATATCCCGAGGGCAGCCAAGGTTTGTGGCTGGGAGAAGAGGAAAGGGAAGGGAATCCCAACCTCACTCGGAGAAACTTCTCAGAGGAAGAGAGCTGTGAAAGACATACAATTCCAGCTCACAGAGAGCAGTGCTCAACTACCAAAAGCACTGGGATTTTTACCACTCTAAAAGCAAAGACGTTTATTCTGGGAACCAGAGAAGACAGCCATGCTGTGCTCATTACAGTCATCCTGAAGGTAAAGCTTATTTCCCAAATACAAAGCTTTTATCAGAAAGGAGAGAAAAGTTTTACCTACCATTTTGTAGCCAAGGGAGATCCCTGGGGGAAAGCAGTTTAAAAGGCAGACACAGAACTTCCCATAGCCAAGCAGAAGAGGGAAGCGTGTATCTTTTCAGTTACCGGGAGCTGTGTGCACAAGAATCCAAACACCCAGACTCCTCTAGCAGGTTGGGGGAAGGGAACCCTTTGATTGAAGCAGAGAGGTTTGCACGGCAGACAGAAGAACCCTCTCTAAGAGACATTGAAGGAGAAGGTGATCCTATGCAGTGGGATTCTTATCAACCCCCAGTGTCTGAAGTGTATATGGACTGCTCGTATATGATAGCAGACAATGTGCTGAATTTTGCTAAAGAAGAAAACAGCCAAAAGGAACATTTTGGAGAGAAACACTGTTTTATTCTTTTGTGCCTTAAAAGCTGAGAATAAGCATTTATCTGAGTTACATATTTTTGTTCACACCAGAAGCATGGTTTCTTTGTTAATATAACCTTCTGTTCATGGTCAACAATATCCAACCCCGGGAGGGGAAATAAATCCTTATTTAACCTGAACCACTCGTGTACAACTTGGAATCATTTTAGTGCTGTGGAACTACGTTACCCAGGAGGCCCTTCCAAAACCTCCATTAGGTAGTTTTAAGCACAAGAAGCACAACTGCCCACTCGCCTTGCTCACGCTATAGGCCTCTGGGAGGGTGAGTGGTGACAGACTACCAACTGTTTTCGGACATTCCTAGTCTGTGGATCGATACTCTCTCGGTACAGGAGTCCTTCTTCCTTTATGAAGCGAGGAAACTCATTTCTTTTCGTTGAGGCATATTCAAATGCGCGTGCTAGCGCAGGGTCCTCTCTTTGCTCCGCGGCGAATGAAGGGAACTTCTCTACCAGTTCCGCTGGGATCCATGGTAGTTCTTCACCCACTTCCAGACCCGCTCGGCCTTGAGAGCGTCCCTTTCTCTCTTTTCGCTTTTGCGCCTTAGTCTTTCTATCCCTATCCGGAGGAATATTGACTAAGTCATCATGGGATGGGAGATCGATTACACTTTCCTCCCTAGAGCATGAGGGTTTTTCTGCAGCAGTTGTCTGGCCACGAGTGGAGACAAAAGCCTCTATGGGGTTTAAACCTTTTTCTAGGCCCTTCTCAAATTGTGGCCAGTCTCTACCAAGGACTAGCTCTTTGGGCAATTTAGGAACTACTGCTATGAGCATAATTTTTTCTATTCCCAGACCTTTGACCAGCAATTTGTACACCGGATACAAGGTAGCAGCGCCATGTACACACTTAATCCTCACATGGCCATCTGGACGGTCTGGGGTGGACGCAGCTTGCTCTTGAATGGTAGACCAGAGCTTGCGCGAAATCATCGTCTGGTCCGCACCAGAATCCAGCAAGGCTTTTGCAGCTACCCCTTGCACCGTGACATCCAGTACAAAACCTTCTAACAATAAATGATTATTCTCCCCCATGAGAACAGTATGTACCCTACATTCATTCATGACATGTCCTAACTTTCCACATTTAAAACATCTTTTAACAAGACTTTTCTCTGCCTTTTTGTCATACTTTACATCAGATGTTTTAGCCTGATAGAGACTTCCTGAGACTGGGTTGAATGTCGCTATGGCTGTCTTAGCTACCCCCTCCATAGGCTGAGTAATTAATTCGGCCTCCAAATACCTCTCGGTTAAGGCAATCGCCTCCATAGTTGAGCGACAATTCTGTAGAATAAGGAAGCTCTTGATTTTTTCAGGCACTGCAGTCATGAATTGCTCTAGAACAATCATATCAATCAATGAATCTATGGATCTTTCACTGGGCCTTAGCCACTTCTCAGCCAAGCGCCTCAGTCGATGACCCAATGACTTAGGTGTTTCACCTACTTCGAGTCGTGCTGCACGTAGCCTGCGGTTATAGGTAAGTGGGGTCAAGCCCAGGCGTTCCCTGATGGCTTTTGTCACTTCTCTATAGTCTGCGGCTAACGCAGCAGGCATTGCCCTGTAGGCTGACAGTGCCTCTCCCGTCAGGGACACTGCCAGTCGGATGGACCATTGGTCCTCTGGCCAACCCACTGAAAGGGCAATTCTTTCAAATGCCTCCAGAAACTCATCTGGATCATCCTTTTCCCCCAACTTCCCAAAAGTCAGAGAGTCACAGGATCCCAGTCCTACCAGACCATGGCTCAGTCCTGAGCTCTGTTTTTTGAGTTCAGCGGCTTCTTCCTGTGTCTTTGTTTGATGGCTCATCCAAGTCTCCAGCATCTGCAGGACTGGCTTTTGCTGCTCCTGCATCGCCTGGATAGCACGCTGCTGTGTCTGCGTAGCCAGTTCAGCTTGCTTGCTGAATTGTGATGCCATCCAATCCCATATGTCGCGTTGCTCCATCACGATGGTCGCTGCAAAGAAACAAACAAAGAAAAAAAACCAAGTGTGGCTGTACACAACAATCAGGCCTACACTTCTTGGTGTGTTTTTTTTTTTTTTTTTCAAACTGACAGGCACTTGTATCCCCACAAGTTAGGCCCTTCTACCCTTTACCTGGTAGAAGTGTAGACTCAGGCTCTCAGCAACGTTGGTGTGACTCCGCGTCGTAGCACCTTCCAGGAACTCGCCTTCTGCTCCGGAATTTTGCTGCTGTCCGGTCCACGTTTTGTTTTTCCAATCCGATCCGTTTTTTTTTTCAAAAATCCAGTCCGGGTTTTCCTTTCTGGAACTCCGGTCCAGGTTTTCTTTGACTCCGGTCCGCTTTTCTGGTAATCCGGTCCGTGTTTTCTTTGACTCCGGTCCGTTTTTCTTTGATGCTCCGGTCCGGGTTCTCTTTTTTTTTTTCTTTTCTTCCAGATGAACACTGGCAATTTTGTTTCTTTATCTCTTTGCTGTATCTCTTATGCAAAATCCTTAAAACTACGCCATTTATGTCACACGGTGTCGTGGACACAAAGATTGTGCGCTACTAGGTAGCGCTATGAATGAATGGATGAATGAGGGAGTGCAGGGTAATAAAGGCTTTTATTCCCCGTTCAAAAGCAAGGTTCAAAATAAGAGACAGTTTGATAATAGAAACAGTCCTTTGTTTCAAAAGGTACCAAAGTTCATTGGCTAATCAACTGTTACTTCACAGTTCAAAGCAGGCTTCTTCAAAGTAATATTCAGAAGAGTTAAACAATCAAAATATATTGCATTTATTCTTCTTTGTAACATGCACAGTTTTGAGCACAGGCAGTGCGCCAATTACACTCCATGTCTTCAGGTAAAGGTAAGGGAATAGTGCTTGGAAAATCCACTTCCATTAAATCATCTGCCCCATACAGATCCAATGTGCTTTCACTATCCCTGTCTATTCCAGTATGGCAATCTTCAGTTTGGGAGTTTTGCTCCACATAAGCAGGGGCTCTCAAAGCTGACGGTAAACTGGTGAACCAGTCTTTACTCTGGCTTCTTTTAAAAGGAACGTTTCTTTTAGGATGGCTTCTAGCAGTGCAATCATTACAGTTAAACTTTACTGTCTCATACCTTGGCTCCCTGGGTAAAAACTTCAGTTGTTTGTACAACTGCTTCTCCCTCCGAGTAGGTAAAACTGGGTAGTGATCTTCTAGAGATAAGTCTCTCTCAGAACCTCCCTCTCTGGTTCTTTGCTTTCTTCTCTCTATATCACAAACAGGTAGAGTATAGGAACTAGGCGTGGCAGGGCCTCTTACCTTGGAGTAACTTCCACCAAACTCCCCTTGCACAACAGGTTTGGTTTGGGTTTTATGGCTTCCCACCTTGTAAGGTCTATTTCTGTTCCAGCTTCCAGCTTGGCTTCTTCTACAGCAATCAGGTTTGTGTCCTTGATAGCTTCCAGGCTTTACTGCTGTTTCACCTCTAACTCCAGTTCCTTCTTCCTCTTTCTCTTCCTTCCTCAGCTCCTGCTGTTGTTTCCACTGCTTATTCCTCCATTGCTCTCTTTGCAACTGCTGCCATCCCCTCTTCTCCTGCCGTTTTCCTTTCTGTTTCTGTTCAGAAGCATTCTGCTCTGGTTTATAAAGAGATCCGTGGCTGCTGACTTCCTGGTTCTCTGTCAGCTGCAGGTCATCAGTGAGATTAGGTTCTTTAGGATCAGTGTGTCTGTTCCTGCTCCCTCTAGCTGTGCCAGGAGGAAACTGCACATCTAGTTCTTCTAAAACAGGATTTCTTTTCTTAAAACCAACTTTATTAGTGTCCGCATCATGACAATGTCCAGGGCCGGCGACTGCCCACTGCCTGCTCACTCTTTGCCCATGGGCTGCCCATTCCCCACCCCCATATAACTTCCCCGCTCAACCGGCGGGGAAGTTATTTGGGGGCAGGAGAAGCCACTGATAGCAAGGATGGATGCCCCTTCAGTCTGCCCATCCCCGCTATTCGTGACTCAACTAACCCCCTTAGCTTTCAAAAGCATCTGAACTCTGAAACTGGGTGTTTTGCCAGTCTGACTTCATCAGGGTGTTAATTTCTGTTTATTTCATTTTCATTTTTATTCTAGTTTTGCTTTGTTTTTTTTGTTTATCTGCTCTAGACTGAGTTGTATTGACTGAGATGGGCATGTGCTTTGTTTCCCTTTTGAAGTCCCTTATTTTTGAGTTTTTTGAGATTTTGAAGTTAGCGGGATTTCCTTTTTTAGCAGCGCATGCTCAGCATTTTTTTCGGCTTTCTGGTGTGGACACTGATTGCAACAGCCGACACAGCTTCTGACTGTCTTACCTTAAGAACTTTTGCTTTTGTGTTATTGTTTGGGGCTTTTCTGTGTTTTTCTATATATGTGAGGGCAAGTCAATACATTTTAGTATCATGCTTGTGGTGATGGTTTATTTTTTATTTTTGTTTTTCAGATTTTTGGCTGGAAAGACCATCTAAATCCCTGATGAAGCCTGATGAAACACTTAGTGTTGGGGTTCGCACACTTTTGAAAGCTAAAGGGGTCATTCTCAGGCACGAAAATCAGGCCCTTCAACCCCATCTACCTTCCCCGTGCATTGTACAGGAATGGTAGACGGGGGCGGGAAAGGGGTGGATCAGGGACGGCATTAGGATGGTCAGTGGGCAGTCATTGACCCATACATACAGGGCCAATTCAAATATTTGGCCTATACATCTGGGGCCGGCGGCTTGCACAGGGAACTTATTCCACCTCGAAAGTGGAATAAGTTCCCCATTCGGCAGAGATCAGCAGGCCCGGGGCTGGGAAGCGGTGGAAGAGGGAAGAAGAGATTCCCCGCAGCCTGACTTTGGCCTTAGGAGGCCAGATCGGGGGTAGGCTGCAGGGAAAGCACCTTTGCAACCAGCGGCCTGGGATCACAGCTTTTCAATGGAGCCGCAGCGCCATGGTAACTGGACGCCATGGCACTGGGGCTCCATTGAACTGTCCTGACTGAGTTAGCCAGGGAAGGCCTGTACGTGCAGGCCAGATGGAATTGGAGTCACGGCCTGCACGTACAGGCCTGTTCATGATTCTGATCCCGTGGGGCTAGACATCCCGCGGGATCAGAATTGCAACTCCCTCTGTGTGTCCAGTTCCAACTGGGCGCATAAAGTGCCAGGACGTCCTGGATGGAATTGGGCCCTAAGTGTCTTTCTATTATTTAGTTGATGTTACTAGGATTTGTTAGTGGTTGTGTCTTAATTCAGCAGCCTGCTGAATTTTTTGAGAGTTTTTTCAGACCGTTGATGCAGCGAGTCGGCCTAGTGTTGTTTTGGTTGCCTTCCCCCTTCTCTACGAGTTGAATGTGTTTTGACTCAGGGGTTTCTGAAGTATTTTCCTCTCAACACCTTGCCTATAGCTGACACATTGTGTATTTAGGTTGTGCCATTAATGTATGTTTTGGCCCAATTGAATAGTTTAGTGAGGAGTTATTCTACTTTATTTTTCTGTAAATATCTGAGCCATAAATGCATAGGAGGAGAGTCTCTTTCATTTGAAAGAAAGCTGTGTAATGAGGGGGCATAGGATGAAAGTGAAAGGAGTAATTTGCGGAAATATTTCTTTACGGAACAAGTGGTAGATACATGGAATAATCACCCAGTGGAGGAAAAAGAAACAAAAACTGTACCTGAATTCAAGAAAGCATGGGGGAAACACAGATCATCTCTAAAGAAAATGGGACTGTAGATCTTAATGGTTGCTATGGAAGGGCAGACTGGATTTGCTGTCATGTTTCTATGTTTCTATGATTTTCTCCAAATCTATTTTGAACCCAGCTATACTAGCTGCTTTTACCACATCAGCTGGCAATGAGCGCCAAAGACTAACAACACACTGAGAGAAAATATTTTCTCATGTCTGTTTTAAATATCTTTGTAGCTTCATGGTGTGTCCTTGTATCTTTTAAAAGCATAATCAATTCGCATCTACCTGTTTCACTCCACTCAGAATTTTATATACCTCTATCATATATTCCCTCATCTGCCTCTTCTCCCTGCTGAACAGCCCTGACCTCTTTAGTCTTTCCTCATAGGAGTGTTGTTCCATCCCCTTTATTATTTTGGTTGCCCTTCTCTGTACCTTTTCTAATGCTGCTATATCCTTTTTGAGATGCGGCGACCAGATATGCACATGATACTCAAAGTGCAGTCACATCATGGAGCAATACAGAAGCATTATGATATCCTTTGTTTATTTTCTATAACTTAAAATCAAGGATATCAATTCTGGTCTCTGCATCTCAAAAAAGATATAGCAGCATTAGAAAAGGTCAAGAGAAGGGTGAACAAATTGATAAAGTGGATGGAACGACTCTCCTATGAAGAAAAGCTAAGGTTTTTACAGTAAATAAAATGCACTGTAGAATCTACATGGATAGACATTTCATGTGAGAAGGGGAAGAGAATAACAGAGGGTGTTTACTGCAGGCTAGAATGAATAGACAGATGGTGATATGCTAACAGAAATTAAGTAAAACTAACAAAATTGGCAACACAGTAATAACGGGTGGTTTCGATTACCCCAATATTGACTAGGTTAATGTCACATCAGGACTTTTTAGGAAGATTAAATTTTTAGATGAAATCAATGACTGCTTCATGGAGTAGCTGGTTTGGGAACCGAGGGAGAACTATTTTGTATCTAATCCTTAGTGGAACACAGGATCCAGTGCAAGAAGTAGCAGCAATGGGGTCGTGATCAAATGTGATTTAATAAATGCAGGGAGGACAATAAGGAAACCTACTGCTCTAGAATTTCACTTTTTAAAAGGAAGCTATGATAAAATGAGGAAAGTGGTTAAGGAAAACAAAAAGGAACAGCTTCAAAGGTTGAATTAACATCAGGCCTTGACATTATTTAAAAAAAAAAAACCATCAGATTTAGTTTACATGTTAAAAAAGGTGGAAAGAAGGCCAATTGACTGGCAGTATAGATAAAAGGTGAGGTGAGAGAGGTTGTTATAGCCCAAGAAAAAAAAAGTTTCAAAAAATGAAAAAACTATCTGAATGAAGAAAAGAGGAAACAGCATAAGCAATAGCAAGTGAGATGCAAAGTATTGAGAAGGCAGGCAAAGAGAGAATTTGAAAAGAAGCTTGCTGTTGGAAGCAAACTCATAATAAAAAAAAAATGCAGGTACATTTGTAGTGAAAAGCCTGCAAGTGAGTCAGTCAGTGGACCATTATATGATAGAAGGGTAAAAAGGCACTAAGGGGAGACAGTCTTTACTGAAGAAGATGTAGAGGAGATACTAATGCCAAGAAATAATATTTAAAGATGATGAATCAGAGGAGGCAAAACAAATCTTGGTAAACCTAAAAGATGTAATAAGGCAATTTGAGGAACTAAAAATAGCAAATCATTTGGACTAGATGGTATATATCCCAGGATGCTGAAAGAACTAAAAAATGAAATTTCAGATCTATTATTAGTAATTTCTAAACTGTCATTAAAATCATGTATAGTACCTGAAGATCAGAGGCAGTCAATATAATGCCAAATTTTAAAAAGAGTTCCAGGAGTGATCATACCCTGTGTGCTGGATCTGAGGAAATTAAGCGCAAAAATGAAAAGAAATAGCAAACCAAAAGATGCCGTCGGCGTTTGGGGAGGTGAGCCGTGAGCCGGCTATTACAACAGCGTCTTTTGGTTGCTATTTCTTTTCATTTTTGCGCTTAATTTCCTCAGATCCAGCACACAGGGTATGTAATTATGTATTTTCTTAGTTTGTCGCCTGGCTTGTTTCAGGAGGTGTCATCCCAGTTTTTTGTTTTTTGTTGCATAAGTTTTTCTTTTTCTTTTTCTTTTTGTTTTCAGCTTCTTCTGCTCCGGTGCTTCATTTCATAGAGTCACATATTTGCAAGGTGACGAGTGATTTTTTGCTCCCTGAGGAAGCCACGGAGGCAAAACATCTGATGTCGGGGCTCCTCATCACCTTAAATATAGTATTGAAGCCACAATTTCTTCTACACTCCGACGTGATTTCAACGCCATCATTGTTTGACTTTCAACATCTTCATTGTCATCCTTATCATCATCGTGTGACTGTTACCATCCACAGATAAGTGTCCGGAGCTTTTGTTGTTTTTATGATGTTGATTGTACCTAGCTGTTTAGAAGCCTGCTGGTAGCCACCTTTGTTTTATTTTTTAGGTAGGCTGGAGGTTTTTTTATGACCGCTGATGTGATTCACAGTCTGTTCAGTTATTTAGACGTTTAGGCGTCTTTAGACAGACTTAACTCCTGTTACTTTTGTACAGGGGGATATTGAGGTCTTTTTTCCTCCTATACTGGTAGGTGGGCAGTTCTAGGTTTTGTGGTGTTTTGATTTTCTTTTTATGCACATATTTTTTGGGGTATGTTTTGGTCATACTGGTTGGGGTAGTAACTGTTTTTTGTGTATGGTGGAGAGACAGGCATATTTTAGGCAGCATCGGCAGATAAAAACATACTTTCAGAGGCATAAAATCCTGGGTGCCATGGTGCAATTTCTATATACCATGGTGACTTGGCACCCGTGATTTGTGAACTCCTGACTTAAAGCACATTAATTTTTGCGCTAAACACACATTCAAATTTTGGACCTAACACACTTTAATAAAGGGACAATAAATTAACTGGTAAAGGTACCTTAATGACAGCTAAGAATGCACTAGCCATTCTGACTAGGAGAATTTAAAAAGAAAAAAACTATAATGAATGCTAAAATCAATAAAAAGGTTAGGAGAGTAGAAAAAAGAAGTATCTGACATTGAAAAATTGCTCAGATATTACTTTTAATTGTTAGTAAATTGAGTCACAAAACCAAACATTTCAAAATAATAAAAGTCTACCTTTATAAATGAATCACATTCTGATATATTAGCATTAGAATTATCACTGAGTTGCCTTAGCGAAAATAATTTGATTCTGAAAGAATTTAAAAGAATGAAAATCACCCACTTGAAGGATCATTTAGAAAGTGCTTACACTGGTTTTATTGACTGCATGCTTACAAAGCAGCACTGAGGTATTACAATTTGCATGTGTAGACCAGCAGAATTCTGTTCTGTCCCTTTACCCTCCTGAAATGCGACAGTGAAAGAAGAAAAATGCATCTAAGAAGTGTGGAAATAAAAGGCAACAACTAGAAATGTATTAGCAGAAATAACTCTTTTTGGCATGTTAACAAATAGAAGCAACATTGGCAGAAACAAAATGACAACTACAGAAAAAATAGGGAATTGACTTCCTGCACCATTTTAGCATCAATACCAAAATTGCAGGTCTAAATTAAGGCTCTTTTTTTAACTAAAGCCCATTAGTCAGTTGACTGTAGTTGGGAACACCAAAGCTCATAAATGTCTGCCACCACACACTAAAACACACATTAATCAGGGATTGCGTGATGGGGTGGGGAAGGAGCAGAGTGTGGGTTTATTACCACTAGTGCCATGGCTATTGCTGCAAACTCAGCAGTAATGTGG
This sequence comes from Ichthyophis bannanicus, assembly GCA_033557465.1. Classification (NCBI taxonomy): domain Eukaryota; kingdom Metazoa; phylum Chordata; class Amphibia; order Gymnophiona; family Ichthyophiidae; genus Ichthyophis; species Ichthyophis bannanicus. Next base: position 619,905,350 of record CM066034.1, on the reverse strand, counting down.
CTCTTAATGTGAGTTCACCTAATGACTCCTCTATGGGAGTTGTTGAGTGAACCCTCCTTGGTGGAGCGCGTGTTTGATTGGCCCATCATGTGTTAGCTGCCGAGACCACGGAGGCTTTGCAATGAATGTACATTTTGTTTGGCGCGTTAATTGCATATTCTTAGTGGGCTGTAGTAAAAGGGGCCCTAAGTCATCTATATTTTGGAAAGTGTGATTAGGATAATATTAGGCAGCAACCGATTTGCTAAATTGTGACTAAAAAGGTACTTTAACTTGCTAACTTGGGTGATCAATGCCTGTTTGAAAATGTATTTATTGATCGTTATTGCATTCCAATCCTAACATTACCAGGAAATTCTTGGAGATGCCCTGAAAGAGTTAGATTACTGACTATAGAGGTCTTGAATTTTTTTCCTTTTAATCTCTCCAGTTTCATCTGTTTACCATGTTTTTAGAGACTTTATTGGCCAAAGCCTGCAAAACATTTCTTTCCTTCCTTCCCCTTCATAGTATACAAGAAGAAGGAAGGATGGGGCATCCTTTCCCATGCCTCATAGACTCAGGGGATGTTCTTAATATGTGTGCATATAACCTAGTCCAATTCTGTCCATCTTCCCATATTCATACATACCTTAAATCTCTACCTTGAGGCAATGGGTTAGTCAAAATCAGAAACTTACTTTAAAGGCCAGCCTGGAAATAGCTGATGCCTTCTACCAAGCTCAGTCTCTGCAGGGAAAATGCAGGTTGAGGGAGAGGAGAGCATTCTAAGACTCCATAAAACTCCAGTCTCAAGCCACATACTGATCCAGGAACTAGAACCTCCATCTTGCTTTAATTTTGGTGAAAGCCGTCATTTCATGAGAGAATGCACAGGGGTCAAGCATATGAGAACAGATTTAAAGATCTTAATATGTATACATTAGAAGAAAGGTGGGATAGAGGAGATATGATAGAGACATTGAAATACCTCCATGGTATAAATGCAAAAGAGGAGAGCCTCTTTTGATTGAAAGCAAACTCTGCTATGAGGGGACAGTGGATGAGGGTGACAGGGAATAGACTCAGGAGTAATATGTGGAAATATTTCTTTATGGAAAGAGTGGTAAATGCATGGAATAGTCTCCCAGTGGAGGTAGTAGAAATGAGGATAGTATCTGAATTCAAGAAAGCATGGGACAAACACAATGTGGTCTTTTTTGCCGTCATGTTTCTATGTTTCAAATATGAAATCATGGATGTTAACCTAACAGCACCCATACTTGTAACTTTGTTGATATCCCACAATCCGGTACTCATAATTTCATCTTCCATGTCCAGTTAGATGTTTCAGCTGTTACTTTATGTAGCTTAAGATGTAGTGCCACAGTAACTGGTTTACTACTCTGTGATTATGTGGGATATATTACAGATTTTTTTTGTTTTACTATTTTAATTTTGTATTATTTTATTATTGCATTTTTTAATAATTGTTATATATTGATTTCTTAATATAATGGAACGCTACATTATATCTTGGCTTTCATAAATCTTTTTTGGCATCCACCTTGGGAGAGGGGATAAGCACCGCTTTGAACTTTATCAATTCTAGTAAAAAAAAATATTGTTTTATACATATTTGTGTTTTTTTTATTTTTCTTCTTTCTTTCTCTTTTCAGACTGTGTGATAGTTTCTCATGGCTTTTCCTCAACATCAATACCTTAGAAAGTCTCTTGATACAGGTGTTTCATGTTGAAATGTGTCAGGAGCTTAGATTTATTTTTACAAATGATTGCTAATCAAATAATCTATGTTGATGTACTAGAAATATACATTGTCCATGATTCCTGAATGGGATATTTGTTTTAACCTCTGTCTCATTAATAAATTTGTATTTTAGCAGTTTGTTATTTAATTGCTATTTATTTGTAATCACGGTTTCTATTATGTTTTTTTTTTAAATAACAATTAACTATATTTACAGCCGTTTACATAAGAACATAAGATATGCCATACTGGGTCAGACCAAGGTCCATCAAGCCCAGTATCCTGTTTCCAACAGTGGCCAATCTAGGTCATACGTACCTAGCAGTTTCCCCAAAAGACAAAGGTTCCACAATGCTTGTACTGGGTCAAGCATTGATATCCTGGGTCCCTTAATAATGGTTTATGGACCTTTCCTCCAGGAACAAGTCCAAACCTTTTTTAAACCCAGCTACACTAACAGCCTTTACTACATCCTCCGGTAACAAATACCAGAGTTTGATTACACATTGAGTGAAAAAATATTTTCTTTTATTAGTCATAAATAGTTTACCCTGTAGCTACATTGCATGTTCCCTAGTCTTTCTATATTCTGATAATGTAAACAGTCGATCTACGTTTACCCGTTCCACTCCGTTCATTAATTTATAGACTTCTATCATATCTCCCCTCAGCCGTCTCTTTTCCAGGTTAAAGAGCCCTAATCTTTTTAGCCTTTCTTCATAGGAGTATCCTTCCATCCCCTTTACCATTTTGTTGGCTCTTCTCTGAACCTTTTCTAATATCGCTACATTCTTTTTAAGATACGGCGACCAGAATTGCACACAATATTCAAGGTGCGGTCTCACCATGGAACGAAATAGATGCATTATAATATATTTTGTTTTATTTTCCATTCCTTTCCTTTTGATACCTAGCATTCTATTCGCTCTCCTTGCTGCCGCTGCACACTGGGCCAATGGTTTTAACATGTTATCCACAATGATGCCTAAATCTTTTCCTGGCTGGTGGTTCCTAATGTGGAACCTTGAATCGTGTAACCATAGTTTGGGTTGTTCTTCCCTAGCTGCATAACTTTGCACTTGTCCACATTAAATTTCATCTGCCATTTTGATGCCCAGTCTTCTAATTTATCAAGATCCTCTTGCAAAATTCCACAATCCTCTTGGGTTTTAACAACTTTAAATAGTTTTGTGTCATCTGAAAATTTGATAACTTCACTCGTTATTCCACTTTCCAGGTCATTTATGAATATGTCAAAAAGCAGCGGACCCAGCACAGATCCCTGGAGTACACCACTATTCACCTTTCTCCATTGGGAAAATTGGCCTTTTAGCCCTAACCTCTGCTTTCTATCTTTTAACCAGTTCCTGATCCACAGTAGTACACTGCCTCCTATCCCATGACTCTAGTCCAGATACACTATATCAACCGACTCACCTTTGTACACCTGTTTATTCACACCTTCAAAAAAATATAACAGATTAGTAAGACAAGATCTTCCTTGTCTAAAGCCATGTTGGCTGACTCCCATTAGGCCATGACTATCTACATGCTGAGTAATTTTATTCTTTATGATGGTTTCTACCATTTTTCCCGGTACTGACATCAGGCTCACCAGTCTGTAGTTTCCTGGATCACCCCTGGAACCGTTTTTAAAAATTTGTCTTACATTGGCGATCCTCCAGTCTTCGGGTATTAGAGATGATTTTAATGATAGTTCACAGATTACTAATAGCAGGTCTGCAATCTCATATTTCTGTTCTTTCAACACCCTTGCATGTATAGTATCTGGCCCAGGTGATTTGCTACTCTTCAGTTTATTTAATAGTTATAATAAATCTTCCTGATGTATTGATATTTCCTTCAATTCCTCCACACCTTTAAATACCACTTCAGTCATGGGTAACATCCCTACATCTTCCTCAGTAAAAACCGAAGCAAAGAATTCATTCAGTCTCTCCGCTATCGCCTTGTCGCCTCTTAGTGCCACTTTAACCCCTCTATCATCTAATGGAGCAACTGACTCTCTCACAGGTTTTTTGCTACGAATGTACTTGAAAAAGTCTTTATTTTGCATTTCTGATTCAACAGCAAGCTTCTTCTCAAATTCTCCCTTTGCCTGCCTTATCAATGCCTTGCATTTGACTTGCCAGTGCTTGTGCTGTTTCCAGGTTTTGTCGTTTGGCTCTTTTTTCCATTTCCTGAAAGATGCTTTTTTGGCAACAACAGCCTCTCTGACCTCACCTTTAAACCATACTGGCAGTTTTTTGGACTTCCTTCCACTTTTCTTAAAGCATGGAATACAGCTGGTCTGGGCTTCCAAGATTGTATTTTTCAACAACACCCAAGCTTGATATAAGTCTTTAACCTTTGCAACTGCTCCTTTTAGTTTTTTCTTAGCTATTTTCCTAATTTTATCATAGTCTCCCTTTCGAAAGTTAAAAGGTAGTACTGTGGATTTCCTTACTATCCCTCCTCCACTAATTAAATCAAAGGCGATCATGCTATGATCACTATTGCCAAGTGGCCCCAGCACCCTTATCTCTTGCAGTAGATCTGCTGTCCCACTAAGGACTAGGTCTAATGTGGCTTCCCCTCTGGTCGGTTCATGAACCAGCTGCTCCAAGAAGCAGTCATTTATTTCATCTAGGGACTTTATCTCCCTAACATGTCCTGCCGTGACACTGACCCAGTTGATACCGTGGTAATTGAAATCACCCATTATTATTACTGTGCTGTAACGTTTGCTAGTTTCCTTGATTTCTTTGAGCATTTCATCATCCATTTGTTCATTCTGGCCAGGCGGTCGATAGTACACCCCCACTGCCATCGTCTTCTTCTTTTTACATGGAATTTCAATCTATATAGATTCTACAATAAATGTTGTTTCCTGCAAAACTTTAAACCTTTCTGACTCAATGCCCTCTCTAACATAGAGCACAACTCCTCCACCAATTTGATCAGCTCTATCATTATGATATAGTTTGTACCCAGTTATCACAGTGCCCCACTGGTTGTCCTCCTTCCACCATGTCTCTGATATTCCAATCATATCTAACCTCTCATTTACTGCTATATATTCTAACTCTCCCATCTTATTCTTTAGACTTCTAGCATTTGCATACAAGCATTTTAGAGACTGTATTTTATTCATATTAATTTGGCTATTGGTAGACATGGGTAATTTGGGATCTTTAAGCTCTGTCTGCTCCATACTCGAGGGCATTTGGGCTACTTTACTCTTTTTTGGAACCTCTCTGCTTTTGGTAGTATCCTTCAAGGATACATTCTTCCGAACCATCCGCTCTTGGGTGACTGTCGGCTTTCCCCTATTATCTAGTTTAAAAGCTGCTCTATCTCCTTTTTAAAGGTTAATGCCAGCAGCCTGGTTCCATCCCGGTGAAGGTGAAACCCATCCCTTCGGAAGAGCCCCTCCTTTCCCCAGAATGTTCCCCAGTTCCTAACAAATCCAAAACCCTCATCTCTGCACCATTGTCTCATTCATGCATTGAGACTCCGGAGCTCTGCCTGCCTTTTGGGTCCTGCACGTGGAACGGGAAGCATTTCGGAGAACTCTACCCTGGAAGTTCTGGATTTCAACTTCCTAACTAAAAGCCTAAATTTAGCCTCCAGAACCTCCCTACCACATTTTCCTATGTTATTGGTACTGACATGTACCAAGACAGCAGACTCCTCCCCAGCACTATCTAAGACCTTATCTAGGTGGCGCGTGAGGTCCGCTGCCTTCACACCAGGCAGGCTTGTTACCAGGTGATCCTCACATCTACCAGCCACCCAGCTATCTACATGCCTAATGATGGAATCACCAACTATGACGGCTGTCCTAAACCTTCCCTCATGGGCACATGGCCCTGGAGAAACTTCCTCGGTACGAGAAGATTTTACATCACCTGGAGGTCTGGTCCTAGTTACGGGATCACTTCCTGTCACACCAGGGTGATGCTCTCCTGTCACGTGACCTCTCTCCTCCATGGCAACAGGGATGCTGCCAAACTGGAGGTAGGACTTCAGGATTACATCCCTGTAGGTCTCGTCTATGTACCTCTCTGTCTTTCTTATGTTTTCCAAGTCTGCTACTCTAGCCTCTAGAGAACGGACTCGTTCCCTGAGAGCAAAGAGCTCCTTGCACCTAGTGCACACGTAAGACCTCTCACCAGCTGGCAGAAAATCATACATGTGACACTCAATGCAAAAGACTGGAAATCCCCCATCTCACTGCTGTACTGCTGTCTGCATCTTAGTTTTAATTTAATTTGCGAGTTTTTATATAACGCACCTTCCATTGATCAGTTGCGGTTAACATGGAACAACAGTAAACAGGCAATGCTGCTTTTACAGATAACAATGTGAAACTACAAAGAAATTCAATTTTACAATTAACATTTGTAAACTATATACAAAGAACCAGATTTTAACTATGTACAGGTATGTATGTTTTCAAAATCGTCGGTTTGGGGTTTTCTCATTTATTCCAGTTCAAAGATGGGATATGTCAGCTGGTGAAGCTATCCTTTTTCTTGTTGAAGAGGTGAGTTTGACAAGGATCCATAGTATGTTGAGAATAAATGAGTTTTGAGTTTTTTCCTGAACTCCATGATTTGAGGTAAGGATCTTAATTCCGATGGAGTGTTGTTCCAAGTTATAGGGGCAGCATGGGAGAATGCTTTCTTGTTTGTTGATTTTTTGGCCTTTATAAATTCCTTTGGTGTTATTAGTTTGTTTAGTTGGTCTCGCCTTTGGAGATTATGATTGGGTTCTTTATTAATAAGGTTGTTTAGAGTGAGATGTGCTGTGTTATTCAAGACTTTGTAAGTAGTTAAAAGAGTTTTATAATGTATCCGGCATTGAATCGGGAGCCAGTGTAGATTCTCTAAAATAGGTGTTATATGTTGGAATGGTGGGGCATTCATGATAGTCCTTGCTGCTGCATTTTGTGCTAGTTGGAGTTTTTTTAGATTTTGTTTTGTTATGTCTATTAAGTTCGCAAAATCGAAATGGGGAGTTATTATAGCTTGTATTATACGTTGAAAATCCTGTAGATGCATTAGGGGCGGAGTTGTTTTAAAACTTTTAGTTTAAAATAAACTTTTTTACGCTAGTTTAGATCTTTAAGTTCTTTACTTACTAAGGGTTGCTATGGATATTTATACTAATAAAACTGTACCTAATACGTTTAATAAACCTTGTTCACCTGAAGCTTAATTAATCTCAGGTCCTTAGTGTATGACTGATTTGGGTAACGAGCTTCACCTGAGAGCACCTCCTGTCTTTTAAGAAGTTTTAAAGGGGATTCTGAATTCTGTACCTCTGGAGACACCAAGGCACTTTAAAAGAAGTAAAATCAGAACAGCAGCAAGGTCTTAAATATGCCAAGGAGACCAACACATCATGCAGATTGGGTACCAGGCCTTAAATTATGCCAGAAGGATCAGCATAGCATTTCAATCACCTGTAAGGGACTAAAACATTCCAAGATGACCAGAACAGCCATCATGAAGGACTATAAAACAGCAGAGGAGAGCCAACAAAACAGCAGAAGAGGTGTCACGAGCCAGGCCACAAGGGTGGAGTGAGTTGAGTTAACCTCTGTGCTGAGACTAGTGAGTGTCAGAGGATCCTCCTAGAAGCAGGGTAAAACATTCCTCCCCTCCCAAAAGACTATGACTGAAGAGGTTGAAACAGAAGGACAGCAGTACCTATAGCAGGGGAGTTCCCCTAGAGAGCTGGGGACAGAGGGGGAGGGATGAGCAGCCAGCTCGAGCTGCGTATACTTAAAGGGCTCTTAGAGCCAGAGAGGGGAGTTCCCAACCGGAAGAAAGGAGTTCCACCAGGAAGCTGAGCTGGGCCTCACCCTACCTGACGAGCAGAATTTTTCTCCCTCACTGAACTAAAGGCTGTCTGAGAAGAAATGGAAATAAATGTGGCTTCTGCTGCTTCCAAGGGACAAGAGACTAAATTCTTGAACTGAGTGAACTGTATTGTGCAGGATCTGTTATTGACTCACTATATGACAGCATTGGGAGGGCTGCAGGCTTCTTAAACGTAAGGAAAGCCAAGCTTGAAAAGGAGAGGCTGTCAACCACTTTTTCCCCTAAAGCAATCTGAGAAGGGGCAAAATGAACTGTTTAAAAAAAGTTTGGAAAAAATTATATTTAAACACTATCTTGATAAACTAATTGTTTGTGTTCTGCCTGCTGTGTAAAGAGAGAAGGGAGTGCTTCTCCTTGTTGAGATGCTGTGTGATAGCTTCAGGTTGCTGGGTAACTAGAAGCTGTGGATTGGACTCACTGTAGCCAGCTATAGAATGCACACAAGTAAGTGAATGGTGCTATAATCAAATAAGGCTGGAGAAATCCAATAAAAATTACCATTTTCTGTAATAAGCTGAAGGATTTTTAAGCGCTGTAAGGATAGTTATTTTCATTATGCAAACACTGGGAACTGCACTCTACTGAATGGTATTTATCAGGGGGGGGGGGGAAGGGATTGTTACGTATCCAGAATTTTTGAGAAGGAACTATGTAATCCCAGATGCATTGAAGAGAACCAAAAAGTCCTCAAGGATTTTGGACTAGCCTGAAAAAAGTGTCCCTTACAAAGGGAAGTACGTTTGCACGGAACCAACTAACTTGGAGTTGGACTGCTGGAGGATATACTGTATTGTTGATATTTTAGAATAGGATGCACTAAAGACCTCAGCAGAAACATAATGCAACTGGAGGGCTATATAATTTGTTTCCTTCTGCTTTGAATTAATAAAGTGTTTGGTTTACTTTCTAAGACACTACATCAGCACTGTGATTAAACCTTATCTCTCCCCAAAGAACCTCGGGACAGCAAACCAGGACCCAAGTAAACAATGTGTAATCATAGAGAACCCCCTACCTATGAACATAGAAACCTTGAGCCCAATATTCTTCTGGGCAGGCTATGTGCTGCATTGGTGCATAGCCTTGCCTGCTGACCCTTAAACATGGATATTCAATACCGGGGACATATGCAGCCCTGGCACTGAATAGCCAGGTATTGCTGCACAACCCAGAAGGCCCAAAGCTAACCAGCCAGCAGTGATACTGGCAATGTATCACCAGAAATAGAGTACCAGGTCTTTTCTTCCACCACAATGGAGGCTAAAGTGACTTGCCCAAGGTCACAAAGAGCCCCAGTGGGAACTGAACCCTTGACCTTCTGAGCATAAGGCAGTTACTCAAACCACTAGGCTATTCCTCCACTGGGCTGTAAACTGTGTAAATGCCCTTTGAATATCATGGTCCTTAAGTACAGAGGAAGCTTCCCCCAAGGTGGAAGAAGCAATCATGGAATGCTTAGATGACATGCTTAGCGATTTAAATAAAAATCAGAGGATGTTCCATGGTGAAGGTCCCAAAAGCAGAAGACAGGAGGAAGGCCAATGCAGCAGCAAGATTGGTTGAAATCCCTATAATGAACGGCTAACACTTGTGGCAGATGACTGATATACAAGTACAGTGATGGAGGATAGTGGATGTGAGGGCAGTCTGTCAGCCCATGATAGCTAGGGATGATTTGCTGTCAGGCTGGCTAGATGGGTGTCTTCTTCCTCCATCAGTGCTCCATGCTCATCTTTCCTGATATACTATTCTTTGGCCAAGGGTATAAAAGGTAGCTGTGTTCCCCTGCAATAACCTCCAAACAAGGTCAATAATTGAAATTTGAAAAGAATTTTAAAGAGAAAGTTCAAAAGTTGTTGACAGTGGTACGCTGGTAGTGTCCTGGCATCATGCCAGGTTCAGCTTCTCCTAGACATGGGTTGTTAGGAACTGCATGCCAATGTGGGAAGCACCACATCCAAAGAGCTATATAATAACAAGCCAAAGGCACCCACAACTGTACACAGCTAAAGGAATGGCCCAGAAAAGCCAGATCACACTGTATCTTTTCCTTCCACCACTGCCACTGGCTATATTATATAAACTATATTATATAAAGAAATTACACATAGCACAGCATAACGTCTTCCACCAATGCTTAGGAGGAAAAGAAATTGAATTGAGAAACTGTAAAGGTGCTTCCTGCCTTATCAAAACTTTCAAGCACATCGTAGCACTTACAATATGGAGACAAGAATGCTCTCAGGCTGTTTGTTTTCTGAATTGTGTTTTGTGCTTTCAAGTAGTAAGCAAGACCCAGTCATCACCCACTCTTCGGTGGCTCAGTCACACTTGAAACTAGCTGTATTTTTTTTCTTCTTTCTAATCCTTAGCCCCAGATTGCCCAGCCAAACTGATTTTTTTTTCCTTTCTTAAGGCCGTGTATACACTTGGTGCAATGAAACAGGCAATGCAACCTTTTGTTAAGTGCCATCAAGTTGGTGTCAACTCCTGGCAACGCTCTGGATAGTTGACTTAAACTTTGTTCGGTCTTCAGCCAAGCGTCTCATTGTTGAAAGAGTGGTTAATGTTGCTCTGTCACTTTTATAGTGCCTTGGTGTGCTGTTGCTAATGCATGCTGCTATTATTCTATTATCATAGTACCTTGGTATGTTCTTGCCACTGTCTGATGCTGTTCTGTCACTCTAATACTGTTTTACTGTATTCTTGCCAATGCCTATCACTACCTTGCCTCTCTCAAAGTGCCTCTGCTATGTTATTGTATGTATATAGCAGAAGCATTTTCAGTAAGCAGTGTTGATGCTGCTTTCCTGCTTTCATCAGAGTATGTCTACTAATCTAGGCTATCTGCAACTAGATCCATTGAATGCCCATTAGCCTGGCTTAGTAGACATACCCCATAGTTTGTCCTTGTGAATCTTCACTGTGCTGGTGCTCTGATTCTCTCAAATTTCCTTAGAGTGCTACTGCCACTGTTGCTATGTGCACTCTGGAGGAGAGGAAGGACAGGGGAGATAAGATTCAGACCTTTAAATACTTAAATAGTATTAATGAACAAACAAACCTCTTCCAAAGACGTGGAAGCTGTAAAACTAGAGGGCGTAACATGAAGCTGCAAGGGGGTAAACTGAAAGGCAATGTCAGGAAATACTTTTTCATTGAAAGGATGTTGGAGGCTTGGAATGCCCTCACGATGGAAGTGGTGGGGGCAAATACAGTGACAGAATTCAAAATGGCAAGGGACAGACACAGTGGATCCCTTTATAGCAACAGGATAAAATCAAAATAAACATAACTATCTCTTATATCTCAACAAATAGGAGTGACCTACACAGAGCGGTGGGTATACCCCTTAAATAAAGCTTGGGGAGAGATGACCTGCACGGAGTGGCAAGTGCACCTACTCGTGCCACCTTGCTGGGCAGACTAGATGGACCATACTGGTCTTTATCTGCCATCATATACTATGTTACTATGTGGTCACACACTGTTGTTGAAGCTGCTTAAACACCTCTCAATGTCTTCAGGGATTTTTGGAAATGCTGATACTGCTTTGCCCCTTTCCTAATGTCTTGGGGCGTTCATGACTTTGTATGGGATTTTTTTTCCCTGCTCATGCTGTATTGGAGTGTTCCCCAGGACGCAAGATATGTCAAGCTAAGACTAAGGTATAGTGAGCCCCAGCACCCTGTTTTCATCAGTGGCCAGTCTGGGTCACAAGTATCTGGCAGATCCCAAAAAGTAGATATACTGTATTTCTTATAGCTTATTTCCACTGACAAAGGATGGTTTTACCAAGTCTCCCTGGCTAATATTTTATGGACATTTACTTTAGGAGCTAGTTTAAACCTCTTTGAACCCCCATATTTTCTGGAAACAGTTTTCATAGCTTACAATATGCTGGGTAATATAGAACTTTCTATGTTTTGTTTTCAATATACTGGTCATTAGTTTCATGGAGTATCCTCTTGGTTTAGTGTCTGAAAGGTTAAAAGATTGTTCTGTATCTAACTGTTCCAGTTCACTTATGATTTTGTAAGCTTTTAAAACATCGCCTCTCAGGATTCTCTTCTGAAGCTGAAGAGCCCTAACTTGTTTAACCTTTCTTCATAAGAAAGGTGTTCCATCCCATTGATCATTTTTGTTTTCTTTCTCTAAACCTTTTTTGGGTCTGTTATATCCTTTCTGCTGCCCCTGTTGATGCTGCATTGTTCATTTCCTGGTGCCTTGGGCTGTTCATGCATAAAAATTGGATAGAAAACTTTACAGATGCAGAGACTTTTTTTAAAACCATTTTCACATATAAAACAACATTTTATACATGAAAATGTGCTCTTACAAAATTAGGTCATACCTTAAAGTATGCACGGTGCAAGTGAGCATGCACTTGCAAAGTAGGTATACATGGGGCGGAGTTTGTGCAGAGCATGCGTGGAGTCACATTTTACTTACTTATTTTATTAAAAGCTGGCAGGCATGATGTTCATACCTTAAATTTAGGCATGATTTTCATCAGGTTTTAAGCTAGTTCATGTGGAGCCCCGATTCTGAAAGGGGCACATCCAGGCCCTGTGCACATCTCCAAATAGGATGTGCATGCAGAGGCCCAATTCTACAACCCGTGTAGACATGTATAAGGAGTAGTAGAATCATCGTGTGGCTGTGGCCAACAAGGCACATCTAACTGGTGGCCTATCGCCTTGCACCATGCGCACATGTAAGCTGTGCACACACTGCCCAACAGCCCTGTGCACCTGTAACCCAGAAAACGTCCCCAACCTCATGTCCTGCAGATCACATGTGACCAGATCCAGGAAGAAGGCCCCCCCCCAACATAACGCACACATCAACATGGCTACCAGGCAGCCCAACTTCAGCAATGCGGAAACAAGGCTGCGGTGACCATGGTCATTGAGCAGGAGATGACTCTCCTCCCCACAGGGCAGAGGTGGCCAACCCACACAGTAGCACGCAGGGGCTGGGAACATATCAGGACCATGCTCATCCAGTAAGTACATCATAACAGAGGCAGTCAAACCTGGAAGAAGAGAGAAGTGGGCAGGCTGGAGCAGCACCCAAGTTGGCACAGAGACAAGCATGCACCAAGATGTAGAAGAAGGGCAGGGGAAGTCAGGATCTGCCCCAAGTAGAAAGCAGGCAGGCTGCACAGTGATAGGACAGGACAGCACATCACAGACAGAGCAGCCTGACAACAGGGGCCCAGGAAACAAGGGAGGACAAGATGCATGCAGGCCCACAGTGAAGGCACAGGGGGACACAGTGACAGATTGAAGGGACACACATAGCAGAGAACAGTCCTAGATTGTAAGCCACATTCCCAGGTTACACAGATGCCCCCTGAGGATGCAAAATAAAAGGGCCCTGTACATGCCCTGAGGTGGGAGGCAAACCCAAGACCCCAAGCACTGTGGTTTAGGGTCAGAACCATGAGGCTACAGCTGTGAGTGCTCCAAGGCTGGAGGAAAATAAAGAGCATGGCAAGTCAAAGGGGAGGCCCAGTGTGAATGGTAGAGGTGCAAAATGAAGCAGCCCAAGTGGGAGGCAAACCCATGACCCTAAGCACTGTGGTTTTGGACCAGAACCGTCAGGCTACAGTTGTCATTGCTCCCAAACCCTTTGAGGTGAGGGAACATGTCCCTGTGCATGTACACCAAATGCAATGACCAAATGCAATGACCAACTGCTGCTCCCCCCTCCTCCCACATGGCATGGCAGTGTGAAGTGCCACTGAGAGCAGATGGGGACACGGCACATGATGGGCATGTGCAGAGCACCAGCAGAACTACACCAATAAGTATGCAGGTCTATGCTCTAGCACGGGTGACTGATGAGATGTGTCTCTACCCCACAGATGTTTCCAGATCCTGTGTGACATGGAGTCCTACCATGTGTGGTATTACTCAATATGCCATACACATCAGCGGCTGATACAGCATATCCAGAAGCAGCTGCAGGAGAAGCAGGGTGAGTAGCCATGCAGATACCCTGTCTAAGCAACAGGCTCCTCAGCACTGAAGTAGGCCAACACATGTAAGAGCAGACACCGATGTGACATGGACTCCAAAGAAACAGCATACCCCCAGCCCAGGGATCCACAACACATAGTCCTGTTCCACACTGCCCCACTCCCTACAGAGATGAGATGTGCTGAAACACCCTGTGTGTATGGCTGGCCCCCAACAACCACAGTCATGAAGCTAAGCATGACCTCTGTCCCCCAAAGCAGCAGCATAACAGGAGGAGGACTCCCCACCCCTGTCCCCAGAAGGTTCCACTCCTGACACCATGGAGGACAATGGTACAGATACACCCCAAAGCCCCAGTGGGAGCAGCAGCATGAACAGCAGTAGGGGCAGCAGCAGCAGTGCACTGCAAAGCACCATCCTCCTGTCCAGCCCAACACCATCTGCAGATAAAGAGGAGGACAATGAGGGGCTGGCAGGGGAGGCAGTATTCTCCCCCTCCACCTCCCTCGAAGGGGACAGAGCCAATGGCAGTGGGAGGGGGGGCCTATGTCCCACAGCATACCCGGGGGATAATGTGCAGCAGGATGGTGATCAGGTCCCAAAAGCCCTTGAGACAGGGGCGACCACTTGACCTTCATCCTCCAGCCCCTGGTGGAGGGGATATGTGGCATGGCATGGCAGGTGGCTTGGGAGGCCCCATGGAGAGTGTAGGGTGAGACAGTAGTGACACAGACTGAGGGACCAGGCAGGGGTGGTGAGGGTGTGGCAGTTGAGTGCATGCAGGAGAGTGGGTGGTTGGAGGGTGGTGGTGGTGGTGGTGAGGGTGAAGTGTCTTTGAGCATGCAGGAGTAGCATGTGGGGGTGTGTGAGTGGCAGGAGGGGGAGTGAAGGAGAGGGCTTGGAGTTCATGCAGGGTGAGCGTGTGGGGTGAGTGGCAGAAGGGGGGTAGTGAAGGAGAGGGCTCGGAGTGCATGCAGGGGAAGCATGTGGGGGGTGTGAGTGGCAGGAGAGGGGAGTGAGGGTGTGTGGATGGAGGGGAGGCAGGGTGTGGGTGCGGTCAAGGGTGGGTAGGCAGAGTAGATGGAGACACCCAGGGGCAAGCAGTAGCACTAAGCATCATAGTCTGTACCAGTTGCTACTGGTGCAGTGACAGCCTCCAGGATGGACTGGTCATCACTGCTAATGGCTCTGTAGGTGTGGCAAGGGTGGGGGTTGGGTGCCGGGGAGCATACCTGTTGCCCAGTGTGTGTCAATACTGTTTGCCCATATTCTGGTCTGTCCCATGCATGTTGGCTGGGAAAATAAAGTATTATGCAGTTCAACATGTGTGCCTTGTGTGCCTATGTGTCTGTCGCCCAAAGCAACCCTGGACACTAATGGTCCTAGACATATGTGTCACACCACAGGGGGAATAAGGAGGGGCCATGGGTGGGTGAGCTATAAACATGTGGCAGCAGCACAGTCAATGACCCATGGGGGGGTCACAGGCCAGGGTGGATGGATAGTGCTTTGATTGCTTGGGGGGGTACCATGTGTATGGACACACCATGCACCTGTTTTTGTGCCCCTATGCCAGCCCTACAGGGGTGTGCCACCTGCATCAGGCATGATTGTGGGTGACAGATGGCCAAGGAACAAGTAGACTCTGCAATGTGTGTGCCCCTGGTACAGCAGCAGTGGGCACCATGGCATGGATGCCCATGACCAGACATAGGGCAGCCACGCAGGGCACCATTGGTGAATGCCCATAAACACATATCATACCATATGTGGGTTCAGGGGGGCATGTTATATGGCTGTGCAGTCACCGTACACCTGCCACATGTCAGCAAAAATAGTGGCAGGGCGGGTCAGAAATCTACCACCCCTGTACCCAGGAGCAGCCCACACACCAGCGGGCCATGACTGTGAGCAATGTCACAGGCAGGCAATGTGCAATGATGTATAAAGGGCATGGCCTGGACACACAGGCCATGTCTGGATAGTGAGGACATTGCACACGCCCGTGGTGGCTGCGGCACATACCCCATCCCTTCCCCATTCGCTGGCATGTGCTTTGGTTGTTATGGGTGGGATACATATGTACCAGGCTGTCCAGGCAAAGTGTGCCTGACACAAGTCTAACATATGCCAACACACTCTGTCTGGATGGTGTTCCCATGTGTGCATCTGTGCCAGCATCAGGCTTATCCCCGTCATCCGTGGCTGGCTCTGGCTCATTAGGCAGGGGCTGCTTGCACTGCAGGGCAAAGTGATGTGGCATTCAGCATGCCATGGCAAATCTCACACCTTGTGAGGTCTGTACAGCAGCTCACCCCCCCCCCCCCCATACCAGTCTAGGCAGTGGAA
>CM066034.1:619863896-619888876 GCA_033557465.1 Ichthyophis bannanicus | reverse complement strand
AGAAACTGTAAAGGTGCTTCCTGCCTTATCAAAACTTTCAAGCACATCGTAGCACTTACAGTATGGAGACAAGAATGCTCTCAGGCTGTTTGTTTTCTGAATTGTGTTTTGTGCTTTCAAGTAGTAAGCAAGACCCAGTCATCACCCACTCTTCGGTGGCTCAGTCACACTTGAAACTAGCTGTATTTTTTTTCTTCTTTCTAATCCTTAGCCCCAGATTGCCCAGCCAAACTGATTTTTTTTTTCCTTTCTTAAGGCCGTGTATACACTTGGTGCAATGAAACAGGCAATGCAACCTTTTGTTAAGTGCCATCAAGTTGGTGTCAACTCCTGGCAACACTCTGGATAGTTGACTTAAACTTTGTTCGGTCTTCAGCCAAGCGTCTCATTGTTGAAAGAGTGGTTAATGTTTGCTCTGTCACTTTTATAGTGCCTTGGTGTGCTGTTGCTATGCATGCTGCTATTATTCTATTATCATAGTACCTTGGTATGTTCTTGCCACTGTCTGATGCTGTTCTGTCACTCTAATACTGTTTTAACTGTATTCTTGCCAATGCCTATCACTACCTTGCCTCTCTCAAAGTGCCTCTGCTATGTTGTTGTATGTATATAGCAGAAGCATTTTCAGTAAGCAGTGTTGATGCTGCTTTCCTGCTTTCATCAGAGTATGTCTACTAATCTAGGCTATCTGCAACTAGATCCATTGAATGCCCATTAGCCTGGCTTAGTAGACATACCCCATAGTTTGTCCTTGTGAATCTTCACTGTGCTGGTGCTCTGATTCTCTCAAATTTCCTTAGAGTGTTACTGCCACTGTTGCTATGTGCACTCTGGAGGAGAGGAGGGACAGGAGAGATAAGATTCAGACCTTTAAATACTTAAATAGTATTAATGAACAAACAAACCTCTTCCAAAGACGTGGAAACTGTAAAACTAGAGGGCATAACATGAAGCTGCAAGGGGGTAAACTGAAAGGCAATGTCAGGAAATACTTTTTCATTGAAAGGATGTTGGAGGCTTGGAATGCCCTCCCGATGGAAGTGGTGGGGGCAAATACAGTGACAGAATTCAAAATGGCAAGGGACAGACACAGTGGATCCCTTTATAGCAACAGGATAAAATCAAAATAAACATAACTATCTCTTATATCTCAACAAATAGGAGTGACCTACACAGAGCGGTGGGTATACCCCTTAAATAAAGCTTGGGGAGAGATGACCTGCACGGAGTGGCAAGTGCACCTACTCGTGCCACCTTGCTGGGCAGACTAGATGGACCATACTGGTTCTTTATCTGCCATCATATACTATGTTACTATGTGGTCACACACTGTTTTGTTGAAAGCTGCTTAAACACCTCTCAATGTCTTCAGGGATTTTTGGAAATGCTGATACTGCTTTGCCCCTTTCCTAATGTCTTGGGGCGTTCATGACTTTGTATGGGATTTTTTCCCCCTGCTCATGCTGTATTGGAGTGTTCCCCAGGGCGCAAGATATGTCAAGCTAAGACTAAGGTATAGTGAGCCCCAGCACCCTGTTTTCATCAGTGGCCAGTCTGGGTAACAAGTATCTGGCAGATCCCAAAAAGTAGATATACTGTATTTCTTATAGCTTATTTCCACTGACAAAGGATGGTTTTACCAAGTCTCCCTGGCTAATATTTTATGGACATTTACTTTAGGAGCTAGTTTAAACCTCTTTGAACCCCCATATTTTCTGGAAACAGTTTTCATAGCTTACAATATGCTAGGTAATATAGAACTTTCTATGTTTTGTTTTCAATGTACTGGTCATTAGTTTCATGGAGTATCCTGTTGGTTTAGGGTCTGAAAGGTTAAAAGATTGTTCTGTATCTAACTGTTCCAGTCCACTTATGATTTTGTAAGCTTTTAAAACATCGCCTCTCAGGATTCTCTTCTGAAGCTGAAGAGCCCTAACTTGTTTAACCTTTCTTCATAAGAAAGGTGTTCCCATCCAATTGATCATTTTTGTTTTCTTTCTATAAACCTTTTTTGGGTCTGTTATATCCTTTCTGCTGCCCCTGTTGATGCTGCATTGTTCATTTCCTGGTGCCTTGGGCTGTTCATGCATAAAAATTGGATAGAAAACTTTACAGATGCAGAGACTTTTTTTAAAACCATTTTCACATATAAAACAACATTTTATACATGAAAATGTGCTCTTACAGAATTAGGTCATACCTTAAAGTATGCACGGTGCAAGTGAGCATGCACTTGCAAAGTAGGTATACATGGGGCGGAGTTTGTGCAGAGCATGCGTGGAGTCACATTTTACTTACTTATTTTATTAAAAGCTGGCAGGCATGATGTTCATACCTTAAATGTAGGCATGATTTTCATCAGGTTTTAAGCTAGTTCATGTGGAGCCCCGATTCTGAAAGGGGCACGTCCAGGCCCTGTGCACATCTCCAAATAGGATGTGCATGCAGAGGCCCAATTCTACAACCCCGTGTAGACATGTATAAGGAGTAGTAGAATCAGCGTGTGGCTGTGGCCAACAAGGCACATCTAACTGGTGGCCTATCGCCTTGCACCATGCGCACATGTAAGCTGTGCACACACTGCCCAACAGCCCTGTGCACCTGTAACCCAGAAAATGTTCCCAACCTCATGTCCTGCAGATCACATGTGACCAGATCCAGGAAGAAGGCCCCCCCAACATAACGCACACATCAACATGGCTACCAGGCAGTCCAACTTCAGCAATGCGGAAACAAGGCTGCGGTGACCATGGTCATTGAGCAGGAGACGACTCTCCTCCCCACAGGGCAGAGGTGGCCAACCCACACAGTAGCACGCAGGGGCTGGGAACATATCAGGACCATGCTCATCCAGTAAGTACATCATAACAGAGGCAGTCAAACCTGGAAGAAGAGAGAAGTGGGCAGGCTGGAGCAGCACCCAAGTTGGCACAGAGACAGGCATGCACCAAGATGTAGAAGAAGGGCAGGGGAAGTCAGGATCTGCCCCAAGTAGAAAGCAGGCAGGCTGCACAGTGATAGGACAGGACAGCACATCACAGACAGAGCAGCCTGACAACAGGGGCCCAGGAAACAAGGGAGGACAAGATGCATGCAGGCCCACAGTGAAGGCACAGGGGGACACAGTGACAGATTGAAGGGACACACATAGCAGAGAACAGTCCTAGATTGTAAGCCACATTCCCAGGTTACACAGATGCCCCCTGAGGATGCAAAATAAAAGGGCCCTGTACATGCCCTGAGGTGGGAGGCAAACCCAAGACCCCAAGCACTGTGGTTTAGGGTCAGAACCATGAGGCTACAGCTGTGAGTGCTCCAAGGCTGGAGGAAAATAAAGAGCATGGCAAGTCAAAGGGGAGGCCCAGTGTGAATGGTAGAGGTGCAAAATGAAGCAGCCCAAGTGGGAGGCAAACCCATGACCCCAAGCACTGTGGTTCTGGACCAGAACCGTCAGGCTACAGCTGTCAGTGCTCCCAAACCCTTTGAGGTGAGGGAGCATGTCCCTGTGCATGTACACCAAATGCAATGATCAAATGCAATGACCAACTGCTGCTCCCCCCTCCTCCCACATGGCATGGCAGTGTGAAGTGCCACTGAGAGCAGATGGGGACACGGCACATGATGGGCATGTGCAGAGCACCAGCAGAACTACACCAATAAGTATGCAGGTCTATGCTCTAGCACGGGTGACTGATGAGATGTGTCTCTACCCCACAGATGTTTCCAGATCCTGTGTGACATGGAGTCCTACCATGTGTGGTATTACTCAATATGCCATACACATCAGCGACTGATACAGCATATCCAGAAGCAGCTGCAGGAGAAGCAGGGTGAGTAGCCATGCAGATACCCTGTCTAAGCAACAGGCTCCTCAGCACTGAAGTAGGCCAACACATGTAAGAGCAGACACCGATGTGACATGGACTCCAAAGAAACAGCATACCCCCAGCCCAGGGATCCACAACACATAGTCCTGTTCCACACTGCCCCACTCCCTACAGAGATGAGATGTGTTGAAACACCCTGTGTGTATGGCTGGCCCCCAACAACCACAGTCATGAAGCTAAGCATGACCTCTGTCCCCCAAAGCAGCAGCATAACAGGAGGAGGACTCCCCACCCCTGTCCCCAGAAGGTTCCACTCCTGACACCATGGAGGACAATGGTACAGATACACCCCAAAGCCCCAGTGGGAGCAGCAGCATGAACAGCAGTAGGGGCAGCAGCAGCAGTGCACTGCAAAGCCCCATCCTCCTGTCCAGCCCAACACCATCTGCAGATAAAGAGGAGGACAATGAAGGGCTGACAGGGGAGGCAGTATTCTCCCCCTCCACCTCCCTCGAAGGGGACAGAGCCAATGGCAGTGGGATGGGGGCCCTATGTCCCACAGCACACCGGGGGATAATGTGCAGCAGGATGGTGATCAGGTCCCAAAAGCCCTTGAGACAGGGGCGACCACTTGACCTTCATTCTCAAGCCCCTGGTGGAGGGGATATGTGGCATGGCATGGCAGGTGGCTGAGGAGGCCCCATGGAGAGTGTAGGGTGAGACAGTAGTGACACAGACTGAGGGACCAGGCAGGAGTGGTGAGGGTGTGGCAGTTGAGTGAATGCAGGAGAGTGGGTGGTTGGAGGGTGGTGGTGGTGGTGGTGAGGGTGAAGTGTCTTTGAGCATGCAGGAGTAGCATGTGGGGGTGTGTGCGCGGCAGGAGGGGGCGTGAAGGCGCGGGCTTGGAGTTCATGCAGGGTGAGCGTGTGGGGTGAGTGGCAGAAGGGGGGTAGTGAAGGAGAGGGCTCAGAGTGCATGCAGGGGAAGCATGTGGGGGGTGTGAGTGGCAGGAGAGGGGAGTGAGGGTGTGTGGATGGAGGGGAGGCAGGGTGTGGGTGCAGGTAAGGGTGGGTAGGCAGAGTAGATGGAGACACCCAGGGGCAGCAGTAGCACTAAGCATCATAGTCTGTACCAGTTGCTACTGGTGCAGTGACAGCCTCCAGCATGGACTGGTCATCACTGCTAATGGCTCTGTAGGTGTGGCAAGGGTGGGGGTTGGGTGCCGGGGAGCATACCTGTTGACCAGTGTGTGTCAATACTGTTTGCCCATATTCTGGTCTGTCCCATGCATGTTGGCTGGGAAAATAAAGTATTATGCAGTTCAACATGTGTGCCTTGTGTGCCTATGTGTCTGTCGCCCAAAGCAACCCTGGACACCAATGGTCCTAGACATATGTGTCACACCACAGGGGGAATAAGGAGGGGCCATGGGTGGGTGAGCTATAAACATGTGGCAGCAGCACAGTCAATGACCCATGGGGGTGTCACAGGCCAGGGTGGATGGATAGTGCTTTGCTTGGGGTACCAGGTGTATGTGACACACCATGCACCTGTTTTGTGCCCCTATGCCAGCCCTACAGGGGTGTGCCACCTGCATCAGGCAATGAGTGGGTGACAGATGGCCAAGGAACAAGTAGACTCTGCAATGTGTGTGCCCCTGGTGCAGCAGCAGTGGGCACCATGGCATGGATGCCCATGACCAGACATAGGGCAGCCACACAGGGCACCATTGGTGAATGCCCATAAACATATATCATACCATATGTGGGTTCAGGGGGGCATGTTATATGGCTGTGCAGTCACCGTACACCTGCCACATGTCAGCAAAAATAGTGGCAGGGCGGGTCAGAAATCTACCACCCCTGTACCCAGGAGCAGCCCACACACCAGCGGGCCATGACTGTGAGCAATGTCACAGGCAGGCAATGTGCATGATGTATAAGGGCATGGCCTGGACACACAGGCCATGTCTGGATAGTGAGGACATGCACACGCCCGTGGTGGCTGCGGCACATACCCCATCCCTTCCCCATTCGCTGGCATGTGCTTTGGTTGTTATGGGTGGGATACATATGTACCAGGCTGTCAGGCAAAGTGTGCCTGCACAAGTCTAACATATGCCAACACACTCTGTCTGGATGGTGTTCCCATGTGTGCATCTGTGCCAGCATCAGGCTTATCCCCGTCATCCATGGCTGGCTCTGGCTCATTTGGCAGTGGCTGCTTGCACTGCAGGGCAAAGTTATGTGGCATTCAGCATGCCATGGCAATCTCACACACCTTGTGAGGTCTGTACAGCAGCTCACCCCCCCCCCCCGACCAGTCCAGGCAGTGGAACTGGAACTTCAGCTAGCCGAAGGTCCACTCTAAGATACCCTGTGCGGTCTGGTGTGCATGATTGTACCAGTGCTATGCTGGGATGCTGGGGTAGAGTACGGGGGTCATCAGACAGTCACAAGGGGGGGGGGTAGCCCCGGTCACCTGCAGGGGGAGACAAAACAGCAAGGTGTTAATCAGCTGGTGTGCGGTGAGGGGACCATGTGTGTCAGACATGTAGTGGGCTGTGGACAGCTGACTTTACATATCTGAGTCTGTGGACACTGTCTAGAGGGTCCCAGGGGTGGCAGTGGGCCACTGTGTGTCCGCGGGCCTACCATGTGTGCAGAGTCAGATGGCCAACGAGGCCTGTGTACAGACACACACACTGGTGGCCTGTGCACTCAGCCCTGCCACCGCCATCTGGCAGCCATGCTGCCATTGCCCCTGATATACAGTCCAACAGAAGAGCAACCACATGCACTGTGGCATCCTCCATGGACACTGTTGACAGAGCAGGCACCTCTGCCTGTGGAGCTACAGCAGGGGCACCTGTGAAGAAACACCATGGCAGCAGCCCCTCTCAGCCTGTGTGGCCTTGAGCTTGACCCGCATGGCTGTGATACTGCCTTCCCTTTGGTGGTGGCATTGCCAGGTGCAGGTATGACCCACAATGTTGTCTGTTTCTTCACAGGTGCCCTTGCTGTAGCTCCACAGGCAGGGGTGCCTGCTCTGTCGATAGTGTCCATGGAGGATGCCACAGGGGAGGGTGGGAAGGCCCCGTATGATGCCCCACTGCCATGCACCACTGGTGACTTCGCACTGCAGTAGCCACACAATGTCCATGAGCTGGATAATCTGAAGCTCCATGTCCCCTCCCCATTGCCTCCACCACATCACACTATTGAAGGTAATGACCAGGAGGGGTGCAGCCACAGGCATACACAGTTTCACCTTCATCACTGTGCTGAGCATTTGCTTGCACACAGCACCACCCAGCAGGCACAGTCTGAGCAACAGCTGGAGCTGCTGCAACAGTATTGCAGGAACTGCATGTCTTGGCCATAGAACAGTTGACCATAACTACCAGCACCCTCCAGGCAACATGGTAGAGATCCTGAGAGAGCTGCAGTGTGTCTCTGGCTGGTCCATCCCTACAATGCTCTGTATCTCTCATGGGGTCTTGACAGAGGCATGGTGGGGCAGCTGCCACAGCTG
Organism: Ichthyophis bannanicus; assembly: GCA_033557465.1. Lineage (NCBI taxonomy): Eukaryota > Metazoa > Chordata > Amphibia > Gymnophiona > Ichthyophiidae > Ichthyophis > Ichthyophis bannanicus. Next base: position 619,881,515 of record CM066034.1, on the reverse strand, counting down.
CAGCATTCTCAGCAGCATTTTCACCTGAACCTCCATAGCCAGGCACCAGTTGCATGACAACGTGGGCCTCAGCACATACCTGCACCACTGTTGCTTGGCCAGCCACACAGACATCCCCTCTCCTTGCACCAGTTCCAAGGGGCACCGGTCCCCAGATGGTGTTTCCACCATTTCATAAGAGTATCATGGAGTCAGACAGCACAAGCTGTGATATCTCAGAGTCAAAGGAAATGCCACCATGTACACCTGTGACTGTCGTGACCGAGGCACAGGTGCATGTGCCCACAGGAATGGGGGAGGGGCAAGGGCTGGGCACAGGGGAGGGAACACAGGGATGTCATCTAGCACCAGGATTGGGGTACAGAATGCTTGGTGTGTGGGCTTGGGTCCCAGGGGTGTGCACAGGCAGTGTGGGTTTGTGCAGGGGTGTGTGGGTGGGTGCCAGCCACATTCCAGGGCTGTCTATGTGATAATGTGCCATGTGGGTGGGCATGGGTGGTTGAGGGGGATCCATGGAGTGGCACTGCCTCTTTGGTCTTGCATTGGGTGTGTGCAGAGGACACACCACTCTGCATGACATGGACACCTATGTTCATGTGTTGATGTGTGACTCACATATGTATATATCCATAATGTCCACACATTCTCCAGCCCAGGATCCTGGTGAGTGTGGCATCGGTCTGCTGGCCAGTGCCCCTCTATGCCACCTCCAGTGGACACTGTGGGAGGCATTTACCAGCATCAACGCATGCATGGGGAACCTATCCATGTTGTGCCCACTGTCACATTTTACACACCCTCCTCCCATCCCAGTCTGCTTAGAGACACATCCACTGCCATAAAATTTGATGCTTGCCCTGTGGCACCCTCCACAACTGATCTTGCTAGGGTGTTGGGGAGTCCTTTACCTGTCCTCTGAACTCACTTCAGGGTGCTGGGACTGCTTCAGGTGCTCAGGGCATGTGCATCCCCTGCCTTTGGGACACTGGTGGTGCTGTGACCCATTTGGGGGCCTCCTGTCCTGTTTGTTGAACAGTGGTGACTGTCTTGCACATATTTTCTTGTCTTTGGCTATGCCATGAAGATGTCTTCCTGGGCCTAGTCTGACACACATGGTGTGGTGGCTGCATGTGATGCACTCCTGTGGGGTGACACGTGTGCCTCAGATGCTGCATGGCATGGTGCTGTGGATGTTACATTGCAACTTTGGGTTGTGGTGGGTCATGAACCCTTGATTCAGGTAGTGCTTTTCCAGTGTGCTACACATCCACTATGTGATATGCATGGCTGTCTACAACTCTAGCTCGCATTGACACACTCTGATCATAGTTGGCAGGTTTTGCCCCTCATGGACAGGTAGGTGGGTATTGTGGTGCCTTGTGCAGCATCCAGTCCCATACCTCTGGCCACTGGCATTTCCATGGACCTATGGTGTTGGGTCTGGTTAGCCATGTGCTGTGACAGGCCAACCCCATACTAGCTCTTTGCATCCACAGATCTCATTCACCCTGACCATGCATGGGTTATACACAGGGGGCCATTGGTATGTTCAGGACACAGACACTACATATCTTACACCTCCAAATCTGTCATTTCACCATGACACAATATGGTTGGTGCATGGGTAGGGTTCCCTCCTACTAGCCTTTACTGCATATGTCTACATATGGCAGCCTCATACTGTCACTCTACATCTGGTTCACTACAGCCACATCTTAGACATCTCTCTAGCACTGTTCCCTCTAAGCTGTGTGCGTGTGCACGTGCACACACCTCGCCGAGTGAGCGCACATACTTTACAACAGAGCGCACAAAAATTACGGTTCTGATTCTGATAGAAAACAACACAGACGTTCTTAAAATTGAAAAGTTGTTGTGTATTTATGGTTTTCACAAGTTCTACAATATTTTCTAGTGCAATCAATGTGGTGTACATACTGTATTCTGACGTGTAGTCAAATTTTAAAGTATATAACTCCAAGTGTCGTTATGTGGCGCACAAAAATTTAACATTCCTTCAAAAGCTTTCAAAGCTGATATTTTATGCACACACAGCCTACAGAAAATTAGAGGGAACATTGCTCTCTAGCTGAACCACATATCCATATCACAGCTCAGGTATGCATCATTCTTTCAGACCATGGCTGGGATTTTAGACATTGGGCATCTGTCCACCACTGGCAGTTGTCTGCATATTTCAGGCCTGCCCCCGGGTGATAATGTACTTGGTAATATGATTATGGTGGCACAATTCACAGTTGTGGGGCATGGCTCAATCTCTGTGCATCCTCTTTATCCATTAATTTGTTACATACATCATGTATGTCTGGTAGCACACTTCTTCTCAGACATGTTTGGGGGGTTGTTTCAGAGGTATGCCCATGTCACAGCAGCAACAGTAACATGTGTGGACTGCCATTCACATGGATATGCCCTCTTTTCCGTCACATTGCTGTTAGGCAGTGTACCACATTAACATTCCCCAGAGCAGAGTGTGAGCAGTCCAAGGGGAGGTTCCCATGGTCACATACCATGCTACAGTTGCATTACATGCACATCCATCCCAGGGACATGTCTATAGCAGACAGAGGGACCATTTGCACTCGACACCACATCCATGGGTGAGTATGTGCATGGAGACATGTTCTGCAGGGCTCATGTAGGCGCTCTTCAGCCGCCTTGGCCCTTGGACATGGGGAATGGTTTGGGATGTCCACACACATACCATATTCTAGGACATTAGACATTTTCGATCATACACATCCCCACACTATACACGCTAATGCCACACTCCTCGGGTAAAACGTGCATCTCCTAGGCTGGCCATCACAGCCAGCAGTGTGTTGATGCACAGTGGACATTACTAACACTGTGCTATTGTAGTTGCAGCAGCCTGCCCATGTCTCAATCCACCTCATGTCCTGTGGGGCACTGCCTAGGCCCAGCGCACACCTGTATGGGGTTCCAAATTGTAAATATCAACATGTGTGTCAGGACATAACTACCATCACCTGGTATATCACATTCTGGGGCAGTCTCAGTGATTTCTACCATGGTCATCTGTACAGACTTGGCTTCAGTGGCTTCAGGTGGACACTCATCCTCACTACTATCTGCTCAATAGCACACTGAGCATCATGGGCATGCATTAGTGCTGCTTACAATATTGGGTACCTCTATTATGGGGGACCCTTATCTTTGCTGCCCTTATCTTTGGACACTTGGCTGTGGTGTGCCCTCTCTGACTTTGCCTGCCTTTTCACTTTAATACTTGGTAACACTGTACTCATCCATACATTCCAGGTACTGGACATGCTTTCATGTCCCACCTGCACTGCTGCTGCCCAAACCAGTCCCCCCCCCATCAGACCATACACACACTCTCTATGCAACAGTAACATGATTCCACAGGGGAGGGGGGGGGGCCTGACCAGTACCTGTACATCAGGGTGGTCCACTGCCATAGGGGAAAAAATAAAAGTAGTAATTGCTTTGCTCCCTGGCCTGATTCTGGTTCCATTTATGTAGAAAACAATGTGTGCAAAGTTTGAAGCCAATCAAATAATATTTAGGGGTGGCTCAAGGTCCCTATCTATCAGGCCCCTGGATCCCCCCCAGGGTTCTTCAGACCACTGGGTATTATCTACTCATAGACGGGGGTATCATGCTTGCCAAGCACTCAGTGTGGTCCAGATGCTAGTAAGGACTTTGACGATGTGGGGAACATCTTACGGTGTTGCGAGACAACACCCAGAAGGAACTGGAGTTGCTCTTCTTTTGTGGTGTGTCGGCCGTTGAACTCCTCAATGAATTTGACCCCTCGCTCAGCCACATTGTTGATCGCTGGAAGATTTTTTACTTTCTTCAGACCGTCTTTGAATGATGCATTCTCTTCCCAGTCTTCTGGGTCTGCATTAAGAAAATCACTGTTGATGTCGAGGTGTTTCAGGAAACGGATTGACTTGCGAGTTGCAAAAGATTCAAGTGGTGGAATCATGGAACTTTTCAATTCGACCCGCTTTGGGGGATCTTCGTCTTCGTCATCATCCTCATCGCTTTCATCTGATTCTGCCGGGATCATGGCCGACACTATGGCCCGCTTTGTCGGTGCTGAAACAGCTTCATCGAACAGTGACAGTGCCACAAGCTCCTCTGACACATACCACAGATGCTGTTGCAGTTTGTCTCTGGCCGCTCTTCCAACACGGTCATTGTGGTAAGAGTGTAGTTTCTTCAGCATCTCCAAATCTGTTCGAGGAGCAACTGTGGCATCAGGGGCAGAAAACCAGGCTTCCACATGAATCAGGATGGAGAAAATGCTCACATCACGAACACAGGACTCCTCCCGTTGGGTAAGATCTTTGAGTTGTCCTCGGAACATCCAAATCTTGAGACAGTACAAGACTTTTGCCATCCATCTGGCATGATGAAAAGCTCCGGGTTTCTTGAAATTGAAACTAGGAAGATTCCCTCCAAGGCAGACAAGAATTCCAGGTAATCATCTCGGTGATTGCCCTGTGCCAACTTGGATTCCGCAAACTTCATGATGCAATCCCTGTCAGGTTGCAGCACCTCCAAGTCTTTTCCAGTTTGATAGTTGGATTTGTCAAGGGAGCCCCAATTCTTTTGGAACCGGTGAAAGAGTTGGACATCGGGACCCAATGAAGCTCCAGAGCATGTAGAGAATACTGCACCAAGAATTATTTCGTAAATGTGATGGCGGCATGCCAAATGAAGGACTGTGCGACGGAGTCTCTGTTCTAGAAGAATGCACGCTCCTGATCGACGTCCCGTGTTCGATGCAGTTGTATCAAAGCAGAAGCCTGCAACCTTTTCATCCAAACACCATTCCTGTAACAGTTCATAAACTGCTGCAGCTTGATTCTCGCCCGTTCCTGATGTCAGTTTTGGTACACCAAGAAGTTGTGTTTCTCCAGTGGAGACAGCCATTATCAAACTGGAAGGCGGTCAACGGATGTGGTTGAACAGACGAGAGATGGCAATAACTTGCTATCCCAATGCACAATGCATGTTTTGCCTTCGGCTTTGAATGCGTTGTGCAGGTTCGTCCATTGTTGCTGATGGTGCTTTTCTCTATGGCGCTTGACATTGGAGCGGCTGATATTGAGCTCCCCAGGATAATGTCCCAGACTTCTGGTGGTTTCAGCTACCACAAACAGAGCATTGCGATCGGTTATCCCTGTCCGATCCAGGGCTGCTGTAAGCTCTGGGGTCCAGACATTGTTAGGTCGAAACTGCTTCGTTTGTGGAGTTGCTTTCTTCTGTCCGTTATCTGAATCCGCAGATGTCGACGAGTCTTCACCTGACTCTGCTGAGGAAGAAGATCCTTCCAGCTGAACTTGGCTTGTAGTTGCCTCATCTAAGGCAACATGGTTTGTCTGCGCCTTTTCAGTTCTTCTTCTCGCTGTTGCGATCTTGCTTCCGTGTTGGCCAGTTTCTTGTCCATCGCGCACATTGAGCCGCGGCGCCCTGGTTCTCATTGCGCTATTAAGAATTCTTTGTCTTCTTGAATATGAATTAAAGACATTGCATTGGCATGCGCCACATCAAATAGGTTTTTCATTGCAACCTGGAATTCTTTTTCATTTGCCTCTTGTTTCCCTCCTCTCCCTTTGTTTTTCTTCAAAAGTTTCCACTGATTGAACAATTTCTTTACTTTTTCTTGAATTTTGTCATTTCTTTGAACAGGAAGCCTGGCCTTTTCCCAGTAAGCTTCTACTTCACTTGTTACAATAGATGTACTTTCACTAACGCCTTTGTTTAATGTCATATGGTGATGTAAAAAAACACTTAACACTTGCTCCTTGCTGGGGAGTTTGGCCCCCAGAATTGTGGTGGATATTTCTTCAATGAGATAAAAACCACGTTTTTTCGCCATCTAAAAAGAATAAAGATACAAAGATAATAGTACAATGTCTTTGCCACCTCTCTCAGAGACGAGATTAGTTCAAATATGACGCAATCAAATGTAATCAGCGTGGAACTGAGTGGATGATACAAGATGATGCAACATTTCGTCATCTGCTCCCAGGGGGAAATCTCAGGACTTGTTGAGCCACCCCTAAATATTATTTGATTGGCTTCAAACTTTGTACACCGTGTTTTCTACCTAAATGGAACCAGAATCAGGCCAGGGAGCAAAGGAATTCAGGAATTCATTTTTATGGACCACCCTACTCTACATATCAGTTATGACATAACATTTGCACATGTGGTATCAGGGCTACATATCTGCTCTCTCATTCTCACCCCAAAACGTCTCCTTTCCCTATTCACAACCATACTCTCCCTGATGCTGCAGTCCCATCTATGTGCCTAGTTTTGTTGCCCTTCTATGGATTGTCTCCTTTGGCACATACAGCACATAAGTGCATGGTATGATTGGACACTGGTATTCTTCATTGTATCACTGCACATCTGTTTAGTTATGCTTTTTTGCCCTACAATGGTCACTCAGTTCTGTTCCCTGTACCTTCTGCATGCATCTTGTATTTGTCCTGTCTTCAGTGGCACCACTTCAAACCCGACCTGTCACATCCATTCACCTCTATGGGATGCATTGCTGAGCAGAACTGATTTTTTTTTCTAAGTCAGAGCTTTATACCTGGTTTTCAGCAGGACTAATGTAGACATTTCCAGATTATAACTCATATGAACATGGCCCATTCAGGAATAAGCTTTCTATGTCTCAGCGGCTCACCACACCCCTGTTCCACCCTCTACGTCCATGTTTTTAACTTCCCGTGCTAATGCCCAGGACGTGCATGTCAGCGGTGTTGTGGAATACAGTGGGGGACGTATTCCCCACCTACACGTCCCTGCCACATGTGGACAATCCTTTTTCGTGTTCTAGAATGAGGGCCTTAGGCACCTATGGGGAATGTTTACTAAAGCTTGCTACCCAGGTAGCATGGGCTTATAACATATTTCTGGCATCATGCTGAAATGTTGTATGAGGCCCTATGCTAAAAGATGTGCTACCCAGGCAGGAATTATCTGGGAAGAGCCTGGATGGGGCATGGGAATTCCTGTCATAATGCAACTAATGAAGGCCATGAAAGCCTGCGCTGCACGGAAGCAACTACTGTCAGCACAGTGGGTGATGGTAGTTGCTCCTTGTAGTTGTATTACTATGATGACTTGCGTTAAATTCAGGTGAAGGCTGTCTCTGCCCCTACATCTAGCACAGTGCCCTGTGCTAGTAATGCAGCCCAAACCCACATTACTAGCATGAGGTTTAGTAAACTTGCACCTTCCTGGTCACTTAACCTAGACATCATGCTATACAATTGCCCTCATAGGGGAATTTTATAAACCGGGACTCCAATATTGAGTTGGGCAGGCTATGTGCCCCTACGGCACATAGTCCTGCCCACTGACCCTTAACCCCGGATACAGGGGCAGCCCAAGGGGGTGCGGGGCCATGTGCGGAGACTCGGTGTGGGGCCTCATTTGCATAAGGGGCCTCATTTGCCTAAATATTTGCATAGTGTTACCATATACTAACTTTTAGTAAACGTGCCTCTTAATGAGTGTATGGATAAAGAAAGACTAAAAGATTTCTACATTACTATAATCCAGTGCCAACTGCCAGACACATTAGGAACTACTACAAACACTGCCCATTTAGAACCCATAGCAAACCCGCCGTATCCTAACAGCACTACCAGGACTCACAAAGCACCATACTCTACCAATCAAAAGGCAACACTTCAAATATGAAACCAATACATTTCATAGAACAAGAATACATGACCTACTGGGGAAAGAGAACAAGTGGCAATGTCAAATAGGAATTATATAAACAGAACACCTCAGCTCAGTTACACATGCAGAACATAGACCATCACCAAACAAGTAATCACAATTTAGAAACAGGAAGACAATAATTAAACTGGGAATCCCAAAAGCCAAACTTGGAATGTACAACACTGTAGAAATAAAACTATACATTAATTTGCTCTTGTACTAAACAAAGCACAGACGTTAATGATGCACATTTACCAGAGCTGACATATTCCAATTAATAAATTCAAAATAAAGAGATATTTTTCTACCTTTTGTGCATTTTTTTTCAGCTGCAGTTGCTCCAGCCACTTTCTTCTGGTTTCTTCGTGTCTTCTGCTAACTCTCCATCGTCTACTGTCCATTTGTCCTTTCTTCTCTCTTCTAGTTTTTTTCCATTCTCTCTCTACATCTGCTTTAACATACTAATCTTTCTCCTTTTGCTCTTTCCTCATTCCTATTTCATCCACTCAAATTTTACCCCTCCATCCTCAATCCCCACTTACTCTCCCAATACCCGGCCAATTGTAGATTTTTTATCCCTCCCACACAAAATATTTTTCCCTTCTCCATTTTACTCTTCCAGCCCCATCCCATTCTAATCCTCCCCCAACATCAGCTCCCTTCTAGTTCCAGCCTCACCCAGCATCCATTCCATTCTAGTCCCTGCATCAGCCAATTTCCAGTCCTAGCCACCCATCAGCCCATTTCAAGTCCTAGCAACGCCACAACCCAATAACAGTCCTAGCCCCCCCATCAACCCACTTCCAGTCCTAACCCCCTATCACCCCATTTTCAGTTTAAGCCCCCCCCATAACCCATTACCAGTCCTAATCCCCCATCAGCCCACTTCCAGTCCTAACCCCATCAACCCATTTCCAGTCAGCCCCCCATAGCCCATTGCCAGTCCTAACCCCCCCAACAGCCCACAGCCCTTACCAGTCCTAACCCCATCAGCCCACCTCAAGTCCTAACCCCTCCCCATCAGCCCATTTTCTGTCCTAGCCCCCCCATAGCCCATTATCAGTACTAACCACCCCATAGCCCATTACCAGTCCTAACCCCATCAGCCCACCTCCAGTCTTAAGCCCCCCAGCCCATTTCCAGTCCTAGCCCCCCCATAGCCCATTACCAGACAGCCCCCATCAGCCCACAGCCATTACCAGTCTTGACCCCCCCATAGCCCATGACCAGTTCTAACCCCCCATCAGCCCACAGCCCATTACCAGTCCTAACCCCATCAGCCCACCTCCAGTCTTAACCCCCCCCCAGCCCATTTACAGTCCTAGCACCCCCCCATAGCCCATTACCAGTCCTAACCCCCCCCCCCATCGGCTCAAGTAAAATTAAATTAAAAAAATACTGGCTGCTACCGCTGCTGCTGCCGCGGCGGCAGAATGGACTGTCCCCACGGGGACCCCCTCGGACCGGCTGAATCCCTCCCTCCCTCTGCCCCTGCAGGCTTAACAGAGACACGAGGGAGACACTCTCCCTTCGCGACTCTCAAAGCCGGCACGGAGGGGCTCAGCCATCGTGGAGGGAGGGAGGGAGGGAGTGATTCAGCCTGGCAGAGGGGGCCCCGCGGGACAGTCCATTCTTCTGCTGCCGCGGCGGCAGCAGTAGCGGTAGCAGCCAGCATTTTTTTTTAAATTTAATTTTGAAAAAAGCTGAATGTTCTTTGCGCGGGGCCCCCTGAAACGTGGGGCCCTGTGCAAAAAACATTCTTGCTCAATGGACGGGCCGGCCCTGCCCGGATATTCAATGACAGGGACATATGCGGCCACAGCACTGAATATTCAGGGGTCTCTGTACACACTGGGCTGCAAACCATGTAAATGCCTTTTGAATATCGGGCCTTGGGTGCCTAGTTTTAGGCGCCTATCTTGTCTATTTTATAAAGCAGGTGCCACTTTACTTTATAAAATAGTGGTGTAAGTTTCCAAAAATGTACATTAAATTTTAGAGCTGGTGCAAACACCTGCACCTAGATTTTTAAAGAATGCACACATTCTGCTCCTATGCACATCCACACTAAAAGCATGTGCCATTAACCTGACACGTGTACTTACAAAATAGTGACCAGCTAAAGCATGCACGTAAAGGCCCATCCATACACTTGAGTAATTGAAAATACATGACTTATGCCCATTGATGACATGTGACTTTATGCAGTTTCTTATAAACGTACTTTCACAGAGTCCAAAATTGTTTTGCTGATGACTTCAATAGAAACAAATCCAATAAATAAGCTCTGGTGGCCCAGACAGAAATGAACTAAATAAAATGAAAACTGATCTATAAACAAAAAAAATAATATTTTCCAGTGCACATCCTTGGTTCACACCTGTTTGGTGATATTTGCCCTTGGTTTGCTTAGTACATTAGTGAGAATAAGACCTAACTTGTAAGACATTTTGCCAAATTTTTTATGGCACAACCATTTCTTTACTTTGAATTGGCCACTTGAAATATAGCCCAGAGAGTCAAAGCCTCTTATCGGGCGTTTCACAAATGTATTCATTTTGCAATTGCAAAAGATCTGTTAGCTTAACCTTACAGTGAAAATGTTCATGAAGAAACATTTTTGTTCAGCTCATAAAGCAGGAAAAACATTTCAACTGTTGGCTGAAGTAATATAATCTGTTGTGATGTGTGATGTGGGAAGTATAATTGACTTTTTTTAAATTTCAGCTCTAGCTCTCCCATGCCTTCAAAGACAGTCATGTAATCTCTGCAAAAGAGACACTGTCTCCATCTGAAATGGTCCTCAGCATTCCAAGCATGTTCAAGTCTTAATCTGCAATTTGATGAAATGTTTTCTCATAATCATTACTTTACTCACTGGAACCAGATACAAATTATTCCATTACTAATGCATCAAGAAGACTGAGGAGGGATGGGTAGGAAAGTTTTCCTCAGAGCATTGCTAAATTTTTTTGTAACTAAAACTGTGGAGATTATGAAAGCATATAAAACGTATATACTATAACTAATGGGATTAGCTTTTGTTACAGTGAATTTCAAATGAGTCAATATTGGAATACTTGAAAGTCAGTATAGCATTACAAAACTAGAGAGATACATATTGGCATTTCTAATGGAAAAGTCATCAAAAGAGAAAATCAACTTTGTTTTATTGCATTGTCCTATTGGAAAGAGGTTCTAAGGGTAATGTAATTATCAGTTCAAATCCAGGAAAAAGAAAATACAGTCAAACCTCAGTTTTCATGATTAATCCGTTCAAAAAAGTCTGACTAAAACCGAAACATATGAAAACTGAAGCAATATTTCCCATAAGAAATAATGTAAATCCAATTAATCCGTTCCAGACACCCAAAAATATTCACAAAAAATACATTTTATAGAGAATAATTATATTTTTCATACAGAAAACAATGAGAAATAAATATAAATGACTAATGAAATGGATAAATGAACATTTAACATCACTTTTACCTTTATTTAAGACTCTTGTTGGCATATGGAAGACGGTGAGGAGGGGAGAGGGAAGAGGAGAGGTTATTGTTTGGAAGGGGAATCCCCCTCCATAAGGACCTCAGGTATCAAAGCCCTATCCGTGGTTACTTCCCTTCTTTGTCTTTTACTGGCACAGGAATTTAAAAAAAAAGAAAAAACAAGAAGGATCCACAAAAAAAAAATGCCTCCAGTAAAGGCACCAGCCACAGCCACTGGAAACACTACTCTCCCGCTCAGGCAACCTGGAACGCAGAGCTGAGCATGCGTTCCAGAGCCATGTGGCAATGGCTGCAGCAGCACGGGCCCCTGAAGTCCTCAGCCAAGAAGTAGAACAACTCCTGTCACTTATCTCACCTGCCCGATCGTCACAGGACAGCACACACACACAGATACAGCACTGTAATCTGATCGCCGACTCTCTCACCCGCCTCCGATTCCATCTGAAAAAGCAAATTGCAAGCTGGAAGAAATGCTCAGCAGCAAGTTTGGAGGACTAGCATGTTTGGAAGACCCATCAAAGTTTCGCCGTCAGCAGGGAGTCCCAGCAGGGATTCCTCTAATTGAGCGTGTCGGAAGCATCAGATCAGTCACACTCTTACTCCTTGATTCTTGCTACTGTATTTCTCAAAGGATCGCTGAAAGCAAAGAGGTCTGGATCGCAAAAACAAGCTAAGTACTCTACTTTACTGAACGACGCCCCCTGGAACGGACCATTTTAAAATTGTACAAAAACCGAGCAGATGTACGAGAACTGGGACAAAATCTCAATGAAAAAAGACGTTGAAATCCGAAGCATACGAAAACTGGGGCAAACGAAAACCGAGGTCTGACTGTTTAAGAAACAATTGTGTCAATATTCATACCCAGGTTGTGAACCATTTTTTTTGAACATCAGCTAGGCATTTTAAAATACACCTATATTTAGTACCGCTGTACGGATAATTAAATAGTAATAACTGCATTAAATGATGGCAGATAAAGACCTGCATCGTCCATCTTGTTTTGCTCAATGAGATAGTGAGGGCTGTACCCACTGTTCAGGTTACCCTCCTTTGTACCTTTGTTTAGGGTTGGACCAGCTACTCCATACAAGTTATCCCTTCTATTGTTTTGAAGTGCAAAAGTTATTTAAATTTTCTTCAATTCCATTATCTTGCTATAAAGGGGACCACTGTTTCTGTACCATGCCTTTGTCAGTTCTGTCACTGTTTTTTGCCCATATCACCTCTATTGGTGGGGCATTCTAGGCATCCATGAAAACGTCTTTCCTGAGTTTATCTCCTTGTAGCATCATTTGATGTCTTCCAGTTCTACAGCTTCCCAGTCTTTGAAAAAGTATCATTTGTTCATTAATATCCTTTACGTATTTAAACATCTGTATCATATCTCCCCTGTCCCTCCTCTCCTCCAAGGTATACATATTTTGAGTCTTCATGTTCTCCTCGTACGTATCTGACAGCAGGCCCACATCATTTTGGTCACCTTCCTCTGAACCATTTCAAGTCGTTTTATATCCTTTATGAGATCTCGTCTCCAAAACTGAACACAATACTCCAAGTGAATTCTCACCACTGACTTTCTACAGTGCTATTAATAACCTCCTTCCATCTGCTGGCTATGCCTCTCTGTATGCAGCCTAGATTGTGAGCCCTTTGGGGACAAGGGAAATATATACTGTACCTGAATGTACCTTGCTAAGACCCGGTGAAAACAAGTCTATAAGCATTTCTAAATAAATAAATAAAATTACACAGACTTCTTTTAAGACACTCACCATTTATATACTCGACTCTCATACACAAAACTGCTCTATTTTTTTAATCCTTCAGACCTTTAAAACCAGCATTTTGGAGGCCTAGCCCCTCAGCCACTTCAAAACAGGTCTGCACTCTATGAATATCTGGTGGTCTCTGACACAAAAACCCAGGATTCGAAGGTGATACCCCTGCTTCCAGAATGTATCCAGGTGTCTCCCTGATGACACCAATCAGGCATCAAATGTTCAGCTTCCCCACAGCTTGGGATGGCCCTCCTTGAAGTGAACTGGACATTGAATGGGATGTTTTAAATGGTTGCCATAGTAATGCCCTTTAGTTTTAATAGTAAATTACATTTTGAAAGAAAATATATCCAATATAATAAAATCACTAAGTACTTTCTCAAAAGTGGTCTCTATACCCCGTTAAAACTCCCATTGCCCCCTTTTATTCAACATAAACTTCTTAAAACACAGTTATAACTCCACAACAATTTTACACTCTAAAAATATTTTTTTCACCTCTGACCACCCTCTCTATGTTTTATTCCTTACAGATCATCCCTAATAAAGTCCCCTCGGACTGTGAAAATTATTTTTACAATTTTTAAATGTGCTACAGTACTTCTGCCAAAAGTGGGTATTAGCTCTTTACATTTTTAGCATTGAACCCTCAAGTTGACTCTCAACATGCTATCTTCGGGGTCCAGATTACCCTCGACTCAACTTTATTAAATTTTGAAGACCACTGTCCCTTTAACTTTAAAAATAACTACAGAGGCAGACACGACATTACTGGCTGAAAGTGAAGATTATCTGAAACATTTGGCTTCTCAAGATCAAGAAACATAGTCTTAAAAATTGGCCTGCACTTTATTGTAAAGAAGACAAAGATTTTGACAACTGGCAAAATCATAAGTTGATGGAGAAGAAATTGAATTAGTTGACAACTTTAACCTACTTGGATCAACTATCAATAAAGAAGCAACAAGAAGTCAAAAAATCCAATGACACGTTGCTCTTGGGCAGAATGGCTATGAAGGACCTAGACAAGATTCTCAAGAGCAGAGATGTCTCTCGCTATACAAAGATTCAACTTGTTCAAGCCATGGTATTTTCAATAATGTCAAACGGATGCAAAAGTTGGACAGTGAAAACGTTAGACAGGAAGAAAATAGATGCCTTTGAATTATGGTGCTGATGACGAATACTGTGTATACCATGGATTGCCTGAAGAACAATCCAGTCAGTACTAGAGGAGAACAAACTTAAGCTTTCTTTAGAAGCTTCAGATGACAAAACTTTGACTTTCATACTTTGGACACATCATGTGAAGAGAGAGATCATTAGAGAAAGACATCATACTTAGCAAGGTAGAAGGTCAACACAAAAGAGGAAAACCAGAATTGAGTTGGATCGATACAGTAACAGCAGCTATGGATGTCACTCTATCAACAATGAGCCGCCTAACTGAAGACTGAACACAGTTTAGGAAACTATCCAGAAGGTCGCCATAAGTTGAACACCGACTCGATGGCACTTAACAACAGAGCAAGAATTGCTACAAAACATCTCTGACCTACCCTTACCTCAGATCCTCACTTCTCTCTATTTTTTACCTTTAATTTTTGGTGCTGTGATCCCTTTTAAATAGTTGGAGCTCAGCCGAGCATCTCTCCAGTTCTCTCCATTCAGTTTTCATTGTGGCTTGGCTACGAGTGCAGCCCCAGGCCTCGGCTCCTTCCCAATTCAATGACCACAGTGTGGGAGACTCAGCACAGGCCTCCAGCACTGTAGGGCACCATGACCTTCCCCTGCCAGGGATCCCAGATAATGTTTTTCCACATTATTCACACAACACTGTATACATCGGACTTACAAGATTGTAAGACACAGCACGTACTCATCTTAACCTTTTAAATGGAGAAGCCGAGTTAGCTTGTCTTACCCTAGCCATTCAGCCAATGGGGAAGGCGAGTTAACTCATTCTCCACAGTGATCGCCATTGTTCCCACTAATCACTGATCCCCCTGCTTCTCTCTGCATAGTCTTGTCAGGCACCATGGTGGTGACTGACAGACTGTGCAGAGAGAAGCAGGGAGATCAGTGATCAGCGGGAGCATTGCTTGATCGACAGTCCCTGTGGGGAACGACCTCTGCAGTTGGAGAGTTAATTCCCCAGGGAGTGGTTTGGTAGGTGCTATGTCTTGTGCCCACTTCAGGGGTTAATGATCAAAGTTAAGGTAGTGTCAATTTTCACTTGTTGAAATTTCCATCCAGCATGTCAGTATCCATGTAATTTATCCAACCCAACATCAAGTTTCAGCAGGAACTGCTTGTTTCAGGGATGCTGTCAGACAAAAAGAAGGTACTATGGTAGCACACATGAAGCAGGGGTCTTTAGGCTAGTGTGACTGACTAAGAAGGTACTATTAAAGAACAAGCCCTCCCTTGCTTATGACAGGCGCAGCCATTGTCTCACCAATCAACAAGGAAATACCCCCCCCCCCCCAATTACACCTACGTTAATCAAAAATAAATCTCCAGTTGAACCTATAATAGACAGAGATAACTCTTCAAGCTCATGTGTCCATTAGCTTAATAAAAAGCAGACCATTCCATATCAGTGTTTAGCCCAAGTGATGTCACCGTGTGTAAACATTACATCCAAACGTTCTCTCTGCAGCAAAATATGATCCCAATGTCTCCACTTCAGGCACTGTACCCTGGGGGTTGTGGTATTCTGACTTGATTTTTTATGTTTTTTGAACATACGAGGATGGGCCCTGTTGAATGAGAAGTTTCGGAAGGGGTTAGCTAATGATAAGTGAGCGGTATGGAGCTTCTGTGATGTTGATATATGACTGACAGAGATGATGTCATTGAGTACACACTTGGCCATTTTGGTCAGAGGCCACTGTGAATGTGTTTCAGCTTCCAGAGGGCGCTTCAGCATGGGACTTGTGTGAAGTACACAGGTGATGGGGAAGCTAGCCAAAGGGGATAGGGGTTGGCAATTTCTGCTTCCACTTTACTGATGTCAAGTGGTGTATTAACCAGCCGTCTGTCTCGTTCATGAGAGTAGCTTTCCCACACAGATGCCAAGGGTGTGTAGGATGGTCCACACACCAGGGGCCTTTCCAATGTCGTAACTCTGGACGGGTGGGAGCAGAGGTGAGGTCCCTTGGTAGATGTACATTAAGGACCGTCCCTCTCTTTAGTTTGGTTTCATTAAATCATTACAGCAGTGGCTATGGGTTAATCATCTGGACAAGAAGAAAAATGCCCCGATCTTGTGGGAGGGGTTGGTCAAGAGGCTTTGTTTGGGGTGGTTCCCAGTTTGAAGGGTCTGTCTCTGCCCCATGAGAGTTGCAATGCCCCATTAGGCAGTATTTTCCCCGCCATAGTACAATCAGAATCTTGCAAAAGAACGGCACTTAGGGCAATTGCCATTCCTTTTCAGGAGACTTGCCTATTGATGATTTGTGTGGTGTCACTTTTTGGACTTCTAACCAAGAATGAGTCATGCAGGTTTTGCATACTCCACAATCTGTTTTTCCCAGTGGACTAAAGAGGTTTACTCCCTTCATCAATTCCTGCCTCTTCTTGGTGCAGTATGCCTCATCTGACCCTCAGTGTTATATTTTGCATCAGTTTAGTATGGGAGCATTTATAACGAAGGCTGGATTTTGAGTACAGGTTTTGCCTCTTGCTAGTGTATTCTAGATCCTTCCATCTGATTGATTTTGAATTCAATGGGGTGTTCAGTTTTGAAAAGTGCATGCTAGTTGACTGTCCTTCCGCATGCACCTGTTTCAAGGCTTTTACACCTTCTTGGCATTGGGTAGTACAGTTCATTATTTGAATGATTTATTTCTTTTTTGTAGGGGATTGGGGTGGCTTGATTGCAAGACTGTGCCCATCTGGTGTTTGAGACTTTCCAGTGTGTGGTTTGTTAAGTGAAGAAAAGTTGGAGAGACCTTGTAATCTGGCTTATCTTTACTTGGGATCGAGTTATTCTGAGAGCATGGCATCCAGGCTGCCCAATGGAGAAAGAAGTACAGATGATGACAATTCCAGAGGTCCAGGGACACAATCAGCTTATGCTGTGGTGGATCTAGTCTGTGCGTCACGTGTGTAACGTTTCTTGCCAGGTAATTCTCCTGGACCAAATATTCATCATCATTTGGCACAGTTTTGTCATGTAGACTGGTGTGGATTATATGCAGTATGTGGGATGACCTTAGCTTATGGGAAGAATTTTCTTGGGGTCAATGTATGGCTGGCATCCAGCTTACTAACTAAGACCTAGAGCGTTTTTCTGATGCTTTGGGAGCACTTCATCTCAGCCATTATTTTTAGGGTGCCTGGTGGGAGAGCGGGTGGTGTGAGAACACCTTCCTAGAATTGTCCCCAGTGTGGATGGCATTTGGTATGGTGTGATCATTTTGTTGCATTGAAAGGTTGTCCTCTAGCGATAAGTCCGACCAATTCAATAGTGGTGTCAGGCCCTCAACTAACAGTATGCCGTGTTTGGCTGTCAGAATTGTTTTGGTGGGTTGGTTCTGCGTTGCTTGTTG
>CM066034.1:619495166-619863396 GCA_033557465.1 Ichthyophis bannanicus | reverse complement strand
GTGACCCATTTGGGGGCCTCCTGTCCTGTTTGTTGAACAGTGGTGACTGTCTTGCACATATTTTCTTGTCTTTGGCTATGCCATGAAGATGTCTTCCTGCGGCTAGTTCTGACACACATGTGTGTGTTGGCTGCATGTGATTCACTCCTGTGGGGTGACACGTGTGCCTCAGATGCTGCATTGCATGGTGCTGTGGATGTTACATTGCAACTTTGGTTTGTGGTGGGTCATGAACCCTTGATTCAGGTGAGTGCTTTTCCAGTGTGCTACACAATCACTATGTGATATGGCATGGGCTGTCTACAACTCTAGCTCGTCCATTGACACACTCTGATCATAGTTTGCAGGTTTTGCCCCTCATGGACAGGTAGTTGGGTATTGTGGTGCCTTGTGCAGCATCCAGTCCCATACCTCTTGGCCACTGGCATGTCCATTGACCTATGATGTTGGGTCTGGTTAGCGCATGTGCTGTGACAGGCCAGCCCCATACTAGCTCTTGGCATCCACAGATCCTCATTCACCCTGACCAATAGCATGGTTTATACACAGTGTCCATTGTAATGTTCAGGACAGCAGACACTACCTAGCTTACACCTCCAAATCTTCCATTTCACCATGACACAATATGGTTGGTGCATGGGTGGGGTTCCCTCCTACTTCCTTTAACTGCGTATGTCTACATATGGCAGCCTCATACTTGTCCACTCCTACATCTGGTTCACTACAGCCACATCTTAGACATCTCTCTAGCACTGTTCCCTCTAAGCTGTGTGCTTGTTGCACGTGCACACACCTCGCTGAGTGAGCACACATACTTTCCAACAGAGCGCACAAAAATTACGTGTCTGATTCTGATAGAAAAACCCCAAACACAGACGTTTCTTTAAAATTTGAAACGTTTGTTGTGTATTTATGGTTTTCAAAAGTTCTACAATATTTTCTAGTGCAATCCAATGGTGGTGTACATTTACCTGTATTCTGAAGTGTAGTCAAATTGTAAAGGTATATAACTCCAAGTGTCTTTTATGTGGCGCACAAATAATTTAACCTTCCTTCAAAACGCTTTCAAAGCTGATATTTTTATGCACACACAGCCTACTAGAAACGAATTAGAGGGAACATTGCTCTCGAGCTGAACCACATATCCATATCCCAGCTCAGGTAGGCATCATTTCTTTCAGGACCATGGCGGGGATTTTTATACCATTGGGCATTCTGTCCCACCACTGTCAGTTGTTCCCGTGCATATTTTCAAGGCTGCCCCCAGGGGTGATAATGGTAACTTGGTAATATGATTATGGTGGCACAATTTCACGTTGGGGGCATGGCTCCAAATCTCTGTCGACCTCCTCTTTATCCATTATTTTGTTACATACATCATGTATGTTCTGGTTATGCACACGTTCTTCTCAGACATGTTTGGGGGGTTTTTTTTTTTTTTTTTTTCAGAGTTTATGCCAATGTCACAGCAAGCAACATTAACATTTGTGGACTGCCCATTCACTATGGCTATGCCCTTCTTTTCCGTCACCATTGCTGTTAGGGCAGTGTACCACCTTAAAACATTCCCCAAGAGTAGGGAGTGCGCGGTGAGCAGGTCCCAAATGGGGACGGTTTCCCATGGTCACATACCATGGCTACAGTTTGCATTCCCTGCACATCCAATTCCCAGGGACATTTCATATAAGCAGACAGAGGTCCCATTTGCACTCGACACCCACAATCCATGTGGCGAGGTTAGTATGTGCATGGAGGACCATGTTCTGCAGGGCTCCTGGTTAGGCCGCTCTTTCCAAGCCGCCTTGTGGCCGTGGGCACATTGGGGAATGGTTCTGGGATGTCCACACACATACCAGATTCTAGTGACCCTCCCCACCCCACAGTAACCATTGCGATCATACACATCCAATCCACACTAGTACACGCTAATGCCACATCAATCTCCTCGGGTAAACGTGCATCTCCTAGGCTTCCATCACCAGCCAGCAGTTGTGTTGATGCACAATGGACCATTACTCAACACTGTGCTATTGTAATTGCAGCAGCCTGCCCATGTCTCACGCCACCTCATGTCCTGGTGGGCACTGCCTAGGCCCAGCGCAACCCCTGGAGGGGGTTTTCCAAATTGTAATATATCAACATGTTGTCAGGACATAACACCCATCACCTTGTTATATCACATTCTGGGGCAGTCGCAGTGATTTCTACCATTGGTCCACTGTACAGACTTGCGCTTCATTGGTCTTCAGTGGACCCTCATCCCACTACTATCTGCTCAATAGCACACCTGGCACCTCATGGGCATGCATTAGTGCTGGCTTACATATCTTGGGGTACTCTCTTATTATTGGGGACCCCTTATCTTTGAGCCCTTATCTTTGCGGACACGTGGCTGTGGTGTGCTCTCTCTGACTTTGCCCTGCCTTTGCCCCTTTAATACTTGGTAACACTGTACTCATCCAATGACATTCCCGGTACTGGCACAGTGCTTTCATGTCCCACCTGCACTGCTTGCTGCCCAACCCCCCCCCCCATCAAGGGATCACAATCACCACACACTCTCTATGCAACAGTAACATTATTCCACAGGGGAGGGGGGGGGGGCCCGAACGCAGTATCCTGTCCATCAGGTGTGGTCCACTGCCAGATGGAAAAAAATAAAAGTCGTACTTGATTTGCTCCCTGGCCTGATTCTGGGGTTTCCATTATAGATTGTAGAAAACAATGTGTGACAAGTTTGGGAAGCCAATCAGAAAAATCTTTAGTGGTTGCTCAAGGGTCCCGATTCTATCCAGGCCCCTGGATCCCCCCCCGGGTTTTCTTCATACCCTGGGTTCTTATCTACTCATAGACGGCGGTAATCATTCCGTGCCAAGCACTCAGTTGTGGTTTCCCAGATGCTAGTAAGGACTTTGACGATGTGGGGAACATCTTACGGTTTGCGAGACAACCCCCAGAAGGAACTGGAGTTGCGCTTCTTTTTTGTTGTGTCGTCCGTTGAACTCCTCAATCAATTTGAACCCCGCGCTCAGCCACATTGTTGATCGCTGGAAGATTTTTTACTGTCTGTCAGCCCGTCTTTGAATTATGCTCTCTCTTCCCAGTCTTCTGGGTCTGCATTAAGAAAATCACTGTGTTGATGGCGCGTGGTTTCAAGAAACGGATTGACTTGCGAAGTTGCAAAAGATTCAAGTGGTGGCCATGGAACTTTCAATTCGACCCGCTTTGGGGTATCTTCGTCTTCGTCATCATCCTCCTCGCTTTCATCTTGATTCTGCCGGTATCATGGCCGACACTATGGCCCGCTGTGTCGGTGCTCGAAACAGCTTCATCGCATCAGTGGACCAGTGCCACAAGCGCCTCTGACCACATACCACAGATCCTGTTTGCAGTTTGTGCTCGGGCCGGGTCTTCCAACACGTCCCTTTGTGGTAAGAGTGTAGTTTCTTCAGCATCTCCAAATCTGTTCTAGGAGCAACTGTGGCATCAGGGCAGAAAACCAGGCTTCCACATGACTCAGGATGTAGAAAATGCCTCACTCACGAACACAGGACTCCCTCCCGTGGGGTAAGATCGTTGGAATTGTTCCTCGGGGGGGGTGTGTGGGGGGGGGGGTGTGGGGTGGGTGGTGGTGGGGGGGGGGTGGAACATCCGCAAATCTTGGAGACAGTACAGATACTTTTGCCATTCCTCTGGCATGATTGAAAAGCGTCACGGGTTTCTGTGAAATTGAAACTAGGAAGATTTTCCCTCCAAGGCAGACAAGAATTCCCCAGGTAATCACTCTCGGTGATTGCCCTGTTCCAACTTGGATTTCCCCGCAAAACGTCATGATGCATCCCTGTCAGGTTGCAGCACCTCCAAGTCTTTTCCAGTTTGATAGTTGGATTTGTCAAGGGAGCCCCAAGTTCTTTTTGGAACCGGTGAAAGAGTTGGACCCTCTTGACCCAATGAAGCTCCAGAGCGATGTAGAGAATACTGCACCAAGATTATTTCGTAAATATGTGATGGCGGCATGCCAAATGAAGGACTGTGCGACGGAGTCTCGGTCTAGAAGAATGCACGCTCCGCTGAATTCGAGCGTCCCGTTTTCGATGCAGTGTGTGTATCAAAGCAGAAGCCTGCATCCGTTTTCATCGCCAAACGACCCTTCCTGTAACAGTTCATAAACTGCGTGCAGCTTGATTCTCGCGCCCTAAGTAGTCCTGAGTGTCGCAGTTTTGGTACAACCAAGAAGTTGTGTTTCTCCAGTGGAGACAGCCCATTAGTCAAAACTGGAAGGCGGGTCAACGGATGTGGTTGAACGCCGAACGAGATGGCAATAACTTGCTATCCCAAGCACAATGCTTTTTGTTGCCTTCGGCGTTGAAATGCTTGTGCATGGTTTCGTCCATTGTTAGCTGATGGTGCTTTTCTCTATGGCGCTTGACATTGGAGCGCTGATATTGAGCTCCCCCAGGATAATGTACCACCAGGACTTCTGGGTGGTTTCAGCTAACCACAACACAGAGCATTGCGATCGGTTTATCCCTGTCCGAGTCCAGGGCTGCTGTAAGCTCTGGGGTCCAGACATTGTTTTAGGGTCTAAACCTGCTTCGTTTGTGGAGTTGCTTTCTTCTTCTGTCCGTTATCTGAAGCCGCAGATGTTCCGCCGAGTCTTCACCTGACTCTGCTGAGAAGAGATCCTTCCAGCTGAACTTGCTTGTAGTTTCCTCAGCTTCGGCAACATGTTTTTTTCTGCGCCTTTTCAGTTCTTCTTCTCGCTGTTGCGATCTTTGCTTGCTCCGTGTTGGCCATTTCTTGTCCATCGCGCACATTGAGCCGCGGCGCCCTGGTTCTCATTGCGCTCAATTAAGAATTCTTTGTCTTCTTGAATATGAATTAAGACATTGCATTGGCATGCGCCACATCAAATAGGTTTTTCATTGCAACCTGGAATTCTTTTTCATTTGCCTCTTGTTTCCCTCCTCTCCCTTTGTTTTTTCTTCAAAAGTTTCCACTGATTGAACAATTTCTTTACTTTTTCTTGAATTTTGTCATTTCTTTGAACAGGAAGCCTGGCCTTTTCCCAGTAAGCTTCTACTTCACTTGTTACAATAGATGTACTTTCACTAACGCCTTTTGTTTAATGTCATATGGTGATGTAAAAAAAACACTTAACACTTGCTCCTTGCTGGGGAGTTTGGCCCCCAGAATTGGGGTGGATATTTCTTCAATGAGGATAAAAACCACGTTTTTTCGCCATCTAAAAAGAATAAAGATACAAAGATAATAGTACAATGTCTTTGCCACCTCTCTCAGAGACTAGATTAGTTCAAATATGACGCAAATCAAATGTAATCAGCGTGGAACTGAGTGGATGATACAAGATGATGCAACATTTCGTCATCTGCTCCCAGGGGGAAATCTCAGGACTTGTTGAGCCACCCCTAAATATTATTTGATTGGCTTCAAACTTTGTACACCGTGTTTTCTACCTAAATGGAACCAGAATCAGGCCAGGGAGCAAAGGAAGTCAGGAATTCATTTTTATGGACCACCCTACTCTACATATCAGTATGACATAACATTTGCACATGTGGTATCAGGGCTACATATCTGCTCTCTCATTCTCACCCCAAAACGTCTCCTTTCCCTATTCACAACCATACTCTCCCTGATGCTGCAGTCCCATCTATGTGCCTAGTTTTGTTGCCCTTCTATGGATTGTCTCCTTTGGCACATACAGCACATAAGTGCATGGTATGATTGGACACTGGTATTCTTCATTGTATCACTGCACATCTGTTTAGTTATGCTTCTTTGCCCTACAATGGTCACTCAGTTCTGTTCCCTGTACCTTCTGCATGCATCTTGTATTTGTCCTGTCTTCAGTGGCACCACTTCAAACCCGACCAGACACATACATTCACCTCTAAGGGATGCATTGCTGAGCAGAACTGAATTTTTTTTCTAAGTCAGAGCTTTATACCTGGTTTTCAGCAGGACTAATGTAGACATTTCCAGATTATAACTCATATGAACATGGCCCATTCAGGAATAAGCTTTCTATGTCTCAGCGGCTCACCACACCCCTGTTCCACCCTCTACGTCCATGTTTTTAACTTCCCGTGCTAATGCCCAGGACGTGCATGTCAGCGGTGTTGTGGAATACAGTGGGGGACGTATTCCCCACCTACACGTCCCTGCCACATGTGGACAATCCTTTTTCGTGTTCTAGAATGAGGGCCTTAGGCACCTATGGGGAATATTTACTAAAGCTTGCTACCCAGGTAGCATGGGCTTATAACATATTTCTGGCATCATGCTGAAATGTTGTGTGAGGCCCTATGCTAAAAGATGTGCTACCCAGGCAGGAATTATCTGGGAAGAGCCTGGATGGGGCATGGGAATTCCTGTCATAATGCAACTAATGAAGGCCATGAAAGCCTGCGCTGCACGGAAGCAACTACTGTCAGCACAGTGGGTGATGGTAGTTGCTCCTTGTAGTTGTATTACTATGATGACTTGCGTTAAATTCAGGTGAAGGCTGTCTCTGCCCCTACATCTAGCACAGTGCCCTGTGCTAGTAATGCAGCCCAAACCCACATTACTAGCATGAGGTTTAGTAAACTTGCACCTTCCTGGTCACTTAACCTAGACATCATGCTATACAATTGCCCTCATAGGGGAATTTTATAAACCGGGACTCCAATATTGAGTTGGGCAGGCTATGTGCCCCTACGGCACATAGTCCTGCCACTGACCCTTAACCCCGGATACAGGGGCAGCCCAAGGGGGGTGCGGGGCCATGTGCGGAGACTCGGTGTGGGGCCTCATTTGCATAAGGGGCCTCATTTGCCTAAATATTTGCATAGTGTTACCATATACTAACTTTTAGTAAACGTGCCTCTTAATGAGTGTATGGATAAAGAAAGACTAAAAGATTTCTACATTACTATAATCCAGTGCCAACTGCCAGACACATTAGGAACTACTACAAACACTGCCCATTTAGAACCCATAGCAAACCCGCCGTATCCTAACAGCACTACCAGGACTCACAAAGCACCATACTCTACCAATCAAAAGGCAACACTTCAAATATGAAACCAATACATTTCAGAGAACAAGAATACATGACCTACTGGGGAAAGAGAACAAGTGGCAATGTCAAATAGGAATTATATAAACAGAACACCTCAGCTCAGTTACACATGCAGAACATAGACCATCACCAAACAAGTAATCACAATTTAGAAACAGGAAGACAATAATTAAACTGGGAATCCCAAAAGCCAAACTTGGAATGTACAACACTGTAGAAATAAAACTATACATTAATTTGCTCTTGTACTAAACAAAGCACAGACGTTAATGATGCACATTTACCAGAGCTGACATATTCCAATTAATAAATTCAAAATAAAGAGATATTTTTCTACCTTTTGTGCATTTTTTTTCAGCTGCAGTTGCTCCAGCCACTTTCTTCTGGTTTCTTCGTGTCTTCTGCTAACTCTCCATCGTCTACTGTCCATTTGTCCTTTCTTCTCTCTTCTAGTTTTTTTCCATTCTCTCTCTACATCTGCTTTAACATACTAATCTTTCTCCTTTTGCTCTTTCCTCATTCCTATTTCATCCACTCAAATTTTACCCCTCCATCCTCAATCCCCACTTACTCTCCCAATACCCGGCCAATTGTAGATTTTTTATCCCTCCCACACAAAATATTTTTCCCTTCTCCATTTTACTCTTCCAGCCCCATCCCATTCTAATCCTCCCCCAACATCAGCTACCTTCTAGTTCCAGCCTCACCCAGCATCCATTCCCCTCTACTCCCTGCCACAGCCAATTTCCAGTCCTAGCCACCCCTCAGCCCAATTCCAGTCCAAGCAACCCCCAACCCACTACCAGTCCGAGACCCCCCATCCACCCACTTCCAGTCCTAACCCCATCAACCCATTTTCAGTTTAAGCCCCCCCATAACCCATTACCAGTCCTAATCCCCCATCAGCCCACTTCCAGTCCTAACCCCATCAACCCATTTCCAGTCAGGCCCCATAGCCCATTGCCAGTCCTAACCCCCCCAACAGCCCACAGCCCCTTACCAGTCCTAACCCCATCAGCCCACCTCAAGTCCTAACCCCTCCCCATCAGCCCATTTTCTGTCCTAGCCCCCCCCAATACTCCATTAACAGTCCTAACCCCCCATAGCCCATTTACAGTACTAACCCCATCAGCCCACCTCCAGTCTTAAGCCCCCCAGCCCATTTCCAGTCCTAGCCCCCCCCATAGCCCATTACCAGACAGCCCCCATCAGCCCACAGCCATTACCAGTCTTAACCCCCCCATAGCCCATTACCAGTTCTAACCCCCCAACAGCCCACAGCCCATTACCAGTCCTAAACCCATCAGCCCACCTCCAGTCTTAAACCCCCCCCCAGCCCATTTCCAGTCCTAGCCCCCCCATAGCCCATTACCAGCCCTAACCCCCCCCCCCCCATCGGCTCAAGTAAAATTAAATTAAAAAAAAATACTGGCTGCTACCGCTGCTGCTGCCGCGGCGGCAGAATGGACTGTCCCACGGGGCCCCCTCGGACCGGCTGAATCCCTCCCTCCCTCTGCCCCTGCAGGCTTAACAGAGACACGAGGGAGACACTCTCCCTTCGCGACTCTCAAAGCCGGCACGGAGGGGCTCAGCCATCGTGGAGGGAGGGAGGGAGGGATTCAGCCTGGCAGAGGGGGCCCCGCGGGACAGTCCATTCTGCTGCTGCCGCGGCGGCAGCAGTAGCGGTAGCAGCCAGCATTTTTTTTTAAATTTAATTTTGAAAAAAGCTGAATGTTCTTTGCGCGGGGCCCCCTGAAACGTGGGGCCCTGTGCAAAAAACATTCTTGCTCAATGGACGGGCCGGCCCTGCCCGGATATTCAATGACAGGGACATATGCGGCCACAGCACTGAATATTCAGGGGTCTCTGTACACACTGGGCTGCAAACCATGTAAATGCCTTTTGAATATCGGGCCTTGGGTGCCTAGTTTTAGGCGCCTATCTTGTCTATTTTATAAAGCAGGTGCCACTTTACTTTATAAAATAGTGGTGTAAGTTTCCAAAAATGTACATTAAATTTTAGAGCTGGTGCAAACACCTGCACCTAGATTTTTAAAGAATGCACACATTCTGCTCCTATGCACATCCACACTAAAAGCATGTGCCATTAACCTGACACGTGTACTTACAAAATAGTGACCAGCTAAAGCATGCACGTAAAGGCCCATCCATACACTTGAGTAATTGAAAATACATGACTTATGCCCATTGATGACATGTGACTTTATGCAGTTTCTTATAAACGTACTTTCACAGAGTCCAAAATTGTTTTGCTGATGACTTCAATAGAAACAAATCCAATAAATAAGCTCTGGTGGCCCAGACAGAAATGAACTAAATAAAATGAAAACTGAGCTATAAACAAAAAAAATAATATTTTCCAGTGCACATCCTTGGTTCACACCTGTTTGGTGATATTTGCCCTTGGTTTGCTTAGTACATTAGTGAGAATAAGACCTAACTTGTAAGACATTTTGCCAAATTTTTTATGGCACAACCAGTTCTTTACTTTGAATTGGCAACTTGAAATATAGCCCAGAGAGTCAAAGCCTCTTATCGGGCGTTTCACAAATGTATTCATTTTGCAATTGCAAAAGATCTGTTAGCTTAACCTTACAGTGAAAATGTTCATGAAGAAACATTTTTGTTCAGCTCATAAAGCAGGAAAAACATTTCAACTGTTGGCTGAAGTAATATAATCTGTTGTGATGTGTGATGTGGGAAGTATAATTGACTTTTTTTAAATTTCAGCTCTAGCTCTCCCATGCCTTCAAAGACAGTCATGTAATCTCTGCAAAAGAGACACTGTCTCCATCTGAAATGGTCCTCAGCATTCCAAGCATGTTCAAGTCTTAATCTGCAATGTGATGAAATGTTTTTCTCATAATCATTACTTTACTCACTGGAACCAGATACAAATTATTCCATTACTAATGCATCAAGAAGACTGAGGAGGGATGGGTAGGAAAGTTTTCCTCAGAGCATTGCTAAATTTTTTTGTAACTAAAACTGTGGAGATTATGAAAGCATATAAAACGTATATACTATAACTAATGGGATTAGCTTTTGTTACAGTGAATTTCAAATGAGTCAATATTGGAATACTTGAAAGTCAGTATAGCATTACAAAACTAGAGAGATACATATTGGCATTTCTAATGGAAAAGTCATCAAAAGAGAAAATCAACTTTGTTTTATTGCATTGTCCTATTGGAAAGAGGTTCTAAGGGTAATGTAATTATCAGTTCAAATCCAGGAAAAAGAAAATACAGTCAAACCTCAGTTTTCATGATTAATCCGTTCAAAAAAGTCTGACTAAAACCGAAACATATGAAAACTGAAGCAATATTTCCCATAAGAAATAATGTAAATCCAATTAATCCGTTCCAGACACCCAAAAATATTCACAAAAAATACATTTTATAGAGAATAATTATATTTTTCATACAGAAAACAATGAGAAATAAATATAAATGACTAATGAAATGGATAAATGAACATTTAACATCACTTTTACCTTTATTTAAGACTCTTGTTGGCATATGGAAGACGGTGAGGAGGGGAGAGGGAAGAGGAGAGGTTATTGTTTGGAAGGGGAATCCCCCTCCATAAGGACCTCAGGTATCAAAGCCCTATCCGTGGTTACTTCCCTTCTTTGTCTTTTACTGGCACAGGAATTTAAAAAAAAAGAAAAAACAAGAAGGATCCACAAAAAAAAAATGCCTCCAGTAAAGGCACCAGCCACAGCCACTGGAAACACTACTCTCCCGCTCAGGCAACCTGGAACGCAGAGCTGAGCATGCGTTCCAGAGCCATGTGGCAATGGCTGCAGCAGCACGGGCCCCTGAAGTCTCAGCCAAGAAGTAGAACAACTCCTGTCACTTATCTCACCTGCCCGATCGTCACAGGACAGCACACACACACAGATACAGCACTGTAATCTGATCGCCGACTCTCTCACCCGCCTCCGATTCCATCTGAAAAGCAAATTGCAAGCTGGAAGAAATGCTCAGCAGCAAGTTTGGAGGACTAGCATGTTTGGAAGACCCATCAAAGTTTCGCCGTCAGCAGGGAGTCCCAGCAGGGATTCCTCTAATTGAGCGTGTCGGAAGCATCAGATCAGTCACACTCTTACTCCTTGATTCTTGCTACTGTATTTCTCAAAGGATCGCTGAAAGCAAAGAGGTCTGGATCGCAAAAACAAGCTAAGTACTCTACTTTACTGAACGACGCCCCCTGGAACGGACCATTTTAAAATTGTACAAAAAAACCGAGCAGATGTACGAGAACTGGGACAAAATCTCAATGAAAAAAGACGTTGAAATCCGAAGCATACGAAAACTGGGGCAAACGAAAACCGAGGTCTGACTGTTTAAGAAACAATTGTGTCAATATTCATACCCAGTTGTGAACCATTTTTTTTGAACATCAGCTAGGCATTTTAAAATACACCTATATTTAGTACCGCTGTACGGATAATTAAATAGTAATATACTGCATTAAATGATGGCAGATAAAGACCTGCATCGTCCATCTTGTTTGCTCAATGAGATAGTGAGGGCTGTACCCACTGTTCAGGTTACCCTCCTTTGTACCTTTGTTTAGGGTTGGACCAGCTACTCCATACAAGTTATCCCTTCTATTGTTTTGAAGTGCAAAAGTTATTTAAATTTTCTTCAATTCCATTATCTTGCTATAAAGGGGACCACTGTTTCTGTACCATGCCTTTGTCAGTTCTGTCACTGTTTTTGCCCATATCACCTCTATTGGTGGGGCATTCTAGGCATCCATGAAAACGTCTTTCCTGAGTTTATCTCCTTGTAGCATCATTTGATGTCTTCCAGTTCTACAGCTTCCCAGTCTTTGAAAAAGTATCATTTGTTCATTAATATCCTTTACGTATTTAAACATCTGTATCATATCTCCCCTGTCCCTCCTCTCCTCCAAGGTATACATATTTTGGTCTTCATGTTCTCCTCGTACGTATCTGACACAGGCCCCACATCATTTTGGTCACCTTCCTCTGAACCATTTCAAGTCTTTTTATATCCTTTATGAGATCTCGTCTCCAAAACTGAACACAATACTCCAAGTGAATTCTCACCACTGACTTCTACAGTGCTATTAATAACCTCCTTCCATCTGCTGGCTATGCCTCTCTGTATGCAGCCTAGATTGTGAGCCCTTTGGGGACAAGGGAAATAGATACTGTACCTGAATGTACCTTGCTAAGACCCGGTGAAAACAAGTCTATAAGCATTTCTAAATAAATAAATAAAATTACACAGACTTCTTTTAAGACACTCACCATTTATATACTCGACTCTCATACACAAAACTGCTCTATTTTTTTATCCTTCAGACCTTTAAAACCAGCATTTTGGAGGCCTAGCCCCTCAGCCACTTCAAAACAGGTCTGCACTCTATGAATATCTGGTGGTCTCTGACACAAAAACCCAGGATTCTAAGGTGATACCCCTGCTTCCAGAATGTATCCAGGTGTCTCCCTGATGACACCAATCAGGCATCAAATGTTCAGCTTCCCCACAGCTTGGGATGCCCTCCTTGAAGTGAACTGGACATTGAATGGGATGTTTTAAATGGTTGCCATAGTAATGCCCTTTAGTTTTAATAGTAAATTACATTTTGAAAGAAAATATATCCAATATAATAAAATCACTAAGTACTTTCTCAAAAGTGGTCTCTATACCCCGTTAAAACTCCCATTGCCCCCTTTTATTCAACATAAACTTCTTAAAACACAGTTATAACTCCACAACAATTTTACACTCTAAAAATATTTTTTTTCACCTCTGACCACCCTCTCTATGTTTTATTCCTTACAGATCATCCCTAATAAAGTCCCCTCGGACTGTGAAAATTATTTTTACAATTTTTAAATGTGCTACAGTACTTCTGCCAAAAGTGGGTATTAGCTCTTTACATTTTTAGCATTGAACCCTCAAGTTGACTCTAACATGCTATCTTCGGGGTCCAGATTACCCTCGACTCAACTTTATTAAATTTTGAAGACACTGTCCCTTTAAATTTAAAAATAACTACAGAGCAGACACGACATTACTGGCTGAAAGTGAAGATTATCTGAAACATTTGCTTCTCAAGATCAAGAAACATAGTCTTAAAATTGGCCTGCACTTTATTGTAAAGAAGACAAAGATTTTGACAACTGGCAAAATCAATAAGTTGATGGAGAAGAAATTGAATTAGTTGACAACTTTAACCTACTTGGATCAACTATCAATAAAGAAGCAACAAGAAGTCAAAAAATCCAATGACACGTTGCTCTTGGCAGAATGGCTATGAAGGACCTAGACAAGATTCTCAAGAGCAGAGATGTCTCTCGCTATACAAAGATTCAACTTGTTCAAGCCATGGTATTTTCAATAATGTCAAACGGATGCAAAAGTTGGACAGTGAAAACGTTAGACAGGAAGAAAATAGATGCCTTTGAATTATGGTGCTGATGACGAATACTGTGTATACCATGGATTGCCTGAAGAACAATCCAGTCAGTACTAGAGGAGAACAAACTTAAGCTTTCTTTAGAAGCTCAGATGACAAAACTTTGACTTTCATACTTTGGACACATCATGTGAAGAGAGAGATCATTAGAGAAAGACATCATACTTAGCAAGGTAGAAGGTCAACACAAAAGAGGAAAACCAGAATTGAGTTGGATCGATACAGTAACAGCAGCTATGGATGTCACTCTATCAACAATGAGCCGCCTAACTGAAGACTGAACACAGTTTAGGAAACTATCCAGAGGGTCGCCATAAGTTGACACCGACTCGATGGCACTTAACAACAGAGCAAGAATTGCTACAAAACATCTCTGACCTACCCTTACCTCAGATCCTCACTTCTCTCTATTTTTTACCTTTAATTTTTGGTGCTGTGATCCCTTTAAATAGTTGGAGCTCAGCCGAGCATCTCTCCAGTTCTCTCCATTCAGTTTTCATTGTGGCTTGGCTACGAGTGCAGCCCCAGGCCTCGGCTCCTTCCCAATTCAATGACCACAGTGTGGGAGACTCAGCACAGGCCTCCAGCACTGTAGGGCACCATGACCTTCCCCTGCCAGGGATCCCAGATAATGTTTTTCCACATTATTCACACAACACTGTATACATCGGACTTACAAGATTGTAAGACACAGCATTACTCATCTTAACCTTTTAAATGGAGAAGCCGAGTTAGCTTGTCTTACCCTAGCCATTCAGCCAATGGGGAAGGCGAGTTAACTCATTCTCCACAGTGATCGCCATTGTTCCCACTAATCACTGATCCCCCTGCTTCTCTCTGCATAGTCTGTCAGGCACCATGGTGGTGACTGACAGACTGTGCAGAGAGAAGCAGGGAGATCAGTGATCAGCGGGAGCAGTGCTTGATCGACAGTCACTGTGGGGAACGAACTCTGCAGTTGGAGAGTTAATTCCCCAGGGAGTGGTTGGGTAGGTGCTATGTCTTTTGCCCAATTAAGGGGTTAATGATCAAAGTTAAGGTAGTGTCAATTTTCACTTGTTGAAATTTCCATCCAGCATGTCAGTATCCATGTAATTTATCCAACCCAACATCAATGTTTCAGCAGGAACTGCTTGTTTCAGGGATGCTGTCAGACAAAAAGAAGGTACTATTGTAGCACACATGAAGCAGGTGTCTTTAGGCTAGTGTGACTGACTAAGAAGGTACTATTAAAGAACAAGCCCTCCCTTGCTTATGACAGGAGCAGCCATTGGCTCACCAATCAACAAGGAAAGACCCCCCCCCCCCCAATTAAACCTACGTTAATCAAAAATAAATCTCCAGTTGAACCTATAATAGACAGAGATAACTCTTCAAGCTCATGTGTCCATTAGCTTAATAAAAAGCATCCCATTCCATATCAGTGTTTAGCCCAAGTGATGTCACCGTGTGTAAACATTACATCCAAATCGTTCTCTCTGCAGCAAAATATGATCAATGTCTCCACTTCAGGCACTGTACCCTGGGGGTTGTGGTATTCTGACTTGATTTTTTATGTTTTTTGAACATACGAGGATGGGCCTGGTTGAATGAGAAGTTTAGGAAGGGGTTAGCTAATGATAAGTGAGCGGTATGGAGCTTCTGTGATGTTGATATATGACTGACAGAGATGATGTCATTGAGTACACACTTGGCCATTTTGGTCAGAGGCCACTGTGAATGTGTTTCAGCTTCCAGAGGGCGCTTCAGCATGGGACTTGTGTGAAGTACACAGGTGATGGGGAAGCTAGCCAAAGGGGATAGGGGTTGGCAATTTCTGCTTCCACTTTAATGATGTCAAGTGTGATTAACCAGCCTGTCTCTTTCAGCACAGATGCAGTGTGTGTAGTGGTCCACACCAGGCCTTCCAATGTCTTAACTCTGGAAGGTGGAGCAGGGGAGGTCCCTTGGTAATGTACATTAAGGACCGTTCCTCTTTAAGTTGGTTTCATTACAGCAGTGGCTATGGGTTTATCTGGACAAGAAGAAAAATGCCCAGATCTTGTGGGAGGGGTTGTCAAGAGGCTTTGTGGTTCCAGTTGAGGGTCTGTCTCTGCCCCATGAGAGTTGCAATGCCCCATTAGCAGTAGTTCCCAGCCATAGTACATCAGAATCTTGCAAAAGAACGGCACTTAGGGCAATTGCCATTCCTTTTCAGGAGACTTCTATTGATGATTTTGTGGTGTCACTTTTGGGACTTCTAACCAAGAATGAGTCATGCAGGTTTTGCTTAATCCACAATCTGTTTTTCCCAGTGGAATAAAGAGTTTACTCCTTCATCAATTCCTGCCTCTGCTTGGTGCAGTATGCCTCATCTGACCAAGCAGTGTATATTTTGCATCAGTTTAGTATGGGAGCATTGATAACGAAGGCTGATTTTGAGTAAAGGTTTTGCCTATTGCTAGTGTATTCTAGATCCTTCCATCTGATGGATTTTGAATTCAATGGGGTTTTCAGTTTTGAAAAGTGCATGCTAGTGGACTGGTCTGTCGCATGCACCTGTTTCAAGGCTTTTACAACTTTTGGGCCTTGGGTAGTACAGTTCATTATTTGAATGATTTATTTCTGTTTTGTAGGGGATTGGGGTGGCTTGATTGCAAGACTGTGCCCAGCTGGTTGAGACTTTCCAGTGTGTGGTTTGTAAAGTGAAGAAAAGTTGGAGAGACCTTGTATATGGCTTATCTTACTTGGGATCGAGTTATTCTGAGAGCATGGCATCCAGGCTGCCCATGGAGAAAGAAGTACAGTTGATGACAATTACAGAGGTCCAGGGACACAATAAGCTTATGCTGTGGTGGATCTAGTCTGTGCTCACGAGGTGTAACTTTTCTTGCCAGGTAATTCTCCTGGACCAAATATTCATCATCATTTGGCACAGTTGTCATGTAGACTTGTGTGGATGATATGCAGTATGTGGGATGACCTGAGCTTATGGAGAATTTCATTGGGGTCATGTATGGCTGGCATCCAGCTGACTAACTAAGACCTAGAGCTGTTTTCTGATGCTTTGGGAGAACTGCATCTCAGCCATTATTTTTATGGTGCCTGGTGGGAGAGGGGGTGGTGTGAGAACACCTTCCTAGAATTGTCCCCAGTGTGGATGGCATTTGGTATGGGGTGATCAGTTGTTGCATTGAAAGGTTGTCCTCTAGCTATAGTCAGACAATTCAATAGTGGTGCAGGCCATCAACTAACAGTATGCCTGTTGCTGTCAGAATTGTTTTGGTGGGTGGTTCTGCGTTGCTTGTTGAACATTTATTTATTTAACAGGTTTTTTATCATTTCAGTCAAAATGGTTTACATTGTAACTTAAACTTGGTAATGTACATTAAACAGGGGCATTGATAACTTGGGTTTTTCTGAGGCAATGGAGGGTTAGTTGACTTGGCCATGGCTACAAGGAGTGCTAGTGGGAATTGAATTCTGGGCTCTTAGTTCCCAAGCCAGTGCTCTAACCATTAGGCTGCTTCTCCACTCTGATAACTTTAACAGTTATCCATGACCCAGGCAATTTTAATGAGATTGGAGATGTTCTGTCTCAGTTCCTGCCATTGGCCCCCTATGCAGACAACTATCCTAACAAGATGCTGAAGAACCTATGTATGGCTTATTGGAGCCTGTTGAGGAATGCCCTGACCTGGAAGAAGTTTGAAGATTTTCTTAGGCAGCAAGTGGTTTGAGACCACCCACTTTTAGAGAACAGTTGATGGCAGACTTTATCATGTTTGCCAGGCAGGTGGGCATATCTGCAGGTATGCTGGCAGTCTCACTGGTGAGTGTGACTTTTGTCAGTAAGGATTTGAGGACCCTACCTCTTCCTTCTTGGTGAAAAGAACACATACCTTGGCAATGCAGCAGGGTGGCCATCTTGCTGTCCAAATGTGCAGACAGTCTTGGGCATTTAGGCTCCTCAGCATTTGAGGTAGTATTATTTCAGGTAACATTCTCATTTGCCTTTTATATTGCAATGAGACAAAATGAGGTGGTGTCACCTGCAAGGCATGGAGAGCTCCTGAGGGAGGATGTTCATGTGGTGGACTGGAAGGTTCACTTGCGGATTAATTGTTCCAAGACAGATCAAGTAGGAAGAAGTGTATGGTTGGTCTTGAAGCTTTTGCCAGGTTTGGTGACTTGTCCTGTGGGCTGTGTCTAAGAGTTTTTGCGCTGGCGAATGAAGGTTTTTTTGGCTCATTTATGCACAGTTCCCCTTTGACAAAATTTTCAATTCACTGCAATGCTAAAGAAGTGTTTGTCATAAGATCATAAGATATGTCATACTGGATCAGACCAAGGTCTATCAAGCCCAGTATCTTGTTTCCAACAGTGGCCAATCTAGGTCACAAGTACCTAGCAGTTTCCCCAAAAGACACAGGTTCCTCAATGCTTGAATTGGGGTAAGCAGTGGATTTCCTGGGTCCCCTTCAATAATTGTTCATGAACCTTTCCTCCAGGAACTTGTCCAAACCATTTTTAAACCCAGCTACACTAACAGCTTTTACTACATCCTCCGACAACAAATTCCAGAGTATGATTACACATTGAGTGAAAAAATATTTTCTCTTATTAGTCTTAAATAAGTTATACTGTAGCTTCATTACATGTCCCCTAGTCTTTGTATATTTTGATGGCATAAACAATCGATCTATGTTTACCTGTTCCACTCCATTCATTATCATATTTCCCCTCAGCCTTCTCTTATCCAGATTGAAGAGCCCTAACCTTTTTTCACCATAGAGGTATCCTTCCATCCTCTTTACCATTTTGGTGGCTCTTCTCTGTACCTTTTCTAATAACGCTATATCCTTTTTAAGATACGGTGACCAGAACTGCACACAATATTCAAGGTGTGGTTGCACCATGGAACGATACAAAGACATTATAATATCCTTAGTTTTATTCTCCATTACTTTCCTTATGATTCTTAGCATTCTATTTACTTTCTTGGCTGCCGCTGCACACTGGGTGGAGGGTTTCAACATGTTATCCACGATGACGCCCAAATTTTTTTCCTGGGTGGTGGTTCCCAATGTGGAAACTTGCATCATGTAACCATAGTTTGGGTTGTTCTTTCCTAGGCGCATAATTTTGCACTTGTCCACTTTAAATTTCATCTGCCATTTGGATGCCCAGTCTTCCAATTTATCAAGGACCTCTTGCAATTTTTCACAATCCTCTTGGGTTTTAACAACTTTGAATAATTTTGTGTCATCTGCAAATTTGATTACCTCACAAACTGTTCCCATTTCCAGGTCATTTATAAATATGTTAAAAAGCAGAGGACCCAGCACAGATTCCTGGGGTACTCCACTATTCACTTTTCTCCATTGGGAATATTGGCAGAGTTTGTTCCATGATATTATGGTATTCATTCCTTTTGCACAGTGCGACTACTTGGGCGGCTGAGTAAGCAAGCTCAGCAGTGTTCATCTGGAAAATTGGGTGCTGGCGTCCAACTGTTACTTGTGATATGCGTGTTAGCTGTGTAAGTGATTTATGCTTTTGTTTTCTCTTTGTCATTTTCTCTTCCAGGGTAGTTGCCTCCTGGAATCTGTGTGTGGATGGGTGGCTCAGTAAAGAGCTCCAGATTCTTGGCTGGAAATGCATCCTGGACTGTCAGCTTTGTTAATCTGAATTTGTTGGCTGGGGATTTGGGGCATGACCTAGAGCCAACTCATTCCTTTACTCCTGCAAGCAAGGTGTTTCTCATCATCACAGTTGGTGGGAAATAATCTGTGTGCAGTGAAAGAGGTGGACTTAATCTATCAAATGAAAAGGGATTTGCTGTTGGTGAAGTGTTGTTTCACATATGCATGCTTAGTGTTTTCCCAAATTATTCCTTGATGGGTCAGGAAGGATGCCAAGTAGCCAAAGGCAGTTGATAGACTCTGCTGTTGAATGCTGGAATTTCCAGGTTTGTGGTGTTACTTGGAGGGGGGGGGG
Source organism: Ichthyophis bannanicus (assembly GCA_033557465.1). NCBI lineage: Eukaryota > Metazoa > Chordata > Amphibia > Gymnophiona > Ichthyophiidae > Ichthyophis > Ichthyophis bannanicus. The sequence continues at coordinate 619,843,847 of CM066034.1, read as the reverse complement.
GGTCTTTATCGGTCCAATGGAGTTCATCTCTTGGATATTGGTTTAGATACTTTCTTGAGCTCAGTACAGGACTTGGAGGCTTATTATGGCAGAGAGTCTGCAGCAAGGGTGGGGTAGTGGTGACTAGATAGAGGTTGTTACCCCTTATGGCAGGGGTTAGGGAAAGTCTGGTAATGCCTAGTTTTGGCCAAGGTTGGAGCAACAGGCCAAGATGGGGGTGGGGGGGGAGATAGATATATAGAGGCGTGACACCACCATGAACAACTGGTTATAGCTTGTTGTTACCATGGACCATGTAGGAATGCGATGGATGTGGCAGAGGGACACTTGGACTTCACGAGGGCTAGGTCAGCATTGACTAGCCAGCGAGTCAAGTGGGCATGTAAAAGAAGTTTTATGTGCAGGTAATAGAGAGCCGACTGGGGCAAACTGTTTGTGGTTTTAATTGGTTCAAATTATTATAAAGTTGAAATAAAGATGTAGTCATGTTTTTTGCCATCATCACATCAATGTCAGGTGGTCTGAGGTTAAAAGTGAGGCAGATGGTGTGACTGTCAATGTTCTGCAGTAAATAGCTGCTTAATTCTTTCTACTGTAATGACCTCAAAACTCACTCAACTGTCCAGTCTCATCTCATGTATTAATTTGTATTCTGTACAATTCAATAATGCATTAGACAGATTGCCTGAGTGGGAGAAAGAGCAGCCATCTCCCGTTCAGAGGCTCCTGCCCAATTGGGGCAGTGGGAGGGACTTCAGACCAGCTCCTCGGTCAGTAGGGAACCCCTTGGCAAGCGGCCATCACAGTGCAGCTCCCCCAATCGGGGTAGAGTGCCTGAGCAGGGGAAAGAGCAGTCATCTCCTGCTCAGAGGCTCCTGCCCAATCGGGGCAGTGGGAGGGACTTCAGACCAGCTCCTCAGTCAGGAGGGAACCCCTTGGCAAGTGGCTATCACAGTGCAGCTCCCCTGATCGGGATAGAGCACCTGAGCAGGAGAAAGAGCAGCCATCTCCAGCTCAGAGGCTCCTGCCCAATTGGGACAGTGGGAGGGACTTCAGACCAGCTCCTCGGTTGGGAGGGAACCCCTTGGCAAGCACCCATCACAGTGCAGCTCCCCCAATCGGGGTAGAATGCCTGAGCGGGAGAAAGAGCAGCCATCTCCCGCTCAGAGGCTCCTGCCCATTCGGGGCAGTGGGAAGGACTTCAGACCAGCTCCTCCATCGGTAGGGAACCCCTTGGCAAGCAGCGTCTTCCTCTCAGCCGCGGCAGCTCCAGTCACCCAAGGGGCCGTTCCAGCATCAGGGAATGGAGCGGGAAGTCTTGCTTCTCCCAATTGGCTCCCCGAGGCCCAATCCAGCACCAGCAGCAACTTTTAAAGGCCAGCCCGCCCTTGGCAGGCCCGCGCCTGGGCTCCACTATATTGCTCAGCATCGGGAAGTGGAGCAGAAGGGAACGCTCCTCCCCTCTCCACCCACCGAGGCCATTCAGGCCGCACAATATGAGCTACAGCCCTCACGTACATCCAGTGGAGCTCCAAAGTGATGAACCGCCTCTTCAGACTCTAAGCCCATCACAACAATTCAGCCATAGAACCAGTAACAGAACCCATTGCTACCTCTTTACTTGTAAGCTAACATCTGCTGCATAGCCTGCTGAATCCTTTGCTACCTCATTGCTTGTAAGCTAACATCTGATGCATAGCCTGTACAATCCATTGCTACCTCAATGCTTGTAAGCTAACATCTGCTGCATAGCCTCTAAAATCCATTGCTACCTCATTGCTTGTAAAGTTAACAACTGCAGCATAGCCCCTCTCTGTTCCTCTTCTATGGCTCCACATCACATCATCTTCCTTTTCCTCATACTCCCGAACTGCTTCACCTCCTACCAGCACTCCTTCCCTCCTTGTCCCACCCTTGCCATCCTCACTCCCCCACACACTGTCTTCTACCCTATCATCAGTTCTTGAACTTCACCGCTCTCTCCCTCTCATTCAACCATCTCCTCTCTCTCTCTAAGGCAACTTCACCCTCGTTTCCACTGTACTGTCTCCTCTCTACCCCGTACTCTGCTACTCCTTCTCCTTCTCTCATCCGGAGATATCAACCCCAATCCTGGCCCACTAGTTTTCTGTCTCACTCTCAGAAGAGATCCTCATGCAACATCTCTAATCTTATCCATATCCCTCTCCTTTCCCCTTCCACTCTCCCTTTCTCATGTGCCTTGTGGAATGCACACTCTGTCTCTAATAAACTTGCTTTTACTCATGATCTCTTTATCTCTAATGCTCTACATCTTCTTGCTCTAAGTGAGACCTGGCTCCTCCCTGATGATACCGCATCTACTGCTGCTCTCTGTCATGGGGGCTACCAGTTCTCCCACACGCCTCGCCCCACTGGCTGTGGTGGTGGTGTTGGGCTTCTACTTTCTCCCTCTTGCCAATTCCAACCCCTCCTGAAGCCTCAGTCTTACTCCTTTCTCTCCTTTGAAGCCAACTCCATCTGCCTTTTCACTCCTCTTCCTCTCCGGGTAGCTGTTATTTATCGTCCTCCTGACAAATCTGCTTCTACCTTCCTCACTGACTTTCACTCTTGGTTTTCCTTCTTTCTGGACTCCTCTTTCCCCACTCTTATTCTTGGGAATTTTAACATTCATGCCGATAACCCCCCTGATCCTTATGCTTTAAAGCTCCTCTCCCTTACCTCCTCGTTTGACCTCCAACTTTGTTCCACTGCTCCCACTCACCAGCATGGCCACTGCCTTGACCTGATATTTTTCTCATGTTGCTTACCCTCAAATTTCTGTAACTCAGTTCTCCCCTTATCTGACCATCACCTTTTAAGCTTTAATCTTCATCACCCACTGCCTCAACCTCGTCCTGTCTCCTCCAACCTATTTAGAAATCTTCATGGTATTAATCACTTGGCTCTCTCTTCCACCATTTCTTCATCTCTTTCTTCCACTATGTCATCTAAGTCTGTTGATGAGGCAGTAACGTCTTATAATGCTGCATTCTCCTCAGCTCTGGATGCTCTCGCTCTGCCCATCCCACGTCCTGTGAGACGTTCTACACCACAGCCCTGGCTTTCATCCACTACCCACTATCTACGTTCCTATGCCTGTTCTGCTGAGTGTTTTTGGCTCAAATCTCGCTCCCGTGCAGACCTTCTACACTTCAAATTCATGCTTGCCTCTTTCGAGTCAGCCATAGCTCTTGCCAAACAAGACTACTATGTCCATCTGACTAAATCTCTTGCCTCTGATCCTCGCTGTCTCTTTACTACTCTCAATTCTCTCCTCAAAGTGCCTCCGCCTCTAGTCCCTCCCTCCCTTCCTCCCTTCCTGCCCAAACCCTGGCTGACTATTTCCATGACAAAATCCACAAGATCACCCTCCAATTCCCCACTATGTCAGCTACTTCCCCTCCACCCCCTTTCTACTCCCAACTCTCCTCCCCTACCTCTGCTACCCTCTCTTCCTTTCCTGTGATCTCTGAAGAGGAAACCACACACCTTCTTTCTTCCTCCAAACTCACCACCTGCTCCTCTGATCCTATCCCCACCCACCTCCTAAGCCCCATCTCCTCCACCATTGTCCCTTCCATCTCTCATATTCTCAAACTATAGCTCTCCACTGCAACTTTCCCTCCAGACTTCAAGCATGCTGTGGTCACACCTCTCCTCAAGAAACCCTCACTTGATCCCACATGTCCTTCTAACTATTGACCCATTTCTCTCCTTCCCTTCATATCTAAACTACTTGAACATGCGGTCCACTGCCGCTGCCTCGACTTCCTCTCCTCTCATGCCTTCCTGGATCCCTTACAGTCCAGCTTTCGTCCTTTACATTCTACTGAAATGGCTCTTACCAAAGTCTCCAGTGAGTTGTTCCTGGCAAAATCCAAGGGCCTCTACTCTGTCCTCATCCTTCTTGACCTCTCTGATGCTTTTGACACTGTTGACCACAACCTTCTCCTCGATACCCTGTCCTCACTTGGTTTTAGGGTCCCTGTACTATCCTGGCTTTCCTCCTGCCTCTCCCATTGCTCTTTCAGTGTGTATTCTGGTGGCTCCTCCTCCTCTGCTATCCCGCTCCCAGTTGGTGTACTCCAGGGATCCGTCTTTGGTCCGCTCCTTTTATCTCTCTATACCCAGTCCCTTGGTGCACTTATCTCTTCCCATGGCTTTCAGTACCATCTGTATGCCGATGACTCCCAGATCTACCTCTCTATGCCTGAAATCTCTCCGGCAATCCAGACCCGGATCTCTGCCTGCCTTTCTGACATTGCTGTCTGGATGTCTCACCACCACTTGAAATTGAACATGGCCAAGACTGAACTTCTTATCTTTCCCCCCAATACCTCCCCTCCTCTTCCTCCTTTCTCAGTCTCTGTGGATAACTCTGTAATCCTTCCTATTTCCTCGGCCCGCAATCTTGGGGTTGTCTTTGACTCCTCTCTCTCTCTCTCCACACATATACAGCTTGTAGCTAAGACCTGCCGTTTCTTTCTCTACAACATTAGCAAAATCCAGCCCTTCCTTTATGAACACACTACTAAAATGCTTATCCACTCCTTAATCACCTCTCGTCTTGACTACTGTAACCTACTCCTTGCTGGTCTCCCTTTGAATCATCTCTCTCCCCTTCAATCTGTTCAACACTCTGTTGCGCGAGTAATCTTCCTCCAGCCTAGCCATGCCCACATTACTCCTCTTCTCAAGTCACTTCATTGGCTCCCTATCCATTTACGCATCCAGTTCAAACTTCTCCTCCTGGCCTATAAATGCATTCACTCTGCGGTTCCTCAGTACCTTTCATCTCTTGTCTCTCCTTACAACTCCTCTCGCAAACTCCGCTCTTCTAGCAAACTACTTCTTTCTGTGCCCTTCTCTCCTACTGCTAACTCCAGACTTCGCTCCTTTCACCTTGCTGCACCTTATGCCTGGAACAAGCTACCTGTGTCTGTCCACCAGGCACCCTCTCTAGCCCTCTTCAAATCCAGGTTGAAAACTCACCTCTTTGCTGCTGCTTTTGGATCTTGAATCACCTGATCTCCTTTTCTTTCCCCTGATTTTATCCCTGTTTACATCTTCTGTGTTTTGTCTTGACTAGACTGTAAGCTCTGACGAGCAGGGACTGTCTCTTACATGTCTGTACAGCACTGCATACGACTGGTAGTGCTATATAAATGCTCAGTAGTAGTAGTAGATTATAACAATACATAAATAAAATTATAAAACCAACAGGCATATCCTAGTACAAACATAGATTAAATATTAGTTGATGAATCTCTACTATATCTCAAAAGCCAATTTGAGAATGTGCACTATTGTTGACCTTTAAAGACTTAAGTATGCAAAAACAGGTGGAGGTAGGGTTGCCAACTGGCCGGTTTTCAGCCGGCCTGGCCGGTTTTTCCATGGCCAGGCCGGCTGCCGGCGCAGAGGCAAAACCGGCCCTTGAAAAGCCGTTTTTTTTGCTCTGGCCGCAAAATCGGGAGTGGCCAGAGCAAAAAAACCGGCTTTTCTCCCAACCCGGAGGGCTTCAGAGGGAGCCGGGGAAGCCCGCACGAGACCACGGCTCCCTCTGAACAGCCACCAGCGTGAAGAGCCTTTACCTTCACGCTGGCGGCTGTTCCTGTGAAGCCGCGATTGGTGGGAAAGGTTAAAGGCAATGCCCTTTAACCTTTCCCAGCATTCGCGGCTTCACAGGAACAGCCGCCAACGTGAAGGAAAAGGCTCTTCATACTGGCGGCTGTTCAGAGGGATCCGGGGCCTCGCGCGGGCTTCCCCGGCTCCCTCTAAAGCCTCAGACAGCCGCGGGTTTGGGGGGGAGGCCAAGGACTACCTGGGCGGGGAGGGGGGGAGGGGGCCTGGACGGGAAAGGGGGTAGGAGGGGGAATTTGACTGGAAATGGGTTGTGATGGGGGGGGGGACCTGGACCGGAAAAGGGCTATGGGGGGAGGGGTGGTGACTTGGACTGGAAAGAAATGGGCTGTGATGGGAGGGGACCTGGACTGTAAAAGGGCTATGGGGGGGGACATGGACTGGAAATGGGTTTTGATGGGGAGGGGGACCTGGACTGGAAAAGGGCTAGGGGGGGGGACAGGGACTGTAAATGGGTTGTGATGGGGAGGGGGACCTGGACTGGAAAAGGGCTATGGGAGGGGGGGAACTTGGACTGGAAGAGGGCTATGGGGGGGGGGAACTTGGACTGGAAATGGGCTATGGCGGAGGGAGGGGGAACTTGGACTGGAAATAGGCTGTGATTAGGGGGACTTGGACTGGAAATGGGTTGTGAAGGGGGGGGGACCTGGCCTGGAAAAGGGCTATGGGGGGGGCATTGGACAGCAAAGAAATGGGCAGTGATGGGGAGGGGGACCTGGACTGTCAAAGGGCTATGGGGGGGGGGGGCCATGGACTGGAAATGGGTTTTGATGGGGAGGGGGACCTGGACTGGAAAAGGGCTATGGGGGGGGGGGACTTGGACTGGAAATGGGTTGTGATGGGGAGGGGGACCTGGACTGGAAAAGGGCTATGGGGGGGGGGGAACTTGGACTGGAAATGGGCTATGGTGGAGGGAGGGGGAACTTGGACTGGAAATAGGCTGTGATTAGGGGGGCTAGGACTGCAAATGGACTGTGATGGTGGGGGGGGGGTAGGACTGCAAATGGGCTGTGATGGTGCGGGGGGACTCCGACTGCAAATGGGATGTGATGGGGGGGGGCTAGGACTGGAAATAGGCTGTGATGGGGGACTTGGACTGGAAATGGGCTGTGATTGGGGGGGACGGACTAGGACTGGAAATGGTCTGTGATGTGAGGGCTAGCACTGGAAATGGGCTGATGAAGAGCTGGAATAGGACTGGAAATGGGCTGAGGTGGGGCATGGGAGAATGGGATTAGAAGAGTGGATGCTGGGTGGGTCTAGAACTATAAGGGAACTGATTTTGGGGGAGGACTAGAATAGATGGGGAATGAGTGGAGAGGGGAAAAATATTTTGTGTGGAAGAAAAGTCTATGATGGGCTGGGTATTGGGAGAGTGAGGGGCTTGAGAATCGAAGGGTGAAATTTAAATGGATGATAAAGGAATAAGGAAAGAATTGGGGGAAAGAGCAAAAGGGAAACAATCAGTATGTTAAAGCAGAAATAGAGAGAGAATGGAAAACATCTAAAAGAGAAGAAAGGACAAATGGATAGCTCGCAGAAGACACGAAGAAGAAACCAGAAGAAAGTGACTGGAGCAATTGCAACTGAAAAATAAAATGCCCAAACAGAAGGTAGAAAAATACTTTTTATTTTGAATTTATTAGCTGGAATATGTTTGGTCTGGGAAGTGTGTATTGATAACATCTTTGCGTTTTTGTTTAGTGCAAGAGGAAATTACTTTATAGTTTTATTTCTCCAGTGTTGTACATTTCATGTTTGGATTTTGGGGTTCCCAGTTTAATTATTATCTGACCAAGGAAGTTAGCCTACACGTATCCTCGGTAATTTTTGTGGGTGGGGCTGGGGGAGGGGCAGGGGTGGGACTAGGGGCAGAGAATGGGTGGAGCATGGCGAGCCACAGGTGTCGGGTTTTTCTCGGTGAAAAAGTTGGTAACCCTAGGTGGAGGTCTATTCCAATCTGTACATCCCGGCATGCTGTGCATCCAGTCAGAACTGGATGCACAGAGGTACATGGGATTCTGATCCTGCAGGATCAGAATCACGTCTAAGCCTGTACTTGCAGGCCGGGACCCGATTCACAATGGCCTGCATGTACAGGCCTCTGCCTGGCTAACACAGTCAGGTTCTGAATGGAGCAGCGGCACCATGGCATCTGGTTGCCATGGCACCATGACTCCATTAAGGAGACACAATCCCTGGCTGCCAAACCCCTGATCTGGCCACCCATGGTCAGAGTCGGGCTGCGGGGAATCTTCTGCACCTCCTCTACACTTTGCTGCTGCCGGGCCTGTCATCCCCCGATGTTTAGGGGAACTTATTCCACCTCAAAGATGGAATAAGTTCCCCATCTAGTCTGCAGGCCCCAGGCATACAAGGCCGATATCAGGATCAGCCCTGTACGTCTGGGGCCACAGACTGCCTGCTGCCCACCCTAATTCTGCCTCGGTCCCGTTTCCTCCCTGCCCCCATCTAGCCTCCCCATACAAATTCCTTGCTTGTACAGGGAGGCTTCAACAGGGAAGGGAAAGTGGACGAATAGCAGGGATGGACGTCCCAACAGATTCGTGGTTCAGAATAGACCCCGTTACGTGATAAATTCAGCTGGTACTGCCTAGGGCAGGAGTGGGCAATTCCGGTCCTGGAGGGCCGCAGACCAGTCAGGCTTTCTTGATGCCCCTAATGAATATTCAGGAGATCTATTAGCATCCACTGCCTTCCATTGTTTGGAAACGATCCATGAATATTCATTAGGGACATCATGAAAACCTGACTGGTCTGCGGCCCTCCAGGACCGGAATTGCCCACCTCTGAAGAGCAGCGAGAGAGAAACTCTCTCTCTCTTCAGCTCCAAAAGCGGGGGCTCAATTCCCGCCGCTTTTGGAGCTGGAGAGAGAGAGAGTTTCTCTATCGCTGCTCTTCAGAGCCGCGAGAGTGAAACTCTCTCTCTTCGCGGCTCTGAAAGCCGCCGCTTGTGGAGCTGATGCTACAGGGAGGAGAGGACTCTGCCAGGCAGAGGGCCCCGCGGGACGCTTGATACTGCAGCGGCGGCAGCAAGTTTGGATTTTTTTAAATCTACCTGGGCTGATGGGGGAGGGGGCTTAGGACTGGTAATGGGCTATGGGGGGGTAAGATTGAAAATGGGGTGATGGGGGTAAGACTGCAAGTGAGCTTATGGGGGGTTAGGACTGGTAATAGGCTATGGGGGTCTAGGACTGGTAATGGGCTATGGGGGGATAGGACTGGTAATGGCCTATGAGGGGATAAGACTGAAAATGGGGTGATGGGGGGTTAGGACTGGTAATGGACTATGAGGGGTAAGATTGAAAATGGGGTGATGGGTAAGACTGGAAGTGGGCTATGGAGGGTTAGGATTGGTAATGGGCTATGGGGGGGCTAGGACTGGTAATGGGCTGGGGGTGTTGCTAGGACTGGAAATGGGCTGAGTGGAAGCGGGGGCTTGAACTGCAAATGGCTGATGGGGAGGGGGCTTGGAATGAAAATGGGCTGTGAGTGGAGGGAGCTAGCACTGGAAATGGGTTGATGGGGGGGAGCTAGGATTGTAAATGGGCTGATGGGGGGCTAGGACTGAAAATGGGCTGAAGTCAGGACTAGAAGGGAGCGGGTGCTGTGTGGGACTGGAACTAGAAGGGAGCTGATGTTGGGGGAGGATTAGAATGGGATGGAGCTGGGAGAGTGAAATGGAGAGGGGAAAATATTTTGTGTGGTAGGGAAGACAAATCTACAATTGGCCAGGTATTGGGAGAGTAAGTGGGGATTGAGGATGGAGAGGTAAAATTTGAGTGGATGAAATAGAAATGAGGAAAGAGCAAAAGGAGAAAGATTAGTATGTTAAAGCAGATGTAGAGGGAGAATGGAAAAAAAACTAGAAGAGAGAAGAAAGGATAAATGGACAGCAGAAGATGGAGAGTTAGCAGAAGGCATGAAGAAACCAGAAGAAAGTGGCTGGAACAATTGCAACTGAAAACAAATGCACAAAAGGTAGAAAAATATCTCTTTATTTTGAATTTATTAACTGGAATATGTCAGCTCTGGGAAATATGCATCATTAACATCTGCGCTTTGTTTAGTACAAGAGGAAATTAATTTATAGTTTTATTTCTACAGTGTTGTTGTACATTCCAAGTTTGGCTTTTGGGGTTCCCAGTTTAATTATTGTCTTCTTGTTTCTAAATTTTGATTCCTTGTTTGGTGATGGTGTATGTTCTGCATGTGTAACTGAGCTGAGGTATTCTGTTTATGTAATTCCTATTTGACATTGCCACTTGTTCTCTTTCCCCAGTAGGTCATGTATTGTTATTCTCTGAAATGTATTGATTTAATATTTGCAGTGTTGCCTTTTGATAGGTAGGGTATGGTGCTATGTGAGTCCTGGTAGTGCTGTTAGGATATGGTGGGAGGGAGGAGTGGCCTAGTGGTTGGGACAAGGTACTACAGGCCGGAAGGTTGGTGGCTCAAATCCCACTAGAGGACAGCAACCTGGGGCCAGAAGGACTGGGGTTTTTAGTCCCACAGGAGCTCCTTGTGGCCTTGGGCAAGCCACTTAACCCTCCATTGCCCATATTCCCTGTAAGTATTAGTGTATGTGTCTCATATCCCCTTGTGTTAAATGTATCCCCCAACCACTTTGACCCAGTGAAAAGCAGGATATAAATGCAGCTAAATAAATAAATGGCGGGTTTGCTATGGGTTCTAAATGGAAAGTATTTGTTTGTAATAGTTCCTAATGTGCCTGGCGGTTGGTACTGGATTATAGTAATGTAGAAATCTTTTAGTCTTTCTTTATCCAAACACTCATTAAGAGGCATGTTTACTAAAAGTTAGGGTATGGTAACATTATGCAAATATTTATGCAAATGATACCCCTTATGTAAATGAGGCCCGCATCTTATGCGGCCCCCGGGTTATTTTACAAGTCCTCATTTGGCCCTCAAAGCAATTTGAGTTTGAGACCCCTGCTCTATACCCTGTTAGGGCAATACAAGGACCTCTTTTATGTGGCCATATTCTTATGATCTTTTGACTCATTGAATACATCCACTATGTCAGTTTTAGTAAAATACACACAGTTGTCAACTCTGCCTGTAGCTCCAGCTGCTCTATAAGGTCACAGATGGTGACTTCCTGATATTAGGTCATTCTTGTGTGGAATGCTCCCTCCAGCAGTATACATTTCACACTTTGCTGCTCCTTTTGTCAAACTGTCAGATTTTATTAAAATTCTGGCAAACAGTAAGAAGTCTTTAACATGCACAAAATATGCATACTGTACAAACAATAGGAGGAAGGAAATTTTCAGCAGTGCTATTAAATAGGCAGATACACTTGTACCAACACATGATGAAATTTATCCAGATTTTAAAAACTGCTGCATTATAGGCATGTGCATTTTGGGTTTGTTTAAGCATGCATTTGCATGCATCGTTCATTTTTAAGCACCCAAATTGCTTTTGCTTTCATATGCCTATGAACTAACACACACTCAGTTGATTTGTGCATGCAAAAAAAGCTGTGGTGTGCATAGTAGATACACAATTTCAATGAATATATTAAAAATGGTTTGTTTTAATTTAAAACACAATTTTTTTGGCCCTGTACATGCTTACTGCATTGTGAGCCATACTTTTATAGAAACCTAACTATTACTATCCCCAAATATATCTGCATATAAATTTGGAATGAAGCCACCAACTCATTTCACAAAGACCTTCTGACAGCTTTCAGATGGAGATAATTTTCAGACTTTTCTATTCTATTTTTAGGCATATGTAACACCATATTCCTCCACAAGGGAACCCAGTAGTTTATCTAATGTAAGATAAAATACATCAGTACAGCAGAGCATAATAGATACAGAATGTTTGAAACTTTTATTTTCATTTTGTAACAAACAAAAGAAACAACACACCAAAGGAGACAAAACAAGGATACAATAAGGAAAAGTAAACCCAATTACCCCCCACCCCCATGCCTCTTCTCTAGCCGATTATGTCAGCATGTGAGCGCTTCCAATTAACAGTGATTATACATCAAAACGGTCAAAAGGGTATCAACGACACAGAATGATCATGGGACCAAAGTATATACAAATTTAGACAGTCAGATGAGAGGATTTAGCAGAATGTACATAGTCATTGAGCATCTTCCATTCAGACCTATAATGAGAAGTCTGAACGGGGGAAGCAAACATACGAGGTATTTGGTCATATTTACTGTAGAGACAAACATGATTCCACCATGCATTGGGGCTCAGATGGGAGCTATTTTTCCAGTATTTCTTAATTAGGGAAATAGCAATGCCAAGCATAAAGCCCCAAAGGAAGTAAGCCGTTTTTTGGAAAAGAGGAGATCCCCGCAGCTGGGCGAAGTCCCACCATCCTCCAAGAAAGGGGCTCCTGAAAGTGCAAAATAGACTGGATACGACCCCAGACCCGACGCCAGTAATACTGTAGTGCGGGACATTCATACATAACATGAGGTAGTGAACCAATGGCCGCATGGCATGTCCAACAACTATTGCCCTGAGTAGTGTTCCATTTGGCTAATCTGTCAGGAGTGTAAAAAACACCGGTGGGCTAGAAAGAAGAGTGTCTAAGTGAGTGAGGCGGATCAGGAAACCCGGGGCGCTCTACTCCAGTCAAGGCTCCATTGCTCCAAGGCCAAGTCACATGCAATTCTCTCTCCCATGCTTTCTGCGCTATAGGGGTATCGCAAGTTATAGCATTACATAAGGGTTTGTAAAAATTGGATGCTACACCCGGTGAACCACCGATAGATCGGATAGTCTCCGATCAACCTTGTATAGGGGATGCCAATGGCGGAAGTACCTTAGCACTCCAAAGGCAATGCTGAAGGTGCATCGACTGAAAGTAGTGTGTCGCTGGGAGACCAAATTCAATTTGCAATTCACTAAAGGTTTTCCAGCGACCATCATGGAACAACTGGCTAGGAATTCAAATGCCCCTGGTGTACCAGGGGCTCCACACTATAGGCTTATTTTGTATTCGAAATCAAGTAGTGTACCAAAGCGGGAGCCTATCGAACGGACAGAGTCAGGAGTCTAAGGATTGCATTAGAGTATTAAAGGCACCTAAAGTGTCTAAAAGCATTGGTGGATAGTGGGAGTCTGATGGGAGAGTCATACCAGGGAGAAAAGCAAGAGGAATCGGCCTGCAAAGATCCCCCTCTATGCCCAGTCACACAGGTCCACTCGGCACTGGATCCTCCAGCCAACGAGCGCCGTGTTTGAGAAGAAAAGAGTAATGGAACACTGATTAAAATCACCACCAAGTATGGATGGAGCATTGGCAGAGGCCTATGCCAACTGCGCAATACTTGCATAGTAAGCAGGGTTGTCCACATTCGGGGCATAAATGCAAATACACGTGAGTTCGCTATCTCCAACCTTAAGGTGTACACGGGCCCATCTACCCTCCTTGTCAGCGCCAGTATCAATTACAGTAGCTTGCAAAGACTTCTTAACCGGAATGGCTACCCCGCACCGTTTGGAAACGGCGGGAAAGTAGGCAGCCACCATGTTAGACTTAGCATTGAGTTGCAGTGTTTCAGCAGAGTTTAGATGCGTTTCCAGAAGAAACACTAAATCAGCATGCTCATGGCTAAGATAGCTAAGGATTTGCTTCCTTTTGATTGAACTATTAATGCCTTTTACGTTGAGTGATAAAATTTTACATAAAGCCATTCAACAAAGTTAAAAGTTCTGAGCATGATAGCACACATAATTTCCCAATGTCCCTCATATTGACTGTATCTGGCTGTACATATAACATGAAAGAAAACAGGCTAAAATAGTACAATGGAGCGCCCCACATTAAAAAAGAAAACCGCAGTGCGGTAGAGAAGAAGCAAAACCCCAAAAATTACTGGCGACCATGTGTCTGCGGGGAGAAACCCCAGAGAAGGCCGAAATGGAAAAAACACATAACCTGTAGGACTGTGCGTGCTCCGAATCCGACCGAGGCACACATCATGGAGGGATAGGAGACCAAAATCAAAAGGTCATATAGAGAAAGAAAGGAAGTCCAGGTAGTCTCTGTGCTTGGCTATGACCGCCGCATCGGGCCCTTCAAGATGGCGGACAGAGCCGGCAGATAAAAGACCAAGTTTTGGATTAGCGCATCTGCTCTGCTTCTTTGGAGTCCAAAAATGTTGACAGTAAATCAGGATCTTCGAATGTCCTGGTTTGGTTGTGGAGAGTCACTCGGAGCTTCGCTGGATACAACAGGCCAAAGCGAGCCTGTAGCTGTTGAAGGTGAGGGCGAAAAGCAAGGAGTTTCTTCCGACGGTCAACGGTAGGCTTTGCAAAATCAGGGAAGAAGGAGACTTTGTGACCTTCAAATTCCAAATAATGATTCGCCCGGGCAGCATTTAAAATTTGTTCCACTTGTTGATATCGTAGCAAGCGAAAGATAATAGGCTGGGGGGTCATTCGGTTGAGCGCCATGTGGGTAGGAACACGGTATGCACGATCGATTTCCAGTTCTCTATGAAAAGTGATCTTTAGCAAGGAGGGAAGAGTTTTGAGCAGGAATTCTCTTATATCTCCGACTTCCACCCCCTCCGGTATGCCAATGAGCCTCACATTGTTGCGACGGGCTCGATTATTGCTATCTTCTAACTCCTTTTGAAGATTCTGTATCTGGCGCTCAGCCTTGTCCAGGTTGCCCAAGCGCACCACGTGCGAGTCGAGGATCCCCGCCATGTTGTCCTGCCATAATGAGAGACTTTCAAGTCGGTCCTGGAGCACTCCAAAGTCTTCTCGCATAGCTCGAAGCGCTTCTCCATTGGACTGCACCAATTCCTTCACACCGCGTATTTCTTCCAAAATTTCCAGGTGCATTTCGGGGTTTTCACGAAATGGAGCCATCTTCTGTGGGGAGGACACCTCTGTTTTGGAGCGTTTTCCGTGAGAAGAGGAAGGAGACCCGAAGTCCAAGCGCGCTGGTTTATGGGCCGCCATCCCCCCCGATGTACCCCGGTCAGCTCGGAGCGAAATAGTAAGTTTGTATAGGTATTAAGTCAGGATTCTAAGTAGGCCTCTCGGGAGCTTCAACGCAAAGCGTCTTACCCGCTGGACATCAGGCTCCGCCCCCCATAATAGATACAGAATAATTTGATTTGATCAACTAACTTGTTACACCACCTCATACTACATAATACCAAAGTGGTTTAGCATATTAAATAATGAACCAATTTATATAATATAATGAAACTCTAATCCAGCCCTATCCATTCCCTTTCTTACCTGAGAAATGAGGGGGTGGGGGGGTGCATCACATGGCTAAGAAGTTAACACAAACCCCTATCTCATTAAAATAAACATAAATAGCAGAATATAAATAAGGCATAATATCATCACTTCCATCCAATAACAACAACAAAAACAACCAACAAGTCCTAAACCCCAGATTGTTCCTAAAGCAGCTCCCAAAAGGGTGACCCCCTCAGGTTTGTCCTTTCAGAAGTGACCTGTTACCTATCTGGTGTATGGCTGAAAAGGCTCCCCAAGATGAAATTAGCAGGAAAGAGATAGGACCAACATTGGGTCGAGGTCATCTTTGATTCCTCCCTCTCACACATCCAACTGATAGAAATGACAGGCCAAAATTTCAACAAGGTTCCGAGGCCTGCCAATACCCGCAAAAAGTTACCCGTTCAGGAAAAGTGCTTGAATCATGAGTCAAGCACCACCAAAACGGGCAAGTAACAAAAATGCAGCACAAACCGAGCACAGTGGCAGGCGTCCACCATGGCATATACGGGTAAGTTCAGGGCCAATAACCCAGGCTCTGCGCCTAAGGTTGACCTGCAGTACCTGTGTATGTGCCCAAACCAGCAGCCAGAGAAGTGGGGCGGCAAGTATGTATGAACCTGTGTGCCTGCCGCATCCTCCGCTGTGCCTGTCCTACCTATGGATCACCATGTGCATGGCCCACATGATTTCTCTGCCTGTCCAGCATCGCTTTATATCTGCATGGTTTGGGTACAGACCTGCACACACTCCCCTCGCTCTACTGTGCATTGTTCTGCTACAACACGGGTTCACCAATCACCATCAGCAGTCATATCTGTCAGGGACCGTTGCTTAGGCCTACGCAATTAGTGATGTCCAATGTTGGCGCACACGCATTTCAGAAATCAGCTTTATGTGGGTTTCACGGAGGCATGCCCCCAGGCCTTGGTGCCTGGCACTGTGCGGATAGCTGAGTCTCAAAGATTCCAGTCACCTTGTTGAATATCTGGTTTACATGGTTATGGCAGTTTTACATGGGTAAGGCCATCTTTTACATGTGTAGCACACACCTACGGCTTCAAATATGAGGCCTGACAGGTTTTAGCTTTCTCTATATCAGAAAAATATGCCCTTTCCTTTCTGAACACATTACTAAGACCTTTATCCACTGTTTAGTCACCTCCTGTCTAGACTATTGTAACCTCCTCCTTGCTGGTCTTTCTCTGAATTATCTCTCTCCCCTTCAATCTGTTCAAAACTCAGCTGTGCAGCTAATCTTCTGCCAGCTTCAATATGCTCATGTAACCCCTTAAGTTGCTTCATTAGCTCCATATCTGTTTCCATATCCAGTTCAAACTTCTTCTACTGACTTATAACTGCACTCATTCTGCTGCTCCCTACACTCCTCCTTGGGAATTATGCTCTTCTGGCAGATCATTTCTATCTGTGCCCTTCTCATCCACTGCCAACTCCAGACTTCAATCTTTCCACCTTGCTGTTCCAAATGTTTGGAGCAAACTACCTGAGTCAATACGTCAGGCTACATCTCTAAACCTTTTTCAAATCCAGGCTAAAGCTCTCCTCTTCGAGGCTGCTTTTGGATCCTGATCCACATATTCTCCTGCTCTTCAATTATGTGTTTTCATGCCATTCCCCTAGACCAGTGGTTTACGGTTATGGTTTATTATATTTGATAAACCACCCTTCAAGGGGGTCTCAGCAGAGCGGTGTACAGTCTAATACATATAGTAAAAACAAGAAATAAGAAAAGAACTCCATTAAAAATAAACAGGAAAGAATTACATCATTCATACTACAAACAGAGCAGAGGCAAAAGGAGATAGATAAATCAAGTAATGGACAAATCATAAGCAATATTAAACAAATGTGTTTTCAAAAGTGATTTGAAGGAAGGAAATGAAGGTTCCAACCAGATAGCAGTAGTAAGCAAATTCCATAGTGCAGGGGCTAAGAAATAAAATGCAGAGGGAGCAGGTAGAGATTAATCTTGCTTGCGAGGGTGATGGTAAATGTAAATAATGGTTATTAGTATCACGGAGAAAGTAATGAGTTGAGTATGGAAGTAACAAATCAGAGAGATACTGAGGAATGCCACTGTGAAGGGTTTGATATACTATTGTAAGGAGCTTAAACTGTGACTGGAATTTAATGGAGAGCCAGTGATGATGTAACAAAAGTGGGGTGATGTGCTCGAACCGGGAGGCATGGGAAAGGATACGAACTACTATATTTTGTTTAAGTTATAATCTCTGAACCTGGAATTGAGGAAGACCTAAATATATAACATTACAATAGTCTAGTATAGAAATAACAAGGTAAAGAAGTAGGGTAGTTAGCGAAGGAAGTGAAAGGAAGGGATGAACAGCAAGAATTTGATGAAAGAAAAAGAAAAAATGGCGAACAACTGAGGTAATGTGTAAGTGAAAAGATAGGGAGGAATGAAGAATAATCCACAAATAATGCATCAATTCCACCAGAGGGATAGGACCACTAGGAAGTAAAGGAGCTAAGGAAGGTGAGGGACAGCTTAAAGTAACCCAGAGAGCAGAGCATTTTGCAGGATTCAGACGAAGAAAATATTACAGAGCCATTGGGAAATACTAGACAGACAATCATTAAGAGGGGTGAGACCTGGAGTGAGGGAATTTGTATGATGAATTAAAATACAGTCAAACCTCGGTTTTCATGATTAATCCGTTCAAAAAAGTCTGACTAAAACCGAAACGTATGAAAACTGAAGCAATATTTCCCATAAGAAATAATGTAAATCCAATTAATCCGTTCCAGACACCCAAAAATATTCACAAAAAATACATTTTTATAGAGAATACTATATTTTTACATACAGAAAACAATGAGAAATAAATATAAATGACTAATGAAATGGATAAATGAACATTTAACATCACTGAAAGCAAGCTAAGTACAGTACTGTACAGTACAGTATGTTAACATCTGGCCTTAGCCACCCCTGACAAGCTGCTGTGCCCAGCTCTCTTCGGAATCACATTGAATTCAGTCCATTAAAATACCTTTACATTATCTGCTCAATGCTTCAGAATGGCAAAAAATCTTAATGATATAGCTTCAGACGTACCCTGCAAGAGAAAGAACTGCCTCCCACATTCATGCAACATCTCCTGCTTACGTTGACAGCTTTTCTTCCCTGCTACCGGGACAAAATCTCAGTCAAAAGACGTTGAAAACCGAAGCAATGCATGAAAACCGGGACAAAATCTCAGTCAGAAAAGACGTTGAAAACCGAAGCGTATGAAAACCGGGGCAAATGAAAACCGAGGTTTGACTGTAATATCATCCAACACCACAGGAAAAAGAAAAAACAGAAGAAGTAGAAATCCCTGTGTCCACCGAAAAAGGAGGTTGAGAAAGGTAAGAGTGGAACCACCTAAGCCCAAATCCCAGAGGCAAGAAAGAAGGGGGAAATGATCGACAAGATCAAAAGCAGCTGAAAGATCAAGAGAAACCACCACCGAAATATTACCCCGATTGTGAGATTGATGAAGCTCGCTAATAAGAGACAGAAGGATAGTTTCCGTACTATGGACCAGGTGGAAACCCGGCTGTCTGGGGTGAAAAGCATGAGTGGATGTTAAGTGGGAGGTGAGTTGGGCAAAGACAATTTTTCCAACAGTTTGGAGACAAAAGGTAGGGTAGAAATCGGGCAATATTGGGAAATGTCAGAGGGGTCAGCAGAGGGATTTTTAAGTATGGACCTGAACACAGCATGTTTCCACAAAAGAGGAAAGACACCACAAGACAAACGATTATTGATCACAGACAAAATAAATGGATGCAGTGCCAGGAGGAGCAGAAATCCAAGGAGCAGAAATCCAAGGAGAGGGCATTGGGTCAGCAGCCAATGTTGTCTTATGGGAAGCACTTTAAGAAGCTCAGCAGCAGAGATTTGTGAGAAAGATGACCAAGTGTGAGACAGTGTAGGCTATGGGTCTAGTGAAAGATACCCGGAATCTGAGGATGATGAGCCAGGAGGAGAGAGGGCAGTTATGAAAAGTAGTCCTAAGAGATTGCACCTTATCTATAAAGAAAGAAGCTAGAGCTGAAGGAGATGGGGGAGAAGACTGGAGATGATCCAGAGAAATTGTGGAGGATTTAGACAGAGTCTAAAATGGAATAGAGCTATGAGTGGAGTTAGTAGCAGTAGCTATCTGATGTGAATAGAAGTCCATTTTTGTCGAATGAACCTGGGACCGGTATGCTTTATGTAATTCCTTATAATGATGAAGAGATGAAAGTGAGTTGTGCTTCCTCCAACACCTTTCTGCTCAATGAAGTTGACAGTGGGAAAGGAAATGACTATAATAGTACCAAGGCACCTAGGATATGGAAGACAGCGAGAAGGATGAAGACGGGCAACTCAATCAAGAGAAACAAATAGAAACCAAAGTTGGACTTGATTGTCTACTGGAAGGGAAAACAATTGGAGTGGGAAAATGTCGGCAGCAGAAGGAAAACTAGTGGAAGAGGAGATATTACTAAGGCTAGATGAGGAGCTGGGAAAGACCACAAGAGAGTAACAGGTCTGAAAGAAAATGGCTAGATGGTCCGACCAAGGGACAGGACAAGAGAAAAAAGCAGATAGGGAAGTGGATATCCCTGGGGTGAATAGTATAAGATCAAGTGTGTGTCCTACAGAGTGAGTAGGAAAAGAAAGTTGTTGTAATAGAGAGAGATCAGATAGTAAATGGATATGAGCAGTATCTCTAGGGCTAGGGTCATCATAATGAATATTGAAGTCCCCCAACACAATAAGATGAGAGAAAAATAGAGAGACCTCTGAAAGTGTGTACGTTGATATATGTACATTACTGTAGATACCAGATTATATGTAACTAGTTTACCCAGTTCTTCCATGTTAAGTTCCCTGTTATCTGTAAACTATCTTATGACTATGTTGTCTAGATAGGTTTGTTTAATGTAAACCGCACTGATGACGAATAGTGTGCTATATAAAAGATGTTAAATAAATAAATAAATAAAATAAACGTGAGGGAATCCCAAAGATGAGGATGAAGAAAAGGTGGAACATAGACAAGGAGGTAGTAGACAGGAGGAGAACCATTCAGACGGAGCAAGAGGGATGCAGGGTAGGTCAAAACAGGAGAGGAGGCTTGAGAGACTGGCATGTGGGATCAAAAGAGGGTAGCAACCCCTCCACTGGATCAACCTAGCCTGATGGTGGAAAAAGCCGCATAGCCAGGAGGGAGACACTTGTGAAGGAGAGGGTCCTCACCTTCCCTCAATTAGGTTTCAGTTTGAAACAGAGTGTCCAATGAATGTGACTCTACTAGGTCTTGGATGAGAAGGGTCTTAGCCTGTAAAGAACAAAAATTCAGCAGAGCCAAATGGAAGACCTTAGTAGTAGGATTTTCCCTGGGACCCAAGAATAAAGGAACAGTAGAGCAAGGTAGAAGATTTGAAGGACATTGGGCATTAAAGGCTGATATAATAAAACAAGGTCCATGCAGGTGATGCCCATACAATGAAGGGATAGCCAACATGATAAGTAAAAGGCTACACAAAATTGTGCCTCAAAAAGTAATAGGCTTACATACCTGGAGAACTTGGGAAAGAATAGCGAATGTATCGCAGATATGTAGGTATGCCTTAGAGCCCCTGGAATCACCCCAAGGAGCTCAACCAAGGAGCCCAATGTGCTCGTTGGGCACACACATGGAATGCCACTGGTGAAGAATTTATATTGGCAGCCAGATTACCTTCTTCAACGTGGTCACGTGAAGGTGACTGAGTCAGATCCAGGCAGGCAGGACTTTGTAATATGTGAATGACAGATCTACAAAAATAATAAAGAGTCAAGGGCAGGCCAAACATACAAAAATGCAGTGCATGCAAAAGATGAAGTGCTTCTCAAACCAATCCTCGGGGCACACCTAAGCCTATTGGGTTTCAGGATTCCCACAATGAATATGCATGAGATAAATTTGCATGTACTGCCTTCATTGTATATAAATCTATTTCATGCATATTCATTTTGGGAATCCTGAAAACCTGATGGGCCTAGGTGTGCCCCCCCAGGACTGGGTTGAGAAGTACTTCCCCTAGACATATCCTAGTTCCAGTTGTTGTGTTGTCTGTCTTGACTAGGTTGTAATCTCTGATGAACAGGGACTCTCTCTTAGATGTGTCTTACAGTGCTGCATATCCCTTGTAGTGCTATACAAATGATTAGTAGTAGTATTAATTGTAGTAGTAGTAGACAGAGTGGAAGAGCCTCAGCAGGGGCAGCTTGAGGAAAATTTCAGCTGCAGAATTTGCTCCAAAGGACCTAGAGGTGTAAGGTTCCCAATTCTGTACTAGGGATATTCACTTACAATCTTCCAGGGCCAAAAACCATCTGTTTTTTGCATTCCCTCACAAAATACATTTGGATGCATTTAAAGGCCCATTTTGGGTGAGCCGTTGAAAGAGGAATTGAGACGTCCAGGTTAGGCCATTCACAATTCCCTATGTATTTAACAAAAAACTCTGCTGAACAGGGAGCCTTTTGTAGAATACCTAGAAGGGTATACAAGAGTACCTGTCCATTTGCCTATATGTTCAGCACAAAAACAGTGATTTAGAAATGGAGAAGAACTGAAAAACAACAAGAGCACCACTTTTGTGTTGTTGCTGTAGTCAGTAATATTTCAGATTCCTGGCAGCAGCAGCCCATATAGTGAGTCCCAGTACAGGCAGGGGCCAGTGATGAGATCAAGTTCCCCCACTGACACCTGAAACCATTATTGTTATTATTAGCTCATGTCTTTCCAGTAGTAGTTCAAGGTGAGTTACAAACAGGGACAGTAGGCATTTC
This sequence comes from Ichthyophis bannanicus, assembly GCA_033557465.1. Taxonomy (NCBI): domain Eukaryota; kingdom Metazoa; phylum Chordata; class Amphibia; order Gymnophiona; family Ichthyophiidae; genus Ichthyophis; species Ichthyophis bannanicus. Next base: position 619,822,035 of record CM066034.1, on the reverse strand, counting down.
TCTGTTCCCAGAGGACTTACAGTATAAGTTCGTACCTGAGGCAGTGGAGGGTTAAGTGACTTGCCAAAATCCATAAGGAGTACTATTGGGATTTGAATGCTGGCCTTTCTGGTCCTAGACTTCTTCCCTAACCACTAGGCATATCCCTCACACCCCTATTTAACCTACGTCTTTCTAGGGATTCCTCTGATAATTTAGCAGGGAGCAGGAATGATCCCAGTTGCTTCTGCTCTGTTTACAATGGCATCTCTGACTTCTAGCAGTAATCTCACAGTACTACTGCTAATGCACACACTGTCAAATAAACAGCATGCCATTTTGAAGCCAAATGCCTTGTAGAGCAAGAGTAATTGGGGGCTATTCCTTCTTCCTTCTAGACCAGAGAAGACCCAGTAAGAGCTGGGGGTGTCAAGAGTGAGGGTGCCAAGGGGCTAGTGGGTATCCTTATGGTATCAGATGGTTGGGGACAATAGTTTAGTTGGCCTTTGCACCTGTGCCTTTGAACTGAAACTTGCACATACCTCAGGGCAGGTGCAAGTTTGCATGTGAATATGTGAAATGTGACATCCACGTCTATTTCATAGGCATGTCCAAGCCATGTCCCCTGAATCTCTGGATCCCAGGGGGATCTATACATGCAAAGAGAGACGTCCAAAATCACTATTTGCATGGCTTTGCAATGTAGACATGTAAATGTTGCCATTCACATGACCTTTATCTAAGAATTAGGTTAATTTGTATATTTTGGTCAGTCTGAACACCAAAAAACAAAAGAGAAGGGTACTCCGCAGTAAAGTCCATCCAAACACAAAGCAGGGGAAATCAAAACCACAGCCACACCAAAGGATCTTTACACAACTGATTTTATTGAGTGACCTGATTTGGCCAAGTTTCGGCACTCAGGTCTGCATTAGGGGTCTATAAAGAGTAATAAAAATATATGTGTATCAGGACCATCTTGTAGGAGATCCCACAAGAAACAGCTTACAATAGAACATTTAAAAAAAAGTTAAAACACAGAAGGAACTGTTTTGTTACCAGTATGATGGTTTAAAAAGTCCAATGAAAATGCAAACATTTTCTGGAAGGATTAATCACAACCTATAAAATAATGTGTAGCCATGACTTATTTGCACAGAAGAAAATAAACTGAGCCAACAAGAGAAAGAGAATAAAAAATGGCAATCTATAAGCCAGAATAGTAAGAGCTGAATAATTCAATAATTCTCAATGGAAACTAAGAAAAAAAGAGGGGGAAAAAAAAGAAAAGAAAACAACACAAACAAAAAAGGGGGGAGGGGAGAGGGGAAGAGGGAGGGAGGGAGAAGACTATAGAATTATAAATCTCTGCACACAGTAGGGAAATCAGGACTGAATCAGCTTGCATTTGCTGACTGAATAAAGTGGCACTTTAAAAAGCAGCAGCTCTGGACTCTCTCAATACATGTGCCTAATACTTTGTGGGACTGGATTTTCTATGCGAGCACTTTGAGTACCTGCCATGTCCGGTTCTTCTGTACAGAGAGCATATTGTGAAAACTGGCACCCTAGGTTTGCAAGTCCATTTTCATGAGAAGGGATGCACCTGTATATCCCTAAGACATATCCCTTATTCCAATAGGCTAGATGGAGGATCTTACTCTGATGTCCATTCCTTGGAAAGCCCTCCTCCAGCTCTACAACTACCAGTCCGCATATTCCTTCTAGATGGAAGGCTGAAAAAGAAAGCATGGAAGCACTGTTTATGGGATAAGCAATGACTGTCAGATCTGTCCCTCTCTCCAGTTTATTACACATTAGTACAAATACCTGTATATAGTCCTGCTTTTAATCTGGCAGGATCTCTTTTAAATACTGTTTAAATACTCTTTTAAATATGCCCAATAGTAGTAAACTTCTGATTCTCTCTGCCTCAATTGTATACACACAAACACAAACTAGCCATGCTATTGCATCCAACACCAGGGCAATAATGACATCTTGATCATTTCTTGTCTGAAAATGTAATTTATCCCCAGTCCTACCTAAGAATCCTCTTTTTTTTCTACTACATAAAAAGAAAGCTATAAAAAGAGTTCATTTCTTTAGGTTTAAGATCCAGAATTATGAGGATCCTTAATTTTAAATAATAGTATCAAGTGAGGAAGTATTTGGGCATGGTCATTTAAATGTTTTGTGATAGGCGGGTTAATTTGGCATTTTTCTAATACAACTCTTATGATGAGGTTTTTTTTGAAAGTAGAAACAGTAACATATATATATTCTACATGATTCTACAATCAAAAAGTAAAAATATGTGAATACTTTCAGCATGTTTTACAGGAAATACACCTAGAGGTCAACTAGTTTATGTTCAGTCATTGAAAAGTGATATTCTGACATCTAATACTAGGTCAATTGCAAAATCACAATTCCAGTTCAGAGGAGATGGTCAGAATCGTGCTTATCAATGCTGTCCCTTGCAAGGAAGGTGTCAGATTATTTATTTATAGGATTTCCCATGTTAACTGCATTTGCACTTTTGGCCTGTTTTGACATTTACTGTATAGTGAGCATATGCTAGAACATTAGCCTCCCATTATCGTATCATTTAGGACACTAAGGGGTATGTTTACTAAACCGTCTTAACGTAGCAGCGGCAACGTTATTGTGCGATACGTAACATTATCGCGCAATAACGTTGGCAGCGGCATTAAGGCACACTAATGCTGTGAAATCCGGCTCTGAAGGGTGGAGTAAGGCCTCCCAGAGAGCGGAGATAGGGGTCAATTGGCGGAGAGTGGACGGGCAGAGGCTCTAGACACACTAACGCTGTGAAATCCTGGTCTGAACACTAACGCCAGTGAAACCCTCGCGTTAGAGGCACATTTGCAGGAGAGAGAAACCATTTCAGTCAGCAATGAACAGCAAAGGCAGGGAAACCCAGAAAAGTGATAGTAGTGATACATGTTCAGAAACCAAAAAAGAAAATAAACATAGAAAATGACCAGAACCACATCTGAAATCCCAACAACCAAGCTGGCCAATAGTGATATTAATGATAAACATAAAGCAACACTACTGACAAAGCGTAAAAAGGAAGATATCATGTTTGGAAGGGTCTATGCTCTGTCGCCCTACAAAGTGAATGATCCCACATTGAAATAGCAGTGATCAGGGTTTTTGTCATTTATATTGGGCAGGTTTGTTAGGGCGTGCACATGTGCAGCAACAGCAGAGTGGGCACTTAGGAAAGGGCTGATGCTGTAAATGGGATACAGGGGGCTGCAGGAGGCACATGCTGTGGTCCAGCTGGGGCACAGTGCGGACTAGGCAGATGCCTAGGTGTCACATAGGATTGCCAAAACTATAAAGCAGCAAGACAGCAACTGAAGAGGGACCAACATGGGCACGAGTGTGTGTCCCATAGAGTTACAGGGGATATTACCCAGCAGGTACCCCCAAGGGCACAGAACATTGGCAGGCGCTGCCGGGGGGAAGTGCGCATGTCCATGTAGGCACCCCTACCCGAGAACCCACACCATAGGCAGCTGCCTACTGGCACACTGGATGGCCTGGGACTGTGCACCACCAGCACCACTGGCATAAGGGCATGTCAGCATGGTGGCGGAGGGGTGCTGGTGGCGAAGAGGGCAGTGGCATCTGCCCACAGCAGACCACAGCCAAGCCCCGTTTAGGTGGGTGCCGGGCACTGCAACAGACAAGGTCTGTCTGACAAACAGTCAAGGTATCCCCAGGGAATGATCTGCCCCTGTGGCAACAGTATGGTGCAGTACACACAGCCAGTGTGTTCAGGGGCAGTAGGTCACACATTCAAGTCCTAGCTGTGGCTCCTGCCAATGTTGTCCCCATATTTTACCCAATACTAAACCGTGGTAATAAAGACAGAACCTTTATTGCAGATAAATTAAACATGCCTGAAATGCCTATATTTTACCCTTCAGAGCACAGGCACCATAAACATGTGCAATCCCTAGAGAAGAGTTTCCCAACTGCAGTCCTGGAGGGCAAAAACACCATTCAGGTTTCATGCTGTCCCTAATAAATGTGCCTGTGCTGCATTTGTATGCATCTCCGCCATTGTATGCAAATGTATCTCATGCATATTCATTAGGGACAGCATGAAAACCTGAACAGTGTTTGGCCCACCAGGACCGGAGTTGGGAACCTCTGCCCTAGAGCAGCGGCCAACAGGGGCACAAACACCTACACCCACAGGCTCCACTATCCAAAGCCTCATGGAGAGTCAGGCTGTTGGGCCCTGCGCGGAGCAGCATCTCCCAATATTGGCACCTGCATACCTTAGCAATGCCGTCCTAAACTTGAGAACACGTTCCACATATATCAAAAGGTTGCTATGATTAATGTCAGCTAACAAATCCTAAGTTAAACACGATTTGTTGATAGAGATTCATCATAGCAACCTTTCTGATATCTGTGGCGTGTGTTTCAGTTATTGCTTCTGACAGTGTTTACCACACCGGGGAGTGACCCCAACAGTATCGTGTACCATAGCAATGCCCACACTGTGCCCAGGACTGGTGTGGCGGCCAGAGCTGCAAGAAAACTATATATTTGCACAATGCTGGCATAGGTGTGGGAGTGTGTGTATGTCTATCTAGTGTGTTGTGGCTGCCTACACCTTACTGAGCCCACACTGCTTGCACTGTTTCCAGTTTTAGCCTGCCAATGTGCATAATGAGGAGCAAGGTATTGTGGGTATGGGCCGGATAGGGCAGCCTGGGCAGGATGCATCTGCACAGGGCATAGGGTAATGGCTGGGACATTGTAGTGCCCGACCACCACCTGCACGGACAGGGTGGCCACAGCATGTCATGCTGGGAGGTCACTCTCACCCTGACTGAGCAGTGACCACGGCATGGCTAGGTTCCCCCATAGTGCTATGCAGCATTTCCCTCAAGTTATATTTATGGGTTTTCTTTTCTGGGGCCCAATCACTGACATACCTGCTTGGTGTGTGTGCTCACATCCCATTTTTGGGTGCACACAGTTCCTTCAGGAACATGCACTATGTATTATCTAGCAGACTGTCTGCAGTTAGCATGTGTATGGCTGGAACACCTTGCAGGGTGCAGTGGGTGGAGAATGACTGTGTCCTCTGCTGGTGAATGTCAGATAGTGGTGGGGGGCAGCTGAGCTTCTCCAGGATTCTGCCTGTCTGCCATTGCCTTATGTGATGTGTACAGATCTGCATTGACTGCCCTGTAGGGTGCCTGTTCCCCAGCAGGACTGGGGTTGATGGTCCTCTCTACTGCCCCCATTGCAGAGATAAACAATGTGGATCTGTTGGTGGGATATCCTGTCTCCCCACCCTGAGCCACAGAGGGCGGGTTGGGTGGTGCTACATAATCCACTTTTGGGAACAAACAACCCCCTTCACCTATAACAAGTGATCATGGCACCCACACAGGATATGCACTATTCCGGGTGCATCATAGTCCACAAGTGCTAGACGTGACTGGGAAATACAGATGGACACAGGTGTATCCTAGGTGTGTCTGCAAAGACTACCTATCAAACACTAGCACTGATGGGGACCTGCAGCATAGCCTATCTCAGCCAAGCAAGGTGCTGCAGACCTGGTGCTGGGTGCCCCACCTCACCCTCAGGGTGAGCACAGGACCCGCATAATGTCACGGTCTGTAGCTACTCTGTGCCAGTACCACACACGGTCAGTTCCCTCTACCAGGCCTAGGTGCTGTAGGGGTGCATACCCCTTTATGTGATCATCTGTAGACTGCTGATCTGCATGTGCAGTACATCATGGGTACGGGTGGGTTTACCCTATCCTGGTAACCTCAGCAGTTTGTGTGGTGACCTGCAGTCTTTCTTTAGCAAGCCAGCTGTGTGGTAGTAGCTATAGAGATGTAGCCTACTGGTTACTTCACTGAGTGTGGAGGCAGAGGTCATGGGTTTGATCCCACAGTGGTGTTATTTAGGAATGCTATCTGAGGCTTTTCCTTTTCATTTCTATCAGTGCTGCCAGCAGAAACACCCTCACAGTGCTGTAGCCTAAGGTGGCTCATATGCGCTCTGTAAGGTGCCATATAGGGTACATTATAGGGTGCCTTGGCAGACAGGGCACTTTATAATGTGACCTATGGGGCGCCTTATAGGGCGCCTTATGAGACATATAAGAACATAAGATAAGAACATAAGATATGCCATACTGGGTCAGACCAAGGTCCATCAAGACCAGTATTCTATTTCCAACAGTGGCCAATCTAGGTCATATGTCTAGGTCAGTTTCCCCAAGGGACACAGGTTCCATAATGCTTGTATTGGTTCAAGCATTGATATCCTGGGTCCCTTCTTAATAATGATTTATGGACCTTTCCTCCAGGAACTTGTCCAAACCTTTTTTTTTTTTTTTTTTTTTTTTAAACTTTTATTTTCATTTTGCAACAAACAAAAGAAACAACACACCAAAGGAGACAAAACAAGTATACAATAAGGAAAAGTAAACCCAATTACCCCCCACCCCCACGCTTCTTCTCTAGCTGATTATGTCAGCATGTGAGCGCTTCCAAACAACAGTGATTATACATCAAAACAATCAAAAGAGTATCTACAATGCAGAATAATCATGGGACAGAGATATATACAAATTTAGACAGTCAGATGAGAGCATTTAGCAGAATGTACATAGTCATTGAGCATCTTCCATTTAGACCGATGATGAGGAGTCTGAATGGGGGAAGCAAACATACGAGGTATTTGTTCATATTTACTGTAGAGACAGACATGATTCCACCATTCATTGGGGCTCAGATGGGAGCTATTTTTCCAGTATTTCGTAATTAGGGAAATAGCAATGCCAAGCATAAAGTCCAAAAGGAAGTAAGCCGTTTTTGGAAGAGAGGGGATCCCCGCAGCTGAGCGAAGTCCCACTATCCTCCAAGAAAGGGGCTCTTGAAAGTGCAAAATAGACTGGATACGACCCCAGACCCGACGCCAGTAATACTGTAGTGCGGGACATTCATACATAACATGAGGTAGTGAACCAATGGCCGCATGACATGTCCAACAACTATTGCCCTGAGTAGTGTTCCATTTGGCTAATCTGTCAGGAGTGTAAAAACACCGGTGGGCTAGAAAGAAGAGTGTCTGAGTGAGTGAGGTGGATCGGGAGACCCGTGTCACTCTACTCCAGACAAGGCTCCATTGCTCCGGGTCAAAGTCACATGCAATTCTCTCTCCCATGCTTTCTGCGCTATAGGGGTATCTCTAGTTATAGCATTACATAAGGTTTTGTAAAAATTGGATGCTACACCCGGTGAACAACCGATAGATCGGATAGTCTCCGACCAACCTTGTGTAGTGGAGGCCGATGGCAGGAGCACCTTAGCACTCCGAAGGCAATGCTGAAGTTGCACCAACTGAAAGTAGTGTTTCGCTGGGAGACCAAATTCAATTTGCAATTCACTAAAAGTTTTCCAGCGACCTTCATGGAACAACTGACTAGGAATCCAAATGCCCCTAGTGTACCAGGGGCTCCACGCCATCGGCTTATTTTGTATTCGAAATCGAGTATTGTACCAAAGTGGGAGCTTGTCTAACGGACAGAGTCGGGAGTCTAAAGATTGCATAAGAGTATTAAAGGCACCTAAGGTGTCTAAAAGCATTGGTGGATAGTGGGAGTCTGATGGGAGAGTCATACCAGGGAGAAAAGTAAGAGGAATCGGTTTGCAAAGGTCCTCTTCTATGTCTAGCCACACAGGTCTACTCGGTACTGGATCTTCCAGCCAACGAGCGCCTTGTTTGAGAAGAAAAGATTGATGATACTTCAGGAAATCAGGGAATCTGACACCCCCATTTTCCTTATCTGCTTGCAGCTTATGTTTCGCTATCCTAGGTGTCTTGTTTTGCCACAAGTATCTAGTCAGAAGGCCCTCTATATCTTTATATACACGTCGAGGTAAGAGACAGGGCAACATTTCTAAAATATAATTCACTTTCGGAACAATCATCATTTTTATAGTTTCTAATCGACCCCACCAGGTAAGTGTTAAAGGAGTCCAATGGTGAGTAAGCGCCCGGACTTTAGAGGTTAAGTCCTTGGCATTGAAGGAGATAGTGTCTTCCAAAGGAGAACAATAGTGAACCCCAAGGTATTTGACCATGCGAGGTTGCCATAAAAAGGGGAAGGGTTGCATATCGGCCTGATGAAGCAAAGGATTTAATGGAAAGGCTACCGACTTGGTCCAATTTATCTTATAACCGGACAGTTGTGAGTATTTACCAATTTGCTCTAGGACAGCCGGTACTGAGTCTATAGAGACAAAAAGCATAAGGTCATCAGCATACGCTGAAATTTTGATTTCCCTATGGGTGAAGGGGACTCCATGAATCTCCTCCGATTGCCGGATTAGTAAAGCCAAGGGTTCAAGTGCAAGATCGAAAAGAAGTGGAGACAGTGGGCATCCCTGGCGAGTGCCGCGTTGAAGGGGAAAAGGCTGAGACTTTAAAGCATTGGCACATATACTGGCTGTAGGCTGTGCGTACATGGTGCGAAGACAACGGAGAAAACCTTCCCCGAATCCGTACCAGCGGAGGACTGCAAACAGGAAGGGCCACTCTAAACGATCAAAGGCCTTCTCGGCATCAAGTGAGAGGCCAACAAATGGGCGATCAAGATTAACTGCAGTAGTCAGTACATGGCATAGAGTCCGAGCATTGTCAGCAGTTGATCTACCAGGAATGAAACCGCATTGATCTGGGTGTATTAAGGTAGACATCCTATCAGAGAGCCGGGTGGAGAGAATGGTGGCAAATATTTTATAGTCCGCGTTTAGGAGGGAAATTGGACGATAATTAGCTGTTAGTTGCGGGTCTCTCCCCTCTTTCTCAAAAACTACTACATTTGCCATTGAAAAGGACCCAGAAGGAGAACCCTCCTCGGCCAGAGCAGAAAAATAAAGTTTCAAAACTGGAGCTAAGTCAGCGTGAAAGGTTTTGTAGAATTCAGCAGGGAGACCGTCTGGGCCTGCGGCTCGACCTGAGGCACATTTCTTGATAGCAGAATGAATTTCTGAGACAGTAAAGGGTGTGTCCAAGGCCACTCTATCTTCGTCAGATAGGGTTGGTCTTTGTACCCCTGAAAGTAAGCGTTCAAATACTTCTGGCTCAAAATCACATTCAGATTGATAAAGCCGAGTATAAAAATCACGAAAGAGTTCTAAGATTTCGGTATCTTTAGTGACCAAGCCCCCCCCCCGACGGATTACGGAGGGCGGTAACACGCTTGGCTTCTTTTTGACCTTTTAGGGCATTTGCTAATAATTTGCCAGCACGGTTATTTTCCCGATAATATAGCCCTTGTTGTGATTCAATATTTTTAACAGCAGCAGTGTACAAAAGCTGATTGTATTGAAAACGCAAGCGTTGTAAACGGAGTAAAATACATGGGTCAGTACGGGACGTGAGGAGACGCTCCCCAGCTTGTATCTGCTGCTCTAGAATCAGCAAATGCTGCTTTCTTTGTTTCCCCTGCCGAATTTGATAGCTAGTTATAGTTGCGCGGATAGATGCTTTAAAACCCTCCCACCAAGCCCAGCTCGCTGTGTCATGGGGTGAGTTAAAATGAAAATAATCTTGGATAGCGGCCTTTATATCAACCTGAAAATCTTTTTGACCCAGTAGGGATCTATCAAAAAACCAAGCTCGGGGAGAATCATCCCGCGCAGTGACATGTAATGATAAAGATATGGCAGCATGATCTGAAATATGGAGAGGATGAGTCCTAGCCGTGTCCACTTGAGAAATCAGTGCTTTGGAAATGAGAAAGAAATCTATTCTAGATTGGGAGTGATGGGGGGCAGAAAAGAAAGTAAACTCTAAGTCGGAGGGGTGAAGCAGCCTCCATATATCTACCAGCGCAAGATCTTGCATCAGAGCTGTAAGGGTAGCAAGACTCTTGGGTGGACTACTCGTTCTAGGCGGCTGTCTATCTATCAGAGGGTCTAACACTTGATTAAAATCACCACCAAGTATTAATGGAGTATTGGCAGAGGCCTGTGCCAACTGCGCAATACTTGCATAGTAAGCAGGGTTGTCCACATTCGGGGCATAAATGCAAATACACGTGAATTCACTATCTCCAACCTTAAGGTGCACACGGGCCCATCTACCCTCCTTGTCAGCGCTAGTATCAATTACAGTAGCTTGCAAAGATTTCTTAACCAGAATGGCTACCCCGCACCGTTTGGAAACGGCGGGAGAATAGGCAGCCACCATGTAAGGCTTAGCATTGAGTTTCAGTGTTTCAGCAGAGTTTAAGTGCGTTTCCTGAAGAAACGCTAAATCAGCATGCTCATGGCTAAGATAGCTAAGGATTTTCTTTCTTTTGATTGGACTATTAATGCCTTTTACGTTGAGTGATAAGATTTTACATAAGGCCATTCAGAAAAGTTAAAAATTCTGAGCATGATAGCGCACATAATTTCACAATGTCCCTCATATTGACTGTAGCTGGCTGTACATATGGCATAAAAGAAAATAAGCTTAGATAATACAATGAAGCGCCCCACATTAAAAAAGAAAAACCGCTGCGCGGTAGAGAAGAAGCAGAACCCCAAAAATTACTGGCGACCATGTGTCTGCGGGGAGAAGCCCCAGAGAAGGCCGAAATTGAAAAACACATAACCTGTAGGACTGTGCGTGCTCCGAATCCGACCGAGGCACACATCATGGAGGGATAGGAGACCAAAAAACAAAAAGTCATAGAAAGAAAGAAAGAAAGAAAGAAAGTCCAGGTAGTCTCTGTGCTTGACTATGACCGCCGCATCGGGCCCTTCAAAATGGCGGACAGAGCCGGCAAATAAAAGTCCAAGTCTTTGGATTAGCGCATCTGCTCTGCTTCTTTGGAGTCTAAAAATGTTGATAGTAGATCAGGATCTTCGAATGTCCTGGTTTGGTTGTGGAGAGTCACTCGGAGCTTCGCTGGATACAACAGGCCAAAGCGAGCCTGTAGCTGTTGAAGTCGAGGGCGAAAAGCAAGGAGTTTCTTCCGACGGTCAACGGTAGGCTTTGCCAAATCAGGGAAGAAGGAGACTTTGTGACCTTCAAATTCCAAATGATGGTTCGCCCGGGCAGCATTTAAAATTTGTTCCACTTGTTGATATCGTAGCAAGCGAAAGATAATAGGCCGGGGGGTCATTCGGTTGAGCGCCATGTGGGTAGGAACACGGTGTGCACGATCGATTTCCAGTTCTCTATGAAAAGTGATCTTCAGCAAGGAGGGAAGAGTTTTGAGCAGGAATTCTCTCATATCTCCCGCTTCCACCCCCTCCGGTATTCCAATGAGCCTCACATTGTTGCGACGGGCTCGATTATTGCTATCTTCTAACTCCTTTTGAAGATTCTGTATCTGGCGCTCAGCCTTGTCCAGTGTGCCCAAGCGCACCGCGTGCGAGTCGAGGACCCCCGCCATATTGTCCTGCCGTAATGAGAGACTTTCAAGTCGGTCCTGGAGCACTCCAAAGTTTTCTCGCATGGCTCGAAGCGCTTCTCCATTGGACTGCACCAATTCCTTCACGCCGCGTATTTCCTCTAGAATCTCCAGGTGCATTTCGGGGTTTTCCCGAAATGGAACCATCTTCTGTGGGGAGGACACCTCTGTTTTGGAGCGTTTTCCGTGAGAAGAAGAAGGAGACCGAAGTCCAAGCGCGCTGGTTTATGGGCCGCCATCCCCCCCGAGGTACCCCGGTCAGCCCAGAGCGAAATAGTAAGTTTGTATAGGTATTAAGTCAGGATTCTAAGTAGGCCTCTCGGGAGCTTCAGCGCGAAGCGTCTTACCCGCTGGACATCAGGCTCCGCCCCGTCCAAACCTTTTTTAAACCCAGCTACACTAACAGCCTTTACTACATCCTCCGGTAACAAATTCCAGAGTTTGATTACACATTGAGTGAAAAAATATTTTCTTTTATTAGTCTTAAATAGTTTACCCTGTAGCTTTATTGCATGTCCCCTAGTCTTTCTATATTCTGATAAGGTAAACAATTGATCAACATTTACACGTTCCACTCCGTTCATTAATTTATAGAATTCTATCATATCTCCCCTCAGCCGTCTCTTTACCAGGTTAAAGAGCCCTAACCTTTTTAGCCTTTCTTCATAGGAGTATCCTTCCATCCCCTTTACCATTTTGGTGGCTCTTCTCTGAACCTTTTCTAAAATCGCTATATCCTTTTTAAGATACGGCGACCAGAATTGCACACAATATTCAAGGTGTGGTCTCACCATGGAACGATATAGAGGCATTATAATATCTTTTGTTTTATTTTTCATTCCTTTCCTTATCATACCTAGCATTCTATTTGCTCTCTTGGCCGCTGTTGCACACTGGGCCGAGGGTTTTAACATGGTATCCACAATGACGCCTAAATCTTTTTCCTGGGTGGTGGTTCCTAATGTGGAATCTTGCATCGTGTAACCATAGTTTGGGTTGTTCTTCCCTAGGTGCATAACCTTGCACTTGTCCACATTAAATTTCATCTGACATTTTGATGCCCAGTCTTCCAATTTATCAAGATCCTCTTGCAATTTTCCACAATCCTCTTGGGTTTTAACAACTTTAAATAGTTTTGTGTCATCTGCAAATTTGATAACCTCACTCCTTATTCCACTTTCCAGGTCATTTATGAATAAGTCAAAAAGCAGCGGACCCAGCACAGATCCCTGGGGTACACCACTATTCACCTTTCTCCATTGGGAAAATTGGCCATTTAATCCTACCCTCTGCTTTCTATCTTTTAACAAGTTCCTGATCCACAATAGTACACTGCCTCCTATCCCATGACTCTTTAGTTTTGCCAAAAGTCTCTGATGAGGGACCTTGTCAAAGGCTTTCTGAAAGTCCAGATATACAATATCAACCGACTCACCTTTGTCCACCTGATTATTCACTCCTTCAAAAAAACATAACAGATTAGTAAGAAAAGATCTTCCTTGTCTAAAGCCATGTTGGCTGTCTCCCATTAGGTCATGACTATCTACATGCTGAGTAATTTTATTCTTTATGATGGTTTCTACCATTTTTCCGGGTACTGATGTCAGGCTCACTGGTCTGTAATTTCCCGGATCACCCCTGGAACCCCTTTTAAAAATTGGTGTTACATTGGCAATCCTCCAATCTTCAGGTATTAGAGATGATTTTAATGATAGTTCACAGATTACTAATAGCAGGTCTGCAATCTCATATTTCAGTTCTTTCAACACCCTTGGATGTATACCATCCGGCCCAGGTGATTTGCTACTCTTCAGTTTATCTAATAGTTGTAATATATCTTCCTGATGTATCGATATTTCCTTCAATTCTTTTGCACATTTAAATACCCCTTCAGTCATGGGTAACATCCCTACATCTTCCTCAGTAAAGACTGAGGCAAAGAATTCATTCAGTCTCTCCGCTATCGCCTTGCCGCCTCTTAGTGCTCCTTTAATCCCTTTATCATCTAATGGACCAACTGACTCTCTCACAGGTTTTTTGCTATGAATGTACTTGAAAAGGTCTTTACTTCGCGTTTTTGCTTCCGCAGCAAGCTTCTTCTCAAATTCTCCCTTTGCCTGCCTTATCAATGCCTTGCATTTGACTTGCCAGGCTTGTGCTTTTTCCAGATTTTGTCGTTTGGCTCTTTTTTCCATTTCCTGAAAGATGCTTTTTTGGCAACAACAGCCTCTCTGACCTGGCAGTTTTTTGGACTTCCTTCCACTTTTCTTAAAGCGTGGAATACAGCTGGTCTGGGCTTCCAAGATAGTATTTTTCAACATCAGCCAAGCCTGATGTACGTCTTTAACCTTTGCAACTGCTCCTTTTAGTTTTTTCTTAACTGTTTTCCTCATTTTATCATAGTCTCTCTTTCGGAAGTTAAAAGGTAGTACTGTGGATTTCCTTACTATCCCTCCTCCACTAATTAAATCAAAGGCGATCATGCTATGATCACTATTGCCAAGTGGCCTCAACAACCTTATCTCTTGCACTAGATCCGATGTTCCACTAAGGACTAGGTCTAATATGGCTTCCCCTCTGGTCAGTTCATGAAGCAGCTGCACCAAGAAGCAGTCATTTATTTCATCTAGGAACTTTATCTCCCTAGCATGTCCTGACGTGACACTGACCCAGTCGATACCGGGGAAGTTGAAATCACCCATTATTATTACTGTGCTGTAACTTTTGTTAGCTTCCTTGATTTCTTTGAGCATTTCATCATCCATTTGGTCATTCTGGCCAGGCGCTCGATAGTACACCCCCACTGCCATTGCCTTCCCCCTTTTACATGGAATTTCAATCCATATAGATTCTACAGCAGATTTTGTTTCCTGCAAAACTTTAATCCTTTCTGACTCAATGCCCTCTCTAACATAGAGAGCAACCCCTCCACCAATTTGATCAGCTCTTTCCTTTTGATATAGTTTGTACCCACTGGTTGTCCTCCTTCCACCATGTCTCTGATATTCCAATCATATCTAACCTTTCATTTAGTGCTATATAGTCTAACTCTCCCATCTTATTTTTTAGACTTCTAGCATTTGCATACAAGCATTTTAGAGAATGTATTTTATTCATATTAATTTGGCTATTGTTAGACATGGGTAATTTGGGATCTTTAAGCTCTGTCTGCTCCATACTTGAGGTTATGGCACTGTGAGGGTGTTTTTGCTGGCAGCACTGATTTAAATTAAAAGAAAATTCCTCAGACAGCCTTCTTACATAACACCACTGTGGGATCGAACCCATGATCTGTCTCCGTAGTCATTGCAGTAACCAGTGGGCTACATCATCATAGTTTCTAATACTGCGCTGGCATGTACATAGAGTTAACGCGCGTTAACGTCCCACGGTGCCCACTATCGCGTGATACAGATTTCTTGCTACCTTAGGACTGGAACTCCCACTTCTTATATGGCATTCTTCACATTATCACTGCAACTAGCGCCGGTAACATTAAGACGGTTTAGTAAACATACCCCTAGAAGGCAATTTTACCATGCAATGTTCATTGCATCAGCCCCAAAATGAAACACCTTTACAGTGAAACAAAATAGTTTATGAGAAGAATTAAGCTGGTCAAATGTGGGTTTATAATCTCTTATTTTCTTTCTTTCTTTCTTTTTTTTTAATTTCTACTAGACAGTAAACATAGTTGTTATATCCTTTCCCTCCAACCCCTTCCTTTTTCTAAGTGGAAAGAGAATGAATTTGTGTATACTCTGGCACTAAATATCTGGTTTCACCTGCTGTTTTGTGGATGCAGTTGGTTATCACACTGCCCTGGCTATACCTATATACTGCCCCAGTACTATTTGGATAGTGCAGAGGTGGTCAGAGGAAACATTCAGTGGCACTGTTTGGATAGCACCACCAAGTAACGTGCTAGTTGGAATCTATTCTTTTAGCAAGCACTGGCATTTGTGTGCTAGTGGGGTTGGACCTAGGAGCCTTTTAATAAGAATGCCTAGGATGCTTTGATAAAATAAGCACTTTTTTGGAATTTTCATCGAGGAATCCTGATATAAAATGGCCATCCACATGCCATAGATAGCTACTGTATGTGCTTAGTGTTTCTGGAATTATGTTTTATTTGTCTCAATAATACATTAAATAAAAACAGTCTTGCCTGAAAGAGGATTCTAGCAAGTGTCAGCTTTTTCATATAAAAATCAAAATAAAGTTCATCATATCTTGAGCAGCATTTTTGTAGCTTGATTATTAAAGCATACAATGGCTGATCTTGAAAAATTGGTTGCTATACATTATTGGTACATCTGGATGTCCAGTTGTAACCAGACAATATCCTTTTCAAAGGAAAGTCACATTTAAAAGTAAACCAAGTATTTGCCTTTACAAGATTTTTTTTTTGAAGGCTGATAGAATGGTTATTGATTCCTTAACTGGCTGCTTCCTAAGGAATTTAAGGGAAAATATTTAGTTAACCATAGAATAGACTTGGCAGATTAAGCGTTTATAATAGTTACACAGGTTTAGCCATGTTAAACCTTTTAATCCATTTAATCCTACCCAAGACACTGAGAGGCACAATGTTCAATTTATGGAACTTCAATTTAGCTTTAGAGATAATGTGGAGGTAATTAAGAGAATATATTTCTGCCAGACTTTGTGAGATATAGATCCCTACATAATTAATAGCTTTGGAAAGCCATAAATGTATGCTGTGAGAAAATCGGCTTTTCCAGGGACTTATCTAAGAGTGTGCACCCCTAATTCATCAAGATGTACTCTGTATTCTGAAACCTTTCTATATGAAATGGAAAATTCTTTAGCTAATTGCTGCAAGCTACTTACAGTTCTCTGATCCCCTGGTCAAGAGTCACTCACCTGCTCCTGGGAGGGCCAGACGTTCCATATCATCCCCACAAGGAACATCTTCTCTTTTCCATGCCATTGTCTGTTCATCCATCACTCAGGGATGCCTGTCTTCCTGAAACAGCATGTCTGCAGAATTATTTACATTATATGCCATTTGCTGCGGGGGATAGAGAGTAGCTGTCATCAAAGCAATTATTTGCAGATTTCCAGGTGAATTCTCAGACATTCCCCCAGAGGTAGCAACATGTAAGTGCAGTATAGAGGCATCCATCAGCACATTTACCAGCGCTGGTCACGTACCAGGATAAGTGACCAGCTTTTGACCATAATAAAGAGGGGCAGCAGAACACCTTGTTTGACAGGGCCAAACTAAACTCCAGCTTATCTCCATGCTCTCTGGTTGCGATGCTATGTTGGGCAAAACATTGGTCAAGACATTCTCATTCCTCTGTCTATGACAAAGTTTCTCAAGCTGGTCCTGGAATACTACCTAGCCAGTCTGGTTTTCAGGATATCCACAATGAATATACATGAAATAGATTTGCATGCATATTCTTTGGGCTTGATATTCAGCAGCAGCAGCTAGTGCCATATCCAAATCCCATCATTGAATATCTGGGTTACCCAGTTAGTTTAATCGGCAAAAGTTAGCTTTGCAGATTTATATGTTACTCATTTTGAAGAAACTCATTTGTATCCAGAGGACTGGTTTTCCTCTATTGGATTATGGCTTCATTTCATAGATGATATTTTCTGCATATGGTTGGGATCGCAGCATGCTTTGATTGCATTTACACAATGGCTAAATCTTCAAGATGAGGGGAACAAACGGAGCCAGAGAGGAGAGCAGGTTTGGAACAGACTGCTTTATTAGAGATGGTCCCTACGCGTTTCGGCTTGCGCCTTCTTCGGGGGACATACAGCTACCATAGGGTTAAACAAATAATGTTAAAACAATAAAACAATAAGTATACAACATTAAAAACTAATAGATAAAATAACATATAAATGATGGCACCAGAATGTAAAAATGATAAATTAAACACGTGTCTAAGCAATGATATATGTATAGATTAAAAAGACAAACCAGAGGACAAAAAATATATTAAAATTAAGATTACAATTGAGAAGAATTAGCAAACAAAGGCCGAGACAAGAAAATAAAATATTAATTAGTAATGAACAAATTGATTCCAAATTGATTAAACAAGTAAAAATGATCCTATACAAGTATAGCAATGTGTAGCAAGAAATAAACAAATAATAAAAATAAAAATAAAAAATAATAAAAAATAAAAAATAATTAAAAAAATTAATAAAAAATTACAAAATTACAAAATTAAAAATTAAAAATTAAAAGATTAGTAATAAATAATGGATAATATAAAATTATTAAAATAAATAAATGAATTATATAAAATGTAAAATAATAAATTGGTGAGAAGGAAAATGATAACATACCAATATTGTATAAGATGGAATGTCTCATAAAGACAATTGGGTAAAAACGCTATATGTTGATAGCGCCGTATCTGATGAACTTGTCTCTGAGAGACAATTAGGTCGTGGCACTATGTAAATAGCTATGAGAAAAAAGAACAATATAATTGCATGTAGGAGCAAACAATTGATTAGAGTACAAAACACCAATATTAATAAAGGTATAAAACATAATATATTTATAAATCAATAAATAAAAAATAAATAATAAAGAATAAAAGAATAAAAATAGAAATAAACACATGGAAATAAATTATGGTAATGTTAATGTACAGGACCAAATAAATACCCAAATAATCAAGAAATTGAAAAATAAAAAATAAAAAATAATAAATAAAAAATTAAAAAATTGAAAGTTAAGTATTAACCTATAAGCAGAACATCCATATATTAATTGGGCTATAAGGGGAACAGCGAACTTATTATAATGAGGAACTGGTGTACAGTCAGTAAAACTAAATAATCACAAATGAAGACAGAAAATTTGAAGGTGTTAGTGCGTATATGAACGTGAAGGGTAAAAAAATTCAAAAAGTAAAAGGTTAAGGGATTTCAAGTATAATACATGTTGGACATGCTAATAAGATTTTTTATAGTTAAAAAACAACGTATTAGATAAATTGTGGATCTATAGTCTCACATGGACGACATGCATTACTGCAGGTAAAATATTTAAAAGAACGCGATGTGTGAACAGAAAGTAAAAAATATATATAGACCTTAATTGTGTCAGTGCATATAAAATAAAATAAACGATCGCTATACTATCATCACATGTTTATACAGAGAGAATGGCACGGGTATCTAACAGCGAGAAAAAATGTGCTCCATACTGTGATACGATGGGGACATATAATGTTATAATGAAGATACAGGATAGATATATTAAATGAGAAAAGAACTGTCGCATTAAAGAATATTAGAGGATTAAATTACACCGACAAGATGCATTATCTAAAAATAAAAATAGAAAAGGTGTCACGAATCATAAATGAGCACAGGAAGTGATCGAAAGCAGGCAAACCTAATACTTAGGTATAAAACTTGGTGAATGTGAATGTGTTGGATAAAAGCAACAAAATTGAACTTGGAAATGGAAAGAACAAACCGTATCACATGTTCTCTAGAAGACGGTGAAAACCAATTGTGAGGATCAATGTGTAAACGTAAACCGTACTGGCTGATTGTGCTGTTGAATAAAACCAGAGTGATGTACAAAACGAATCATCATAACATGTCATTTCCTGTGCGCATACTGAAATGTTGGAAGAGGAAAGCCAAGTGACAGACATTTTTTTAAAAAACCAATTTGCGCGCCCTTTTTGAAGAAAACGTGGTGAACAAAAAGTGGTCTATGTGTTCTAAAAGAAATCGATGAGCTTTCCTGGAAATAGATGTATAAATATAAGAACATACTCACTGATTGTACTGGCAAATAAAATATGAATGATGTCTAAATCCGAATTCACACAGCATGCCGTTTCGTATGGGCACACTAGAGCATTGGGAGAGGAACGGCGAGTGACAGGCATTTTATAAACGCCAATTTTCGCGCCCTTTTTGGGAAAGACGTCACAAAATGGGCGGAGTTAAAAAGGGGATTTAAAAAGATATAACTAGAACACAAACATAATAGTATATTTTCTGATAAAATGTGGTGAGTGAATTTGTATAATCATGTAAAATCTACCGCAGGGGACAAATGGTATAATATATATAAAGACTGTTATATACATTTGGCTAGAAACATTAAAAACATTAGAAAATGGGAAGGGGGGAGGGGGTTGTCAATTTAAAACCGTATCTTTTTAAAGGTGACATCATATGATAAGCAAATAAACTAGGGAGGCTGGAATGATATCAAAGTAATTGATTAAAAGAATGTTTGTAAGTCCATGTTTTGGCTTGAACCTTCTGCAGAGAAAATACAGCGATATTGTATAAGATGAATTGTTTTATGAGATCAATCAGGTATTAAAGAATTATCCATACGAAATGAAAAGAGGAAAAGCTAATTGGGGACCAATATAATATGTGTAAAAAGAATGTGTGAAAGGGAAATTGTAATGGTATTTGTAATGATGTTAAAGACAAAAGATAGTGAGGTAATGGCCAAATGAAATGAAAATAGGAGAAAAACCATGCGAATGTCCTAAAAACAGATAATTGTAAGTAATGGTTATTGTGAAGGGTATTTTGAAAATGTTTTGATGATTATTGCAAAAAGATTGAAAGATCACGTTCTTGATTAAGTACAAATGGATGCAAACTGTTAAAATCATAAATAAATCGTTGTTCCAACTTGAGTAAAGCGTGATTAATGTCACCACCACGCCAGTGTGGAATAGCAGTTTTAATAACCAAAAACTTAAGATCACTAACTATGTGTCCCTTCTCTACCCAATGTGAGACTAATGGTTTGTCAGTAAGTTGTCTTTGTATATTGCTCCTGTGCTCTATGATCCGTGTTCTAATCTGGCGCTTGGTTTTCCCTATATAGATCATATCACAGGGGCATAAAATTAAGTAAATCACATTAGTGGTCTTACAGTTGGAATAATGGTCGATGATAATTTTGTGACCTGAAGAGTTATGTGTGAAACTATTTTTAACTGTAATGACATGAAGGCAGACAGAGCAGTTTCCACAACTGAAATGACCTCTGACTGTGGGGGTACTTCTAGGGATAGTGAGGGCAGAGGGAACTAGAAAATGACTAAGATTAGGAGCACGCTTATATGATACCATGAGTTGTTTAGATTGGAAGGCTGGTAAAGAGGTAATCAGACCCCATTCTTGTTTCAGTATGTGCGTGATGGATTTGGAATGTGATGAGAAGGTAAGAGGACAAGTGATTCTATCAAGCTTCGGACGTGCTATGTTCTGTAATAGTGTAGAACGATCCGTGCCAGATGCTCTCTGATATGCGCCTTGAATGCATTTATTAGGATACCCTCGCTGTTCAAAACGCTGGTATAAATTAGTGGCATGTTTTTCGAAGTCAGTGTCATTGGTGCATAGACGTCTGATTCTAAGAAACTGGCTAACCGGTAAATTCTGCTTGAAGGAAGTATTATGGCAACTGTCATAGGTGAGAAAGGTATTCCGATCAGTAGGTTTTCTGTATAGGTCAGTTATGAAACCTTTGTCAGACTTCTTGATCATGATGTCAAGGTATGGTATGGAATCCAAACTGTAGGTACCCTCAAATTGTAAATGTACATCTAAAGTATAGAGCCAAACATGAAAGGAATGTAGAGTGTCTTCGGGGCCATCCCAGATAACGAGTACGTCATCGATGTACCGTTTCCAGAGGAGGATATGTTTCTTGTGTGGATGGAATGATATAAATTTCTTCTCAAACTCAGAGACGTACAAATTGGCTACATCAGGAGCCATGGGCGAACCCATGGCTACTCCTTTCACCTGCTTGTAAAAAAGGCCTTTAAAAATGAAGAAATTCTCTGACATAACAAGAGAGGCCAACTGCGTAAGAAAGAAGGTGGGAACACGAACTGGTTTTGGTCTTTGAATCAGTGTATTTGCTAATACTTCCAAAGCTTCTTCTTGTGGGATGTTTGTGTATAGGGAGTTAATATCTAATGTTAGTAAAATGAGATCATTGTGATATCCTTTAAAATCTTTCAAAATATTGATAATGTGAGTAGAATCTTTGACATACGAGGGAACTAAGGGTACAAATGGACGTAAGAACACATCTAAGAACTTTGAAAGGGGTTCAAGTAATGAGCCATTGGCTGAGACAATTGGTCGACCAGGCGGATTGTGCATGGATTTATGAATTTTTGGAAGCATGTATATTGTGGGTATGATGGGATGAGTGACAGTGAGAAAAGATATTTCCTTAGGTGTTAAATAGCCAGCTTCTCTTCCAATATATAACAAATTATCTATTTTTTGTTGTAATATTGTTGTGGGATTGTCAAAAATTTTTTGATAAAATGAAGTATCATCTAATTGGCGTTTAACTTCTGTGATGTATGCGTCCCTGTCCTGAACTACAATGGCACCTCCCTTGTCCGCAGGCTTGATTATTATGGACTGATTAGTTTGAAGACCTCTTAATGCTGTTTTCAAAGGAGCTGAAAGATTATAATACAATTTTTTTTGTTTAATTTTGTACAATGCATTAACCCTAGTGAGGACCATGTTTTCATATGCCGTAATCATAGGATCAGGAGGGGACGGAGGAACCCAGGTAGATGGTTTTTTGACAATTGAAGAATCTAAGGAAGGAGCAGGATTTTTAGCAAAATAGTCTATTATTTTAAGTTTACGAAAAAACTTGTAAAGTTCAATATGCGTTAAGAAGTTGTCATGGCGTTTGGTGGGGAAGAATGATAGGCCCTTGTTGAGGACCTGAAGTTCAGATTCTGTTAATGGGTATGAGGATAGATTAATAACTGAATTTATAGATCCCAATCTAGGTTCCTTTTTGACATCATACCCTGACTGTGTCTTCTTTCCTGCGGTGAGAACTGCCTTGATTGTTGATGTCTGTCTCGTGGTGGACGTGGCGACCTTGGAAGAGCATCTCTTCTTCCTTTGGCCCAAAGCGAGTCCATTTGAAAATCCCGCTTATGATAAGGTTTAGAGGAGTGGGAAACCGGAGACCGTGGTTGTGTGGGAAAGAGGGGGGCTGATACATCTATATTGTCATTTGAATGATGACGTGATCTTTTATTACTCCTTTCTTTGTCTGGAGTTACTGAGGGGGACCTGCGTCTGTTTGGATATTTATTCTTTATATTGGTCTTTGGGTGATTATGGGGTGATCTAGAAGTATGATATGGTCTAGGCTGCCTATATGGTCTCCTGAAGGACGTACTGCTCTTCCTATCTTTATGGTCTGATTTATTATAGGTCCAATAATAGACGGTGTTCTGCTTGTAATCATCATCGTCCCTTTTGAGTTTGTTAATTTTGGCTTCTTTAATAGATTGTCTGTATTCAAGATTGTTTTTATCAAACTTGCTTTTTTCTAAATCGAACTGTGGATCTTTTTACAAGCAGGTGAAAGGAGTAGCCATGGGTTCGCCCATGGCTCCTGATGTAGCCAATTTGTACGTCTCTGAGTTTGAGAAGAAATTTCTATCATTCCATCCATACCATTCCAACCTTATCATAAGTGGGATTTTCAAATGGACTCGCTTTGGGCCAAAGGAAGAAGAGATGCTCTTCCAAGGTCGCCACGTCCACCACGAGACAGACATCAACAATCAAGGCAGTTCTCACCGCAGGAAAGAAGACACAGTCAGGGTATGATGTCAAAAAGGAACCTAGATTGGGATCTATAAATTCAGTTATTAATCTATCCTCATACCCATTAACAGAATCTGAACTTCAGGTCCTCAACAAGGGCCTATCATTCTTCCCCACCAAACGCCATGACAACTTCTTAACGCATATTGAATTTTACAAGTTTTTTCGTAAACTTAAAATAATAGACTATTTTGCTAAAAATCCTGCTCCTTCCTTAGATTCTTCAATTGTCAAAAAACCATCTACCTGGGTTCCTCCGTCCCCTCCTGATCCTATGATTACGGCATATGAAAACATGGTCCTCACTAGGGTTAATGCATTGTACAAAATTAAACAAAAAAATTGTATTATAATCTTTCAGCTCCTTTGAAAACAGCATTAAGAGGTCTTCAAACTAATCAGTCCATAATAATCAAGCCTGCGGACAAGGGAGGTGCCATTGTAGTTCAGGACAGGGACGCATACATCACAGAAGTTAAACGCCAATTAGATGATACTTCATTTTATCAAAAAATTTTTGACAATCCCACAACAATATTACAACAAAAAATAGATAATTTGTTATATATTGGAAGAGAAGCTGGCTATTTAACACCTAAGGAAATATCTTTTCTCACTGTCACTCATCCCATCATACCCACAATATACATGCTTCCAAAAATTCATAAATCCATGCACAATCTGCCTGGTCGACCAATTGTCTCAGCCAATGGCTCATTACTTGAACCCCTTTCAAAGTTCTTAGATGTGTTCTTACGTCCATTTGTACCCTTAGTTCCCTCGTATGTCAAAGATTCTACTCACATTATCAATATTTTGAAAGATTTTAAAGGATATCACAATGATCTCATTTTACTAACATTAGATATTAACTCCCTATACACAAACATCCCACAAGAAGAAGCTTTGGAAGTATTAGCAAATACACTGATTCAAAGACCAAAACCAGTTCGTGTTCCCACCTTCTTTCTTACGCAGTTGGCCTCTCTTGTTATGTCAGAGAATTTCTTCATTTTTAAAGGCCTTTTTTACAAGCAGGTGAAAGGAGTAGCCATGGGTTCGCCCATGGCTCCTGATGTAGCCAATTTGTACGTCTCTGAGTTTGAGAAGAATTTCTATCATTCCATCCATACAAGAAACATATCCTCCTCTGGAAACGGTACATCGATGACGTACTCGTTATCTGGGATGGCCCCGAAGACACTCTACATTCCTTTCATGTTTGGCTCAATACTTTAGATGTACATTTACAATTTGAGGGTACCTACAGTTTGGATTCCATACCATACCTTGACATCATGATCAAGAAGTCTGACAAAGGTTTCATAACTGACCTATACAGAAAACCTACTGATCGGAATACCTTTCTCACCTATGACAGTTGCCATAATACTTCCTTCAAGCAGAATTTACCGGTTAGCCAGTTTCTTAGAATCAGACGTCTATGCACCAATGACACTGACTTCGAAAAACATGCCACTAATTTATACCAGCGTTTTGAACAGCGAGGGTATCCTAATAAATGCATTCAAGGCGCATATCAGAGAGCATCTGGCACGGATCGTTCTACACTATTACAGAACATAGCACGTCCGAAGCTTGATAGAATCACTTGTCCTCTTACCTTCTCATCACATTCCAAATCCATCACGCACATACTGAAACAAGAATGGGGTCTGATTACCTCTTTACCAGCCTTCCAATCTAAACAACTCATGGTATCATATAAGCGTGCTCCTAATCTTAGTCATTTTCTAGTTCCCTCTGCCCTCACTATCCCTAGAAGTACCCCCACAGTCAGAGGTCATTTCAGTTGTGGAAACTGCTCTGTCTGCCTTCATGTCATTACAGTTAAAAATAGTTTCACACATAACTCTTCAGGTCACAAAATTATCATCGACCATTATTCCAACTGTAAGACCACTAATGTGATTTACTTAATTTTATGCCCCTGTGATATGATCTATATAGGGAAAACCAAGCGCCAGATTAGAACACGGATCATAGAGCACAGGAGCAATATACAAAGACAACTTACTGACAAACCATTAGTCTCACATTGGGTAGAGAAGGGACACATAGTTAGTGATCTTAAGTTTTTGGTTATTAAAACTGCTATTCCACACTGGCATGGTGGTGACATTAATCACGCTTTACTCAAGTTGGAACAACGATTTATTTATGATTTTAACAGTTTGCATCCATTTGTACTTAATCAAGAACGTGATCTTTCAATCTTTTTGCAATAATCATCAAAACATTTTCAAAATACCCTTCACAATAACCATTACTTACAATAATCTGTTTTTAGGACATTCGCATGGTTTTTCTCCTATTTTCATTTCATTTGGCCATTACCTCACTATCTTTTGTCTTTAACATCATTACAAATATCATTACAATTTCCCTTTCACACATTCTTTTTACACATATTATATTGGTCCCCAATTAGCTTTTCCTCTTTTCATTTCGTATGGATAATTCTTTAATACCTGATTGATCTCATAAAACAATTCATCTTATACAATATCGCTGTATTTTCTCTGCAGAAGGTTCAAGCCAAAACATGGACTTACAAACATTCTTTTAATCAATTACTTTGATATCAGGAAGGCCGCGGCGCCTCGTGCCCGCGGCCGGAATTAACCGGGGGGGCGCCGCCGCGCTCGTCCCCCCGGCTAGGCGTCCGCGCTGGCCGCGTCGGGGCTGTGTGGCTTCAAAGTGATTGGCTCCCACGGTTGTTGTGGCAGCGCGGGAGCCAATCACTGAGTTAGGCCAGGGTTTAGTTGGAAGGGGGGCGGCGCGGAGCTCAGCCGTTTTGCGAGCGGCGGCTGAAGGGGACGGTTGCTCTTCACCTCTTCTCCTACCTGGTCGTCCGGTGTTGGGTCTTTGCGGCTCGGAGCGTTGTCGGAAGCGGGCATTGCAGCGCCGATTGGGGGGTTGGCTGCATTGTTTCGCGGCGGTTCGTCGAGGCTCGAGCACGTGTCCTGCATGTTCGCTCCGGATCGTCAGGCAAGGCAAGTGTACTTCTGGGTTTTCTTCTTTGGGTCTTGGCCTTGTTCCTGTTCTTGTTTTCCTTATTCTCTCAAACGGAGTAATTAAAAAAAAACAAACAAAAAAAACTTTTTCTATATTTCTCCCGCGGGGACTCTGTGCTGTCAGGGCACCATGCGGCCTTCCCAACAGCGGGGCAGAGGTGTTCAGCGCGGTAAGGGAGCGGGATGGGGGGTAGGAGTGGGGGGGGTGCATCGGGGTTAGAGGCTACAGCTGGGTCTGGGTCGCAGGGAACAGAGGGGCTCGAGGCGTGGGGCTGTGGGGCAAAAGGGGAGTGAGCGGGGGGCGGGGCCAGCACACGCAGGACCGCAGGGGCCTTGGGGCTACTGTGCCTGGGGGTAGGGGGCGGGTTGATGTGACGCCAATAAGGGGTACCTTTCCTGTGGGGTCGGGTGACCCTTCTATTCCTCTTGCGGGGGGCAGGGGTAGTTTGGGGGGCGTTGCGGGTTTAGAGGGGCAGGAGGCGATGGGGGTGTCTGGTGTCAGCCCTTCTGTGGCTTGGGCAGGACAGTCTGCCGAGTGGGCAGGGGGTAGAGTGGGGGCTAATTTCCAGGGAGGGTCGGGTTTTCCCATGGGGCAGGGGGGCACGCCCTTGGCTTGGGAGCATTGGAGTGGGGGTGGACAGGGATCTTCTCAGGTAAACTGGATGGGGGCATGGCCGCCGCCTTGGGCCATGGCTGGTGTTTCTTCGCCGTTTGGTGTTTTCTCTCCTCAGGTCCCTCTGGGATGGCAGTTTTGGGATGCTCCAGATGTCCATCGGTCCGGCCAGCAAGGTGCGGGTGTATCGAGCGGTGAAGGAAACCGTTTGGGAGCGGACCCTGGTGCGGGGCCTGTGATGTCGACGGTACAGCGCGGACTCGTTCCACCCGAGGGGACTACCAGCAGTGGTGCAGGTGAGTTGGCAATGGGCCTTTCTGGGGAGGTGGGGGGTGCGGGTGCTATGGCGGCAGCGCATAGCGTAGAGGAGGGTGACGTTTCGGCGGTAGCGGGTGATGTCGGCAAAAAGGCCAAGAAGAAAAGTAAGCACTCTCGTCAACGGCGCCGTAGATCTAGTTCTTCTTCTTCCTCGTCCGTTCGGACTTCATCTTCTTCTACTTCCGTGAGCGAGAGGGAGGATCCTTCTATGAGCTTAGTGCAGCCGACGTTAGCAGCTTTTTCGGAGTTGTGGGAAGGGGTACCAAAAAAGTTGCGGCGTAAAATACAAAAACGGCGTTATATTGATCTGTTTCGGTTATTCGAGGGTAGGAAGCGGACGGGGGATAGTCGCAAAAAACGGAAAGAGGATGAGAAGGCAGGGCGGGTGCGCAAAGTAGCTAGGAATGTGGTTAATTGGACGAGGTCCTTCTTACGTCTTGCGAGTGTTTGGGGACATCTGCATCCTCAGCAGTATGGGATGCTTTTAGCTTATATGGATTCCATTCTAGAGGCTTCTCAGTCCCATCCGGGTTGGGCTTGGCTCAACTACGATGAGAAGTTCCGCGATAAGATGGAGGAGAATCGGCTGTTGTCTTGGGGAACGCAAGATATTAATCTTTGGTTAACTCAGATGGCTGTTCGTCCGGGCGGGGGGATTGCTAGTGGTCCGAGAAGTGCAGCTGGGGCCGCTGATGGATCTGTGCGGTCCTTTCGTGCGACCACCTCGCCGGCGGCTCCGAGGCCAGCAGGGGGCAGCGCAGGAGATTTGTGTTGGCGTTTCAACAAGTCTTCGTGCCCCTTTCCGGACTGTAAGTTCCGGCATGCCTGCTCTATCTGTGCGGGAGGACATTCCGCACTTAAGTGTGTTAAGCGGGGGTCAGTCACTCCCGGAGTGCCGCCTCTCAAGCAGTAGTGACCTTTTGGCTTTAGCTCCGACTCCTATTCTGTTTTCGGCTCTTAGTCTGTGGTTGGGGAGTTACCCCAGGCGAAAGGCTGGGAGGGTGTTGTCGGAGGGGTTTCAAAAGGGGTTTTCCATTCCGGTAGTAGGTACGGTGGAGTCGGGGAGGGTTCGGAATGCGCCGTCGGTGCGGAGATTTCCGCATATTGTGCGGGACAAGCTGGCGGTGGAGCTGCGTTTGGGAAGAGTAGCTGGCCCTTTTGCTGAGCCGCCCTTCCCCAACTTAGTAGTGTCCCCTTTGGGGATTGTTCCGAAGAAGGAGCCGGGAAAATACAGGTTGATCCATAATTTGTCTTTTCCTCCTGGCTCTTCCGTGAACGACCACATCCCTGAGAAGTATTGTACAGTTCGTTACGCATCGTTTGATACGGCGGTGGACCTAGTCCGGCAATGTGGTCGTGGGAGCTTGTTGGCCAAGGTGGACATTGAGTCGGTGTTTCGTTTGTTGCCGGTTCATCCGTCCGCTTTTCATTTATTGGGGTTTTCCTTCGAGGATCAGTTCTATTACGATAAGTGTATGCCCATGGGTTGTTCGGTGTCCTGTGCATACTTCGAGCTGTTTAGTACGTTTCTGCATTGGGTCTTCTCGAGGAAGACAGGTTGCGCGAATGCCGTGCATTACCTGGATGACTTTTTGTTTGTGGGCGAAGCACGTTCTGGTCGGTGTCAGGCCTTATTAGAAGAATTTCTCCAATTAGCTCATGAGTGGGGAGTTCCCTTGGCTCAGGACAAAACGGCTGGCCCGATGACGAAGCTTACATTTTTGGGCATTGAATTAGACTCTGTGGCGATGGTCGCGTGCTTGCCTCCCGACAAAGTGGTTCGGTTGCGAGTGTTGGTAGCGACTGCTATTGCCGCCAATAAGCTGACATTGAAGGAGATGCAAGCGCTGATTGGCTCTCTGAATTTTGCGTGTCGGGTGATCCCGATGGGGAGGGTTTTCTTGCGTCGCTTCGCTCTGGCCACGACAGGGGTGGCAAGACCTCATCATCGTATTCGAATATCGCGGGGTATGCGTGCGGACTTGTCTGTGTGGGACACCTTTTTGCAGGACTTTAATGGGTACACCGTCTTTAGAGACGTGGAAACCACCAGTGCTGAGTTGGATTTGTATACGGATGCCGCCGGCGGTGGTGGTTTCGGCGTGTACTTCGGTGGTTCGTGGTGTGCTGAGCCATGGCCACCGTTGTGGGGTGTGGCTGGCTTAACCCGTAATTTTACCTTTTTGGAGTTGTTCCCGATACTCGTGGTTCTCACTTTATGGCCTGATAGGCTTCGTAATCGGACGGTTCTATGGTGGTGCGATAATGCGGCGGTTGTGAGCGTTATTAATACTTATTCCCCGTGGTCAGTGCCGGTAGCAGACTTGATGCGTCAGGTCGTATTGGCCTGCTTGAGACTTAATGTTGTGGTTAGGGCTAGGCATATCCCGGGAGTTACTAACAAGATTGCTGATGCTCTTTCCCGTTTTAAGTGGGAGCAGTTTCGGGCGTTGGCGCCATCGGCGGACATGGAGGGAGCATCGGTACCGGAGCACTTATGGCAGATTGGCCTTCTGAGATGATCCACTTGCTGTGCAGCTCGGTGTCGGCGGCTACTTGGACGGCATATCGGCGGGGCTGCAGCAGGGTCGAGAGCTTTCTGGCAGTTCGTGGTTGGCGGCATGGACCTGTTT
Source organism: Ichthyophis bannanicus (assembly GCA_033557465.1). Classification (NCBI taxonomy): domain Eukaryota; kingdom Metazoa; phylum Chordata; class Amphibia; order Gymnophiona; family Ichthyophiidae; genus Ichthyophis; species Ichthyophis bannanicus. The sequence continues at coordinate 619,792,302 of CM066034.1, read as the reverse complement.
CAGATCACCTCACGAGTCAGTATGTTCTCTGGGCGAAGGCGGCGGGGTTTTCGCGGACGGCGGTTCGGCTGCATTTGGCTGGGTTTTCCTTTTTCTCAAAGGCAGTGGGGTGGGGGGCTGTTGGGGGCGGTTTTCTGATGCGGCGGTTGTTGCAGGGTTGGGAACGCTCCTGCCCTTCCTCGGGTGATTGTAGGCGCCCCATCACCCATGACTTACTTCTCCGGCTTTGTGGCGCCCTGCCCGGAGTGGTTACCTCCCCTTTTGAGGCTGCGCTATTTCGAGCCGTCTTTGTAGTTGCCTTTTTTGGGGCGTTTCGCGTTGGCGAGTTGGTGGCGGAGTCTGGGCGCTTGTTGCGTCCTCAGGGCTTGCTACTTCGCCATGTGGTTTTCTCGGCGGGCTCGGTTCGCATTCGCTTGGAGCGTTCCAAGACTGATCCGGCGGGTAAGGGGATTTGGGTAATTTTGCGGGCGCTTCCTGGAGTTATTACTTGTCCGGTTGCCTCGCTGCAGGCGTATTTGCAACTGCGGCCTGTCGGCACGGGAAGTCTTTTTCGGCACGCGGATGGGCGGGCGCTAACGCGCTTCCAGTTTACTGCTGTTTTGCGGTTAGCGCTGCGCGGGTTGGGTGAGGACTCGAGTCAGTTTGCGCCTCATTCATTCCGGATAGGGGCAGCGACTACTGCGGCGGGGGAGGGTTTGCCTGTGGCGGACATTAAGAGGATCGGTAGATGGAAGTCCCGGGCTTTCCGCAGCTATGTGCGGTTGTAGGGGTGGGGGGGATGTGGTTAACTGTTCATTTTGTTTTGCAGATCTCCGAAAGGGACCATGTAGCTGTTGGGTGATTGGCCACTCTTTTGTTTATTGGGCCGGTCGACGAGCAGAGACGCGGCCCGTTGGCAGGAACCTCGGCCTGGCCACTTCCTTGGTAACCGTTTCATGGCTGGGCGAACGCGGTCTTCGGTGGATACAGCTATTGCCTTTGCTGCGGCACCATGAGCATCGGCGAGGACTGCCTGACATCACCGTGATTCATCTTGGGGGCAATGATTTGGGGGCTTGGACTTGTCGACAGTTGATTCGTGCAGCACAGCGCGATTTTTGGAGAATTGTTAATTATGTTTCCAGGCGTGGTTATCGCCTGGTCTGATATCATTCCAAGGCCTGCTTCCTGGGGTGAGAGGCGGTGGTCACGGGGGTTGACCAAAATCAATCGGCAGATTGGTCGATGGGTGCGGGAGCGTGGGGGGTATCAGATTCTTCATTCTTGGGCGGAAGTAGCCTGTACGGGATTGTACCGGCAAGATGGGGTACATCTATCCCCTGTGGGGATGGATTTACTTCTCAACGATTGGCAGGAGGCCTTGGAGGATATTTTGCGGGAACCTGGGGCTGGTCGCAGCTTTGCCGTGGGGGCGGCTCAGGTCGAGGTGTCCTGAGCCATTGGCGGGATCCCGGAGGTTTCCGGGGTCCGGAGCCGGAGGCAATCCTTAGGACGGGGGTGGGGTACCCCCGACCTGGACAATCCCTCGGCTTTTGCTAATAATATGGCAAAGCCAGATGAGGGAGGGATATGGAAGTAGCCGGGGCTTGGGCCCGGCAGAAGCGGAGATAGCGTCACCTTGCTACTAGGATGGCTGGTGAAGGCTTGATCTGCGGGGGGTGGGGGGGGGAAGTTTGTTGATTGTGAACTCTGTTTAGTTATTGTTAAAGGCAAATAAAGCTGCGACCAGTTTTAATCCCAGAGCAGGTGTGGTGTTGTTATTGCATGATGGTTTTAGGCATGGGAGGGGGAGGGGGGGGGAAGGTTTGGGTGGGGGGTTGCGAGGCGGCTAGTGCGCCGTACCCGGTTACAGGAAGGCTGCGGCACCTCGTGCCCGCGGCCGGAATTAACCGGGGGGGTGCCGCCGCGCTCGTCCCCCCGGCTAGGCGTCCGCGCTGGCCGCGTCGGGGCTGTGTGGCTTCAAAGTGATTGGCTCCCACGGTTGTTGTGGCAGCGCGGGAGCCAATCACTGAGTTAGGCCAGGGTTTAGTTGGAGGGGGGGCGGCGCGGAGCTCAGCCGTTTTGCGAGCGGCGGCTGAAGGGGACGGTTGCTCCCCCCCGCCCCCCCTCTTCTGGGTCTCATTCCCCGGGGGGTGGTGGGGGTGTTGCCGCGGGCGGGGGGGGGCGGGATCCCGGAGGTTTCCGGGGTCCGGAGCCGGAGGCAATCCTTAGGACGGGGGTGGGGTACCCCCGACCTGGACAATCCCTCGGCTTTTGCTAATAATATGGCAAAGCCGGATGAGGGAGGGATATGGAAGTAGCCGGGGCTTGGGCCCGGCAGAAGCGGAGATAGCGTCACCTTGCTACTAGTATGGCTGGTGAAGGCTTGATCTGCGGGGGGTGGGGGGGGGGGAAGTTTGTTGATTGTGAACTCTGTTTAGTTATTGTTAAAGGCAAATAAAGCTGCGACCAGTTTTAATCCCAGAGCAGGTGTGGTGTTGTTATTGCATGATGGTTTTAGGAATGGGAGGGGGAGGGGGGGGGAAGGTTTGGGTGGGGGGTTGCGAGGCGGCTAGTGCGCCATACCCGGTTACATTCCAGCCTCCCTAGTTTATTTGCTTATCATATGATGTCACCTTTAAAAAGATACAGTTTTAAATTGACAACCCCCTCCCCCCTTCCCATTTTCTAATGTTTTTAATGTTTCTAGCCAAATGTATATAACAGTCTTTATATATATAATACCATTTGTCCCCTGCGGTAGATTTTACATGATTTTACAAATTTACTCACCACATTTTATCAGAAAATATACTATTATGTTTGTGTTCTAGTTATATCTTTTTAAATCCCCTTTTTAACTCCGCCCATTTTGTGACGTCTTTCCCAAAAAGGGTGCGAAAATTGGCGTTTATAAAATGCCTGTCACTCGCCGTTCCTCTCCCAATGCTCTAGTGTGCCCATACGAAACGGCATGCTGTGTGAATTCGGATTTAGACATCATTCATATTTTATTTGCCAGTACAATCAGTGAGTATGTTCTTATATTTATACATCTATTTCCAGGAAAGCTCATCGATTTCTTTTAGAACACATAGACCACTTTTTGTTCACCACGTTTTCTTCAAAAAGGGCGCGCAAATTGGTTTTTTAAAAAAATGTCTGTCACTTGGCTTTCCTCTTCCAACATTTCAGTATGCGCACAGGAAATGGCATGTTATGATGATTCGTTTTGTACATCACTCTGGTTTTATTCAACAGCACAATCAGCCAGTACGGTTTACGTTTACACATTGATCCTCGCAATTGGTTTTCACCGTCTTCTAGAGAACATGTGATACGGTTTGTTCTTTCCATTTCCAAGTTCAATTTTGTTGCTTTTATCCAACACATTCACATTCACCAAGTTTTATACCTAAGTATTAGGTTTGCCTGCTTTCGATCACTTCCTGTGCTCATTTATGATTCGTGACACCTTTTCTATTTTTATTTTTAGATAATGCATCTCGTCGGTGTAATTTAATCCTCTAATATTCTTTAATGCGACAGTTCTTTTCTCATTTAATATATCTATCCTGCATCTTCATTATAACATTATATGTCCCCATCGTATCACAGTATGGAGCACATTTTTTCTCGTTGTTAGATACCCGTGCCATTCTCTCTGTATAAACATGTGATGATAGTATAGCGATCGTTTATTTTATTTTATATGCACTGACACAATTAAGGTCTATATATATTTTTTACTTTCTGTTCACACATCGCGTTCTTTTAAATATTTTACCTGCAGTAATGCATGTCGTCCATGTGAGACTATAGATCCACAATTTATCTAATACGTTGTTTTTAACTATAAAAAATCTTATTAGCATGTCCAACATGTATTATACTTGAAATCCCTTAACCTTTTACTTTTTGAATTTTTTACCCTTCGCGTTCATATACGCACTAACACCTTCAAATTTTCTGTCTTCATTTGTGATTATTTAGTTTTACTGACTGTACACCAGTTCCTCATTATAATAAGTTCGCTGTTCCCCTTATAGCCCAATTAATATATGGATGTTCTGCTTATAGGTTAATACTTAACTTTCAATTTTTTAATTTTTTATTTATTATTTTTTATTTTTTATTTTTCAATTTCTTGATTATTTGGGTATTTATTTGGTCCTGTACATTAACATTACCATAATTTATTTCCATGTGTTTATTTCTATTTTTATTCTTTTATTCTTATTTATTATTTTTATTTATTGATTTATAAATATATTATGTTTTATACCTTTATTAATATTGGTGTTTTGTACTCTAATCAATTGTTTGCTCCTACATGCAATTATATTGTTCTTTTTTCTCATAGCTATTTACATAGTGCCACGACCTAATTGTCTCTCAGAGACAAGTTCATCAGATACGGCGCTATCAACATATAGCGTTTTTACCCAATTGTCTTTATGAGACATTCCATCTTATACAATATTGGTATGTTATCATTTTCCTTCTCACCAATTTATTATTTTACTTTTTATATAATTCATTTATTTATTTTAATAATTTTATATTATCCATTATTTATTACTAATCTTTTAATTTTTAATTTTTAATTTTGTAATTTTGTAATTTTTTATTAATTTTTTTAATTATTTTTTATTTTTTATTATTTTTTATTTTTATTTTTATTATTTGTTTATTTCTTGCTACACATCGCTATACTTGTATAGGATCATTTTTACTTGTTTAATCAATTTGGAATCAATTTGCTCATTACTAATTAATATTTTATTTTCTTGTCTCGGCCTTTGTTTGCTAATTCTTCTCAATTGTAATCTTAATTTTAATATATTTTTTGTCCTCTGGTTTGTCTTTTTAATCTATACATATATCATTGCTTAGACACGTGTTTAATTTATCATTTTTACATTCTGGTGCCATCATTTATATGTCATTTTATCTATTAGTTTTTAATGTTGTATACTTATTGTTTTATTGTTTTAACATTATTTGTTTAACCCTATGGTAGCTGTATGTCCCCCGAAGAAGGCGCAAGCCGAAACGCGTAGGGACCATCTCTAATAAAGCAGTCTGTTCCAAACCTGCTCTCCTCTCTTGCTCCGTTTGTTCCCCTGTGATTCTGCAAGAGTTACGCTCCTCTCTTGTTCCTAAATCTTCAAGATGCAAATCTTCAATTTACTATGAAATGTTCTACTTCTCATATTTCTTTTTTGGATGAATTGGTCACTTTTGATAATGGGACATTTCATACTTCTTTATATAAGAAAGCTGTTGATCGCAACCAATTGTTGCATTTTGATAGCCATCATCGTTATAAACTGAAACCCGTGTTACTAATAGGCCGGTTTTTGTGATTAAGACGCATTTGCTCCTCAGATCAAGATTTCTCCTGTCGGGTGAAGATTTTGCAGCACAAGTTGCGTGAAAGTGGTATTCCTCTATAGGAGATATGGGCCAAGTTTGGCAATCGGTCTTTGTTGCTTGGTAAACAAACTACCCCTAATATAGATAAACAGGTGGTTGTGCTGCAATATTCTGATGGGGCACAACTTTTGGCTCATAGCATAGCTAAACATTGGCATGTTTTATCGCTCCATCAGATATTTAAAAATGGCCCCTGTTTTGCCTTTCGCCGGGCTCGTAATCTGAGGGATCTGTTGTTTCATATTGATTTTTCTGTCACTAAAAGCTCTAGAATGGATGCCATCAGCCCTGCAATCAATGTTTGATGTGTGCTTTTTCACTTGGTGTTTCTGTTTGGCAAGACCCCCAATCATTGCGGATGTTCCCTTTATGGCACATGACTGACTGTCAGACCTCTTGGATTATTTACATTGTCATCTGCCCTTGCAAGCTGATTTATGTGGGCAGGACTTGCCGCAAAGTGAAGACCCACTTATTGGAACATAAGCCTTGTTTAACCACCAAATCCATCAATGCTCCTGTGGTGCAACATTGCTTGTGGTTCTCTCATCAATGGGAACAGCTACGGTGGCTAGTAATTGATGTAGTGGACATTTATTGTGCTGGTGATCGTTTATAGAAACATACTCATTTGGAACAGCGTTGGATATTCAATTTGAACTCTGTACATTCTACTGGACTGAATGAGCTCTTATTTGGATGACCGCCATTTGATTGATAGGCCATTTGGCTATAGGTCTGTGTCTTCCGCACCGGGCTCCTATAAATTAGGGATAATTAGTTCCTTTGAACTCAGGAATGCTAGAGATGCTGGTTGCCCTGTCCTGATGCAGCCTTTTGAAACAGTTTAGGCGAAACTCAAGTCGACATTGACATTCATTTTGTGACATTTCCAGCGTGACAGAGTGTGTTTGTCCTGACTGAGGGGCTTCTACCTACAGTTATGTGTTTTATTTATTTTAAATTCATTTGAAAAAAGTAAAATACATTATTGCCTATGAATGACATGAGGGAGATTAAGTGGAGAGAGTTTTGCTATAGACATTAGTTTGCCTTAGTGTAAACCCGCTTTCCTTGTCTGAGGCTTCCTTTATGCAAATTTCCATTTCTCAGGCTGGTATGTAGGCTTCTCAGTCTTTCACATTCTTGTTTTGTCTCTGCTTTGAGAGTCTGATATTCAGTGTTGATTTTGATATTATGTATTTTTTATTTATTTATTTAGTATACATTTGTACACCGCTACTTCCAGCGATCAATAGCGGTTTGATTACATGTTGAATGATGTCAATCATGACATAAAATTTGGGTTATAAACACGTTGATTTGAAGGGAAAAGCACAGCACACAGGAAGATGGTTTAAAGGAGCGGATTCAGGATTTACATATCTACATTTTTACATTTTTACATTTCGTATCACAGTTCTCATTGTTTCATAGCGATTCAGCTTGGGGTCCCCTGGGAGTTACATCATATTGTATTGACACTGGAATAGATGTGTCTTGAGTTTTTTTCTGAAAACTATTAGGTCTTTTATTGGTCGTATCTAAGGTGGTAGTTGGTTCCAGAGGGTGGGGGCAGCGTATGAGTATGCTCGGTGGCTAGTACTGGCTTTGACAGATCTGATATCGGTTGGAACATGTAGGGTGTCCGAGTTGACGGTTCTTCTGTCTCTGTTTGAGGGTTGCGTGTTGATAAGGGTGGAGAGAAAGGATGGCGCTGTGTTATGTATGAGCTTGAATGTGGTTATCAGTGTTTTATATTTTATCCGAGCCGTGATGGGGAGCCAGTGGAGTTCAATTAATACAGGTGTGATGTGTTCAGTAATGTTTTTTCTCATGATGATCCTGGCTGCCACATTTTGGGCCATTTGCATAATGTTTAGGGTTTTCTTTGGAAGCCCTTGTAAGATAGCGTTGCAGTAGTCGAAGTGTGGCATAATGAGTGCTTGCGCAACAGTCCTGAAGTCGTGCGGGTCAATGATGCTCCGTAGAGGTTGTAGTACTCTGAGTTTATGGAAGATTGCCTTATTGGTTTTTCGTAGGTGTTTTTCCATCTTTAGGTTGTTGTCTAACGTGACCCCTAGGTATTTTATCTCATTCTTAGTGTTGTATGTATTCTCGCACAGGGTGATAGTTGCAGGAGGTTCAAAGTTGGGTTTACTGGAGATATACATCACCTCTGTTTTCTTATGGTTTATCATCATGTTGTTCTGCTGTAACCATTGTGTCATCTCGTTCAGGCATGTTTCAAGTTGATTATAGTTGGGGTTGACGGTATCTAGTTGTGTGTAAAGCATGATATCATCTACATAAATGTGGTAGTTGATATTGTGCCATTTGAATATCTCACAGAGGGGCTGCATATAAACGTTGAAGAGTAGTGCTGAGAGTGCCAAACCTTGAGGTATTCCTTGCGTTTGAGCATCCTGCTTGTTAGAGCATCAAGGTCCAAGTTTTCTAAATCTATGTGGGCTGTGATGATACTTATGAGACTTTCCAAGTTGAGTTTGTTGAATTTTCTTTGTTGGTGTATCAATCTCTGAGTTTTTGAGTCTTTGGGTATGGTGGGGAGTTTTATCTGGATATCGATTTGATGGTGGTCGGACCGGGGTACTGGAGTTATCCTTGTCATAGGTTTCTCTTCGTTGTCCTGTTGGATCGTGGGTGTGAAGACCATGTCAAGTGTATGACCCTTGTCGTGGGTGGGGTCATTTATTAGTTGTTGATACCCTAGTTGGGTCATGGCTTCCAGAAAAGTGTTTGTGTGTGTAGGCGGTATTGAAGCTAGGTTTAGATCACCCAAGATGATTTGGAATTTCTTTATCTGCGTGGCGGATATGTTCTCGAGTGCTGTGGCAAGTGTTTCATGGTGTGGCAAGGGGGGTCTGTATATGAGGCAAATCGATAATACTGCGTTTTCCACTTTAAGAACGTCAATGTCTGTACTTGAATTCCGGTATGTGCTTGAGAGTTTCAAGTTGGTTTTGGCTATGATGAGAACTCCTCCACCTCTTTTGTTGGTGCGTGGGCAGTTGAATAAGTTGTATCCTGGTTTGTTTATCTGATTTAGTATTGCTGAGTCGGTTTCGGTGATCCAAGTTTCTGTTATACAGAGGATGTCAGGCCGTTCATCATTGATGATGTCGCAGATGAGGTGGGTCTTGTTCCTGATGGATCTTGCATTGATGAGGATGATGTTACACAGATCCTGAGATGCTGGTGGAGGCTGATTTTGCATAATCCGGGATGGCACCAGATTGTTTATTGGTTTCGGTTTTCGGTGCTTCTGTGTTCTCCTATTTCTGGTGGGAGGGGGCCTTGGAGAAGGTGCGAGTGTTGGACCACTGGTGGACATGTGGTAAGTGGTGAGTGAAGGAAGTGTGGGTGTTTGTATGGGGTAGAGGAGGTAGATTGGACTGCATATGTGAGATAGCGAGTAGTAGAAGTTTGAGTTGAAGGCATGTGCGGGAAACAGAGTGAGCAGACATATGCTTATAAATAAGTTGAGGGGCTCCATTCTTCAGCAATCTGGTGGGAGGCTGTAACGGAGCTAGACCAGGGGACTATAGTAACAGCAGACACTACACAGTACTACAGTCACTACACAGTACTTCAGTAACATCAGTCATATATCATTAACAGGTATAACTTTTGTAGATACAACTTATCAGGTATAAAGTTTGCAGATAGTGGTCTTGTGATATTAGTGACTGAAACAATAACAAGTGATATTTCTGCAGACTATGACCTAGTATCCTCAGTCGCTACCCAGTAACCCGCTTTTTCTAGATAGGGTCCTAGTACCATATTAGCAAAAAATATTTTAGCAGTAGTTGGTTTAGTACCAGCATATACTTTACAGCAACACTAACTTATTAGTATCAGGATATAGTTTACAGCAACACTGAGTTTTTAGTACCGTCAATATACTTTACAGCAACACTGAAATATTTTGTAGGTAGTGTCCCACAGTCAGCTGACAGTCATGTTCTTCTGTATTATTACTACTACTACTACTATTGATCATTTATATAGTGCTATAAGGCGTACACATCTCTGTACAGACACATGTAAAAAAGACAGTCCCTGCACATCATAGTTTATATTTTAGTCAAGACAGACAATAAAAAAGCTGAAAACAAGGATAGAACTAGGAGAAAGTGAAGAGACACATAGGAGATAAAGTGGATCAGGCTTCAACAGCAGCCTCAAAGAGGTGAACTTTTAGCATAGATTTGAAAAGGAGCAGAGATGAAGCCTTATATACAGACTCAGGCAATTTGTTCCAGGCATAAGAAGCATCAAGGTAAAAGGATTGAAGTCTGGAGTTAGCAGTGGAAGAAAAGGGCATAAAGAGAAGCAATCCACCAGAAGAACAGAGTTCACAAGAAGGAGTGTAGAGAGAGATGAGAAAGAAAAGGTAGTGAGGAGCAGTAAAATGAATGCATTTATAGGTCAGAAGAAGAAGTTTGAACTTGATATGGAAATGGAAGGGGAACCAATGAAGTGACTTGAGAAGAGGGGTGATATGAGCATATTGGGGCTGGCGGAAGATTAGCTGTGCAGCTGAGTTTTGAAGGGAAGAGAGATGATTCAGAGGGAGACCAGCAAGGAGAAGGTGCAATAGTTTAGATGGAAGGTGATTAAAGAATGGATAAGTGTCTTAGTAGTGTGTTCAAAAAGGAAAGGGCAAATTTTGTTGATGTTATAAAGGAAAAAATAACAGGTTTTAGCTATAAGTTGGATATGTGTGGAGAAGGAGAGGGAGGAGTCAAAGATCACTCTAAGGTTAAGGCTGAGGAAACAGGGAGTACAAGAGTGTAATCCACAGAGATTGATAAAGGAGAAAGAGGGGAGGTGGGTTTAGGAGGAAAATTAAGAAGCTCAGTTTTGGCCATGTTCAATTTCAAACAGAGGTGAGACATCCAGGCAGTGATGTCAGATAGGCAGGCAGAGATTCAGATCTGGAGCACTGGAGAATTATCAGGTGTAGAGAGATAGATCATCAGCGTAAAAATGGTACTGACAGCCATGGGAGGAGATGAGTGCACCAAGGAACTGGGTATAGAGAAAAAAAAAGGAGTGGGCCTAGAACAGACCCTTGGAATACACCAATTGAGAGTGGGATAGAAGTAGAAAAAGATTCCCTAGAACAAACACTGAAAGAGTGATGGGATAGAAGAAGAGAACCAGGATAGCACAGAGCCCTTAAAACTAAGTGAGGACAAGGTGTTGAGGAGAAGGTGGTGGTTAACAGTGTCAAAAGCAACAGAAAAGTCAAGAAAAATGATGATTGAATAAAAGCATTTGGATTTAGCCAGGGACAGGTCCTTGGAGACTTTGGCAAGAGCCATTTCAGTAGAATGTAAAGGATGAAAGCCAGATTGCAGTGGATCCAGAAGGACTTGAGAGGAGAGAAAGTCAAGGCAATGGTGGAGAACGGCACATTCAAGAAGTTTAGAAATGAAGAGGAGGAGGGAGATGAGTCAAAAATTAGAAGGACAAGTAGGATCAAGTGAAGGCTTCTTGAGGAGAGGTGTGACTAAACATGCTTGAAGTCTGCTGGACAATTTGCAGTGGAGAGCAATACCTTGAGAATATGAGAGATGGAAGGCATGACATTGGAGGAGATGGAGTTAAGGAGTCAAGTGGGGATAGAATCTGAAGAGCAGGTAGTGAGTTTAGAGGAGGAAAGAAAATGAGATGGTTCCCTGTTTGGAGATCTTAGAAAAGGAAGAAAGGGTAGCAGAGGTTGAGGGGAGGAGCTGGTATTGAAGAAAGGGAAGAGGGGATGAAACTGATCTTGTAGAGAACTGGAGTGTAATTTTGTGGACTTTCTCATGGAAATAGTCAACCATGGTTTGGGCAGAAAGTGAAAGAAGGGTTGGAAGACAAGGCACTTTGAGGAGAGAGTTGAGAGTTGTAAAGAGATGATGGGGTTAGAGGCGAGAGAGTTATTCAGACAGGCATAGTAGTTTTGCTTGGCGAATTCTATGGCTAATTGGGAAGAGGCAACCATGAATTTGAAGTGAAGTACTGTAAGTCAGCAAGGGTGTGAGATTTGAGCCAAATTTGTCAACTACGCCCCCAGGTGCTGGAACAAACTCCCTCCCAGCATTAGAGCAATCAGGGACCTTAAGCTGTTTCGAAAGGCCCTCAAGCATCACCTGTTCCTCATGCACTTTACACATCTCGATGCCCACTCCCCTCACCCCCCACCCCCCACCTACACAGTCTCAAACCCATGCTATCAGACAACATAGATATGCTAGAATCTTAACTCGATTGTAAGTCAAGTTAGGATTTGAGCACCAACAGCTAATTGGTTTAATTGTATATAGATCTCCCAGTTTACCTCCATGTTAAAGCCCTGTTATATGTAAACATAGGCTAGACTTGACTGACCAAGTGTGATACTGTTTTAATGTAAACTGCACTGATGACAAATAGCGCGGTATATAAGAACTGTTAAATAAATAAATAAATAAAATGAATGTACTTATCCGAGCCGGCACAGGAGAATAGATAATGGATATGAGGAGTTGAAGACAGCCAGGGCTGATTTACAGTTCACCTCACAGGACATGGCATGGGCAGAGCAAGAACATCCAGGGTAGAGAGTGCAGTATTATAGGAAACAACAATCTCATCAACAGATTTAGAATACATAATGGAGGAAAGAGGTGATGAGACAATAGTGGAGAGAGCCAATGGATAGAAAGCATGAAGATTTCTAAAGAGGTAGGAGGAGACTGGGCGAGATTGAGGTGGGGAATGATGAAGAGTGAAGCTCAGCAGGTAATGATCAGATAAGGGAAGAACTGAGGTACAGAAATTAGAGGATAAACAATTAGAGAAGGAAACAAGGTCAAGGCAGTGACCATGCTGATGAACGGGGACAGTAGAGCAAAGCTGGAGGTTGAATGAAGAGGTAAGGGAAAGGATCTTCAAATTGCGGGGGTCAGAAGCAACATGAATATTAAAGTCACTGAGAATAAGAGAAGGGGAAGATAAATCCAGAAAGATGGAAAGTTATGAGTCAAACTCAGAAAAGTAGAGGTGAACTTGTCAGGGGGTTGATAGATAGCAGCTATCCGGAAAAGTAAAGGACTGAAAAGGCAGATGGAGTGGACTTCAAAGGAGGGATAGGAGTGAGACTGAGGTAGAAGGAGGGGTTGAAATTGGCAGGAATGAGAAAGTAGAAATCCAACACCACCACCACGGCCAGTGGGGATGAGGCATATGGGAGAATTGGTAGCTACAATGACAGAGGGTGACGATGGCAGTTGTGTCATCAGAGAGAAACCAGGTCTCAGTTAGAACCAGAAGATGGAAAGCATTAGACATAAAGAGATTGTGAGTTAAGGCAAATTTATTAAATAGAATGTGCATTCCATAAGATGCATATGAAAGGGAGAGAGGAGGGGGAAAGGAGAGGGATATGAATAAGACTGGAGCATTGGAGTGAGGATCTGTCCTGGGAGTGAGTGAAAAGTCTAGTGAGGCCAGACGATAGAAGGAGAAGGAGCAGAAGAGTACGAGGCAGAGAGGAGACAGCATTGCGGAAACTAGATTGAGGTTCTTTCAGAGAGAGAAGAGAGGGATGAATGAAAGGAAGAAAAAGTGGAACTCAAGAGCTGAAGAAAGGGTTGAAGACAAGATGGGAGAGGAAATAGGGAAGGTAGAGAGAGGATGATGAAGAGTGGGGTGTTTGAAAGGTTATGGAGTGTCAATAACAGGAAGAAAAAGAGCCATAAGAAGAGATGGAGAGGAAATCGGGAGATGGAGGAAATGACTGAAGGACTGAAGGATAGGTAGGAGAAAGATAGAGGGATTAGGGAGCACCTGGGAGAAAAGGTGGCAAAAATACACCTTTTAAGAGGTGGCTGTGTAGGAGGGTGAGGCTCTAGCAAAGAGAAAGGAGAGGGGTAAGCAAATTATTTAGTGTAAAATTACAAAAAATAATCAAAAATTCATAAAAATTGGAAGATCAAGATGGTCAGTGTCTAATTGAGTCTAGATCAGGTGGTGTTGCTAGTAGTAATGTCATTGTCTATTTTATCAGGCCAAGGACGTTAATAGCATAATTCCAGGTGCCATCTCCAGAACACCCTGATGCATCATGTTAGTGCTGCTGAATATCCTGAACAAGGGGATTAACACACACTCATTCTTTAGCCTATATAATATGCAGAGAAAATGCCAAATATATTTATTACTTACTATTAAGCTAGTACTTTTAAACTGGGATTTACTGAATTGCAGATTAACCAAGGGAGAAAACAGTTATCACACAATAACAAATTGCAACCAAAGGAAAGCTTTTTAAAGGTGATCTAGTCAAGTTTTCCCACGGTTGCCAAAAATGTTAATCAGCGACCCTGGTAAAATATCCAGTCAGTCCTGGAGCAGAGAAGAAGTACAAATATCACCTTCTGCTTCTCAAGGGACAGATGCTCTGTAGAGGAAGAGACATGAAGGCATATTTTAGGAAGTCCATTTATGTGGTTGAAGTGATACTGAAATGAGAATATATCAATGTCAATTTTAGAAGAGAGGATATGCACATGTGAGGCTGATGTAAAATCGACATATATCTGCCCCTCAAAATGGACATGTTTTTAAAAAGTGTCCCACAGTGATATACAGGTGTATGTGTTGTGAAATAGCAGTGCATACACATACAAAATTCACTAGGCAGATGTGCAGAGTCATTTGAAAATAGGGCTGCTTGGATATCTGCGCCTGGTGGGCTAGATACATATGGGAACTATAGAGGACACATGGGCGGATGCATGCGAAAAGTGGCATTTTTTTAAGCATTTATTTATGGATTTCAAAATTTACAAACACAGCTAAACCTGTTAACAACAAACATCCCCTCCTCGCCATCCCTAGCACCATTGTAATAATGCTTACAGCAGTGGAACCCTGCTAACCCAAATGCCTCAGCCATCACCAAGCCAGATGGAACACATTTTCTCAACAGAGGAGCTTGCTCAAGTAGAGAAGCCAACCTGAGGGCAACAAGGACCACCCATGCCCAAGGACCTCTTGACAACAAGTATGCAGTTCTCTTCTGTTCTAGACATTCTGGTATGCACCAAAAGCTAGAGGCATACAAGATGAGGTTCAGGGACATCCAGAGGGTCCATCCTGAAGTGCTGTATTTAGTGTGGATACAGCTGGCAGAGCACCAAGGTATATCACAGCAGCTGAAAACTCCTTAACAAATAGAGGGAACCTCTCAAATGAGAGAGGGTTACAAAGGATAAACACCTGTCCAGGGGCAGGCCATGACATGCCTACAGTTAGCATGTGGTTAGGGCATCAACCCCACAAAGGCAGCACCAGCATAATTATAACCATAGATTAGGTGTTGGGGTGAAATGGTAGTATATTGCAGAGTGTCAGGAGCAACTGTAATCTAAGCATTTGAAGGTATTCACAAGACAAAGTCTAGAAATCAGCTACCTAATCTGTCACCGTCAAGAAGTGATGTTATTCAACAATTAGGCCCCACACCCGAGGAAGGGACATGTGCCAGAGAACTTTGTTTCAGTAATGTGATGGTTTGTTTTGGGATTTCAGTAGGTATATGACTTGGAGGCAGAGATTTTACATGGGGGAGGGTAAGGCTGAAGATGGCTGTAGGATGACACCCATGCACCACTTTGAAAGGTGCGCATACATGCACCATTTTGGTTTGCACACTTGGGGAGGGGAGGGAGCTGGCAATGGAATTCTATACATCCATCCACCATAAAGTACCCACAATTGCTGGTCCCCCCTCCCCACGGTGGTTGGGTTACAGACAGAAACATATGAAGAATGACATTGCATCTCCCAATGGGTGCCACTGGCAAAATATATGGGTTCATACCCGGTCTAACACTGAAAGCACAAGGAGACTCACAATGTCCCGAAACCACTGACGAGAGCAAATAAACCCAACCAAAACTTTTATTAAGATACCACATTGGTCAGGAAGTACAGGAATACCAAAACAGTAGACCTGACACAACTGGGGTTTCAGCAGAGCCTTCTTCAGAGGTCAAGGCTAAGAACAAGCAAACACATATAAACATGATTAAAATAATTACATAAAAAACATAAAGTATAAAGGTGTTAAAGAATATTATTATAATCATAAAAGAAAGTGTGATAGGACAATATAAATAATATAATAATAAATAATGCCATAAAACATAAAATGTCAAACACATAAGAAAACATAACGAGGAGAGACTATGTATTAGCAATGTACACTCTGCATTGAAACTCCGATGTGTATCAACAATCTGTATAATGGTGATCATGGAGTGTGAAGATGTATTCAACTCTACTTTTTTTTTGAGAAATGAATAAGCTGTGGATTACCCATAGAGCGGGACAGAAACCTAAAGGGAAGCTAATTTAGAAACAGACAAACCATAAAGCATTAATGGGCATCTCACATCTTAAGAACAGGGGTTAAATAATCGAATTACTCAAATACGATTTTTATGGATTACACCTACAATGTTGATCTGTGAGTCACACGATCCTGCAGCATGAAATTTATAATGGCACTCCTTTACAACTATAAAAAAGAATAAAATGAAGTAAGTGTAAGAGCATGGTAAATACATTCAACTATATAAGTCAAAGTGCATGCGTATATAGGGGCCATATACTTAAAAATAAACAGATATGTCTGTGAGAAACATAACTCCAGCTCACATGTAATATGAATATACAATCAAACCATGGGAGCAAACCATCTAGAGTATTTAAATAAACTGAACCCTTGGGTTATATGAACTTACTAAACTACTACTAAAACTGTGCTATAGACCCTTCATGTCCCATCTATGTGTGACGTGCCCACCCTAAATTAAGATTTAGAAACTGCTCAAAAATACATTAGAAGAGTATGTTACCTTAAGGCAGAATGTCAGCACTTCCTTAATGGTACTGTGCTAGCAACAGCATTTGTCGGTGTATTTGAAAAGATTTTGACACCAATGGAGGTTCCTATTGAGACCGGGATGCTTACGGCATAGCACTCCGATATGAATTATATTGCTAAAAGTTTGTCAGTTTAGAGGGGACACTACTGAATGGAAGTTTAAATATTTGAATACGCTATTGTTGCCAACCAAAGGGGCATACTATTGGCCCACAATATAGGATTATGTGTCAAAAACTTAAAATAGTAGACCCAAATCAATTAGAAATGTCCATATTAAACCTACTTTGTGAATTGGTCACAAAAGAAGTGGCTATTGCTGAGATGGATTCCTGTACCTAAACATCTAAGCATATACTTAGAAATTATGTCTTTTACAAGTGAAATCAATCAACAAAAAGTTAAATCGCAATGTTTATAAAGAATAGATAATTAAAACCCTGCATCGGATGAATACGGATCCAATCTCTCATAAAAAAGCCTACTCAATGGTTGGGAGCATAACAAAATTATAAAATATATATAAAAAGGGGGGATATTAGAAATGACCTAGACAAAAATTAAAATATGTGTAAGAAGAATAAAAGTAATTGAAGTGATAAAAATGTATCAGTTGAGGGGTTCCTTGCTTTTTAAGCCAACGATTGTCAACATGAGCTATATGTTCCTATGTTAGAACAGTGCTGCTATAATAAACTCACAAATGAATCAGAGGACATGTATTGATATATCAAAGTTGGTCACAAAAGAGGCATCTATTATTGTAACAAATTTGTGGACCTAGACACCGAAACTTAATATTTAGAAATAATTCCATTTAAAAGTGAACCCAATAAATAAAACCACAGTGTTTATAGAGAATAAATAAATTTAAAACCCTCAGTAAGAAGATTATTGACCCGGTCTCACATAGAAAATGCCTGCTCAATGGGTGAGAACATAGTTTTAATATGGACATTTTTTTTTTACCTTCTTTATTTACATTTTCAAACAAAATTACAACAAAACCAAAAATTACAATTAAAATGATATTTCTCTTTAAACATAAGAGCTAAAAGCAAGGCCTTGACAGCCTACCTCACCTTAACCCTCCCTTCACCATGCGATCATCAAAAATCTTACGAAAATAAGCACAAAAAAACCTACAAGGCCTATGACTCAACAAGCAGCTCTCCACCATGTGAAAACATGATGGCTTGACTAATTTCCCCTTAATTTACACCATATCGTGCTTTTGAGATGTAAGTATGAAGGGGTTTCCACTTGAGAAGGTGGAAGGCATAAGAGTTGTGCCATAACGTGGCATTTGTTCATATTTGCAGCATAAGCACAGATGGTTCCACCATTCATGCCAGTTAAGTTCTGCTGCATGTTTACAGTTAGCAATAACGAGATGCAGAGCAACTCCCATCATGAAGTCAAATAAGAAATAGCAATCCCTCTTTAACAACGAGATGCCAATTGTTGACCGAAAAACAATCACAGACCAGGAGAGAGTGGCTCTGAATCCCAAGACCTCTTGGATTTGGTTCCAGATCGAAATCCAATAGGACTGAATAATAGGGTAGTCATATACCACATGTCTTAAAGTGCCAACATTCCTCTGACAAGACCAACATTCATTTTCAACTGTTTTATCCCACTCAGCAACCTTAATCGGGGTAAAGTGAGCTCTTAGTGCGAAAAAATATACGGTAAAGCTTGTGAGATAGAGGCAGACTGAGATACTCTATTTATCTTGCTCCAGAATTTCAACCATGATTCCGGAGAAGGAGTCTCCCCAGTGTCATGTTCCCATATCCGATGAATACCAATGGACTGTGGGGTGGGGTTCTGAATGACCAATTTATAGTACTAAGAAGCCACCACAGAAGCCCTTTGGGCCGAAGCTATAATATTCAACAACCCCCATTCTTCAGATAAAGATTTATTTATTTATTTATTTAACAGTTATTTATATACCGCTCTTTCCCTTGTTTCAAGTGCGGTTTACATGTAACAGTAGGTTAATTGGTATGAGATATACCAGGACATTTTACATAGAACAGATAATTATAATTTACAAGGAAAATTGTAACATTACAAGTATAACATATTAGAACATATATACATTGCTAGTTAAATTATTAATCATCATGTAAATGAGTGTGTAGTATGGTTAAATTAGTGTATTAGTGTCATTTATTTTTGAAAATAGGGTATATAATATTAAAAATAAATGTTAGCCTGTATCCCTTTGAGAATTCTGTTTTGGGAGTGTATTATAGTGTAATGTAAATAAATGAGTTTTTAATTTTTTTTTAAATTCTTTTATGTCGGACAGTAGGCGAATGTTGTCAGGTAAATTGTTCCAGAGTAATTTAATATTTATTTATTTTAATAAATAATATTTAATATTTATTTATTTAATAATTTAATATTTAAATTAATATTGAGTAATATCAATAGGGGATTTCTCTATATAATGTCTCAGCTGAATCCACTGGAAGTATAAGGATTTAGGCAAGGCAAACTCGCTCTGTAGACAAGCAAAAGGCTTCCACTTGCCATCCAATACCAGTTGGCCTATAACCCAAATGCCCCTACTGAACCATTGTTGCCATGCAAACGGACTATGATGAATTTTTAAAAAAGGACTGTGCCAGATGGGGATTAGTTTCGATAAGCATTCCTCCTTAGGAATTGTCCTTGCTAGCAGCTGAAAGGTCCTTTGAGTGTCTGCTATTACCCTATGAGGCTTCAACCTCTTAGAAGACACCATGCCAGGGAGGAGATTCAAGGGGAACAAAACACTCAATCTCTCTTCCAGGTTGAGCCATACTGGGCATTTTCCCCCAGCCCCCTCCACCCATTTTGAACGTTGTTTAAGCAGAAAAGTGCAATGGTAGGCCTGGAAATCAGGAAAGTTCATACCCCCTCCTCTTTTTTAGACTTAAGCTTCCTAAGAGCAATTCTAGGTGGTTTATTTTTCCATAAGACTTGGACAAGAGTCCTTTCAACTTGACGATAAGTGTTACTTGTAAGAAAGACTGGTAACATTTCTAGCACATAGTTCACTTTAAGAGTGACAGTCATTTTTATTGCTTCAAGACAAACCCACCAAGAAAGAAAGACTGGCGACCATTTCACAGTCATATTATGAACTGTAGAAAGGAGCTCCCCTTCATTGAACAGTAAAATTTCACTAAGTAGATAGCAAAAGTGAACTCCCAATTATTTCACCGTTTTAGGCTCCCACACAAAGGGAAAATCTTCCAAATTCGTCCTACACACCCTTGAATTTAAAGGGAATGCTACAGACTTTGACAAATTAATTTTATAGCCTGATAATCCTGAGTATTGATCTTTCAACTCTAAAATAGCCAGTATAGAGCTGGGCGTGGTAAACAGCATTAAATCATCAGCGTGGGGAGGAGATCGTGAGGCAGCCGCAGGTCAGCGGAGCGGCAGGCTCTGAGCAGGATGGCCCCGTTGCCCTTGGGGGCTTAAAAGCAGCCGTGGCAGCATAGAGGAGCCGGGAGGAAATCGTGAGGTAGCCGCAGGTCAGCAGAGCGGCAGGCTCTGGGCAGGACGGCCCCGTCGCCCTTGGGGTCCTTCTCCCTTTTATTCTTCCTCCTGCTCTTCAATGCACGGGTGAGCGCACACGGGTGGCGCATATTAAAGGGGTGCGTTACAAGGGGCTTACAGGCCCCTTGGGAGCCCCTTGGAGCACCGTTGGAGTAGTTTAAGACTCTGAAGTGGACTATCCATGGGAAAAAGGAAAAAGAAGATACCACCAGCAGTAACAACAGAGGAGGTGAAACCTTCTTCTATGGTGAGTGGTCCTATGGATAGGCATTTGACTCCTTTAGCTGGTGCTGTCATGCTTTCCGCTGTGGACTCCCCATTAGATGTATCTGGGGGAGCCTCCCTTAGCTCCATGGACCATACTCCACCCCCTCCACTATGGGATCTACGCCTGTGAATACCGCCTGTAACTCTCCGTTGGGACAGAACGCTTCCGTGCCTGTGTTGAGAGTGTTTAAACCAGTCTCCTGGTCTCCCCCTCCGGATTCAGCTTTGGGAATGCCTGATTCTCAGGTCTCCTTGGCTGATATCTGGCTGGTGGTGACACGCACGGAGCGCACTCTGGTGTCTACGGTGACTCAGCTCTTTTACTCATGAAGTAGTAGCAGGGCTGGCTCAGGTGGGAAACCAGGTGGAATTGCTTAGTGCCCAAGTACCTAAATGTGAAGTTCTGTGTCAGTCATTGCAGGCAGGTCAGACAGCTGTTGTGAAGGATAATTTATCGCTTAATCGTAAGTTAGAAATGTGTGAAATGTTGTTAAATCTAAAAATATTAGATTTCTGAATTTTCCTAGGTGTCATTTGCTTTCATCAGAGATTTTAGTGCGTAAATATTTTCGTGAGGTATTGAAACTGTCAAATGCTGATACTATTTCCTTTTCTAAAATGTATTACCTCACAGGTCGGGGTAGTTCAGTTGGGTGGTCTGCTTCTGGTTCTCAGCAGCAGTTACCTCCTGAGCTTAACTTAAGTGAATTTTGGAGGATACTCAAGACAATATTTCTGCTCGGGCTTCTTTACTTGTAACATTTGTTTCAGATAATGACAAGATCTCTGTATTTAAGGAATATTTTAAAAATAGAACTGTTTCCTTTTGTGGTGCCCCCATTCAATTGTTTCCTGATGTATCTAGAGCCACGCAAGCTTGGAGGAAGGCCTTTTTGGCTCTTAGGCCTTGTGCTTTAGCTTAAGGTGCTTCCTTTTTTGTGAGATATCCTTGTAAGTGTTTAATATCCTATCAGGGGGTCAGATACATTTTCTTTAATTCACTTCAGCTAGAGAATTTTCTGTCTAGCAAGGAGGTCACAGCTGTATGAGGTTGAGTGGGTGGGTTTATTTGTTTGGGCTGTTATATGGAGAATATTCTCCTTGTGGTTACCTAATTTTGTATTATTTTTTCTTTATAATTAGTGCCTCTCCTATTGTGGTCTATATTGTTGTATTTGTGTTTGCTTATGATGTTAATATCTTTAGATTGTTTATTTTTGATTTATTTTGTTTGATTTCTTGTAATGATGAAACATTTTGGAAACCAAATAAAAAGATTATACCTAAATCATCAGCGTACGCAGACAGTTTAATTTCCTTTAACCACAAGGCTTTGTCTTAACAATAGGGCCAAAGGTTCCAAGGCTAGATTGAAAAGGATGGGTGAAAGGGGGCAACCCTAACGGGTGCCACGCCCTAAGAGAAAATCTCTAGACCAGGGGTCTCAAACTCAAATTGCTTTGAGGGCCAAATGAGGACTTGTAAAGTAACCCGGGGGCCGCACAAAATGCGGGCCTAATTTGCATAAGGGACCTCATTTGCATAAATATTTGCATAATGTTACCATAAACTAACTTTTAGTAAACATGCCTCTTAATGAGTGTATGGATAAAGAAAGACTAAAAGATTTCTACATTACTATAATCCAGTGCCAACCGCCAGGCACATTAGGAACTACTACAAACACTACCCATTTAGAACCCATAGCAAACCCACCGTATCGTAACAGCACTACCAGGACTCACAAAGCACCATACCCTAACTATCAAAAGGCAACACTGCAAATATTAAACCAATACATTTCATAGAATAACAATACATGACCCTACTGGGGAAAGAGAACAAGTGGCAATGTCAAATAGGAATTACATAAACAGAATACCTCAGCTCAGTTACACATGCAGAACATACACCATCACCAAACAAGGAATCACAATTTAGAAACAGGAAGACAATAATTAAACTGGGAACCCCAAAAGCCAAACTTGGAATGTACAACAACACTGTAGAAATAAAACTATAAATTAATTTCCTCTTGTATTAAATAAAGCACAGACGTTAATGATGCACATTTCCCAGAGCTGACATATTCCAGTTAATTCAAAATAAAGAGATATTTTTCTACCTTTTGTGCATTTTTTTTCAGTTGCAATTGTGCCAGCCACTTTCTTCTGGTTTCTTGGTGTCTTCTGCTAACTCTCCATGGTCTGCTGTCCATTTGTCCTTTCTTCTCTCTTCTAGTTTTTTTATTCCTTTCTCTCTCTACATCTGCTTTAACATACTAATCTTTTTCCTTTTGCTCTTTCCTCATTCCTATTTCATCCACTCAAATTTTACCCCTCCATCCTCAATCCACACTTACTCACCCAGTACCTGGCCAATTGTAGATTTTTCTTCCCTCCCACACAAAATATTTTCCCCTCTCCATTTTACTCTCCCAGCCCTATCCCATTCTAATCCTCCCCCAACATCAGCTCCCTTGTAGTTTCAGCCCCACCCAGCATCCGCTCCCTTCTAGTCGCCGCATCATCAGCCCATTCCAGTCCTATTATAGCCCCACCATCAGCCCATTTCCTGTCCTTGCTCCCCCCCAACTAAGCCCATTTCCAGTCCTAGCTCCCTCCCCTCACAGCCCATTTCCTTTCCAAGCCCCCTCCCCATCAGCCCATTTCCATTCCAAGCCCCCCTCCCCCTCAGCATCAGCCATTTCCATTCCAAAACCCGGTCCCCATCAGTTATTTGCAGTTCAAGCCCCCCCTTCTACTCAGCCCATTTCCAGTCCTAGCAACCCCCCCAGTCCATTACCAGTTCTAGCCCCCCCATAGCCCATTACCAGTCCTAAGCCCCCCAACAGCCCACTACCAGTCCTAATCCTTCCATCACCCCATTTTCATTCTTAGCCCCCCCCATAACGCCATTTTCATTCTTAGCCCCACCCAATAAGACCACCTCCAGTCCTAACCCCATCTGCCCATTTCCAGTCCTAGCCCCCCATAGCCCATTACCATTCCTAAGCCCCCCAACAGCCCACTTCCAGTCCTAACCCTCCCATCACCCCATTTTCATTCTTAGCCCCCCTATCCCCATCCATAACCGCATTTTCAGTCTTAGCCCCCACAAATCAGACCTCCTGCAGTACTAACCCCATCTGCCCATTTCCAGTCCTAGCCCCCCCATAGCCCATTACCATTCCTAAGCCCCCCAACAGCCCACTTCCAGTCCTAACCCTCCCATCACCCCATTTTCATTCTTAGCCCCCCCATCCCCATCCATAACCCCATTTTCAGTCTTAGCCCCCCCCAATCAGACCACCTCCAGTCCTAACCCCCATCTGCCCATTTCCAGTCCTAAACTCCCCCCCCCAATCAGGCCAAGTAAATAAAATAAAAACAAAACCCTGGCTTCTGCTGCTGCTGCTGTGGTAGCAGCAGAATCAGCTGTCCCGCGGCCCTTCTCCTCTGCCCGGAAGAGCCCGAGCCTGCTCCTTTAGCGGTGGGCTTTTCAAGCTGCGAAGAGAGTATTTTCCTCTCGCGCGGCTTGACAAGTGAATAGGTTTAAGCCGCGCGAGAGGGAAATATTCTCTTCGCAGCTTGAAAAGCCCGCCGCTAAAGGAGCAGACTCAGGGCTCTTCCGGGCAGAGGAGAAGGGGCCGCGGGACAGCTGATTCTGCTGCTACCACGGCGGCAGCAGCAGCAGAAGCCAGGGTTTTGTGGGGTTTTTTTCCTCCGTCGCGGGCCGCGTGTTTGAGACCCCGGCTCTAGGTCGTACCTGGCTGTAGAGGTGATAGATGGTGAATCCCATGCACTCCGTGAAGAGCTCCCAGTCATCGCTCAGCGCCGGCTCCTCCAGCTCCCCCAAGGCTTCTTGTAACTGCGGCTCGGAGAAACTCAACTCCATGTCTCGGGAACCGCACCAACCCGATCGACCTAAGGCGGCAGCAGCAGAAGCCAGGGTTTTGTGGGGGGGTTTTCCCGCCATCGCGGGCCGCACAAAGTTCTCTTGCGGCCCGCGGGCCGCGTGTTTGAGACCCCGGCTCTAGACTGAGTTGCATTCACAGAAATATTAGCACTTGGTCTCGCCTACATAAGTTTGATTAATTTACAGAACCCTAACTAAACCCAAACCACTTCAAAACAGCAAACAAGAAAGGCCACTCTAGTCAATCAAATGTTTTTTCTGTGTCTAACGATAATCCCACAAGAGGGCCCTCTGTTCCTGCCACACCTTCCAGAATGTGACAAAACACTCTAGCATTATTGGCTGTGGAGCGTCCCTCAGTGAAGCCACATTGGTCCTAATGAATCAAAGAAGGGATCAATTTGGAGAGACAACAAGCTAAAATGGCCGCAAAAATTTTATAATCTGCATTTAGTAATGAAATTAGGCGATAGTTACTGACCAACTGAGGGTCTCTCCCAGGTTTTTCAAGAACAACAATGTTTGCAGATGTGAACGCTCTAGTCTGGGCCTACACTTCCAAAAGAAGCCTATAATATTGTTGAAGGTATGGGCCTAAGATGTTGGAAACGTTTTATAAAATTCAATCAGAAAGTCACCTGGACCAGTAGCCTTACCCACTTGCATAGAGTTAATAGCCTGGATAATTTCCATGACCGTAATCTATTTATGTGATACAGCCTCTATATCCTGATCTAACACTGGCCTCTGTGTATTGGCCAGTAATCTATCAAAAGCCTCCTCAGAGAAATCTATCTCTGGGGAGTATAACTGAGCATAAAATTGGCAAAAGGCCTCTGCGATATCAGAGTTCTTGACAATCAATTGTTGCACCTGAGGATCTCTCAAAGGAGTGATGTGAAAAGCTTCCTTATGGCCTTTTAACGAGTTAGCTAGTAACCATCCGGCCCTATTACCTTTCAAGTAATACTACCATTTGTGCACTTGAATATTCTGCGAAGCCTCAGTAGTCAAAATTGAGCTATATCTAAATCTAAGACGCTGTAACCATATCAGAATGTTAGGATCAGTTTTATGACCTATGATGCATTCTCCCACTTTAATCTGCTTGTCTAATGCATCAAGTTCTGCTTTACGCTGCTTGGCCTGCCATATAGCAAAACTGGTAACGGTGGCCCGCATATTAGCTTTGAATTCTTCCCACCATGCCCAACCTGAGGTATCCTGAGATAAATTAAACTGAAAATACTCCTCTATAGCCAACAGGCTGGTCTCTCGAAACTCCTGGCAGCCAAGGAGAGTTCCATCAAAATGCCAGTGGGAATGAGATGGGCAGCTCGTTGAGTCAAATAGGGTGAATGAGATTGCGGAATGATCAGAGATATGAGCCGCATGTATATTGGACTCACTAATTCTAGAACAGAGTCCTTTGGAGACCAGGGAAAAGTCCATACATGATACCGAGTTATGAGGGGGAGAGAAGAAAGTTTATTCTTTATCTGTAGGGTGTTGCAACCACCATAAGCCAATCAGGCCCAATTCTTGCATTAGAGACAAAAGAACGGAGTGAGCTTTGGGGACCTTATTGGTTCTCACTGGAATCCTGTCTACCAAGGGGTCTAGCACGAGGTTGAAGTCTCTCCCCACGATAGTCAGATATCTGGACACCTCTTGTGCCAAGGCCACAATGGAACTAAAGAAGGTAGGGCAATCTATATTAGGAGCATATATATTAATTAAGGCCAGTTCTGTGGATCCAGTTTTAATGACCACCATTGCCCATCGCCCTTCAGCATCAGATCTAGTTCGTATTACACTGGGGGATAGAGATTTCCTTTCTAAGATGGCTACCCCATTTTTTTTATGATTGGCAGCAGAAAAAGCCACTAATGAAAAAGGTTTTATATCTAGTTTTAACGACTCCTTCACATTCAAATGTGTCTCCTGTAGCAGTAGGATGTCAGCACTTTTCCTTGCGTCCATATAAAAATATATTTTTCCTCTTTATGGGATTATTAATGCCCTTAACATTCAGGGAAACTATCTTAAAGGAAGACATATTGACAGTATAATACAAAATGATAGTCAAATGTTGCAGAAACATACCAAGTTGTAACATATGATCTTACATTGTTGATCCACACCTTAAAAGTCCTCACAATGATAGCTGCACTTATAGCCCAAGAGAAAAAACACAAAAAGAAAGGCCACTGCTTAGCCATAGCCCCTGTGGAAGATCACTCAAAATAAAAACACATTGTTCTAAATAACAAATCCACCAAAAAACCCTGGGGGGCTATAACAACTCAAAACATATCGGGTGAGCCCAAAAGGAGAAGACAGGCATGGAGGGTATAACTATCTAGTTCACTTCAACTCCTCTGCCGCTTAAAGCAACTTAAACCACACACTACCAATTCCAGAAGCAGGAACAGTGTCCCCAAACCCAAAGTGCCAGAACGTTATCACAAAACTGCCCCCACCAAAACAAAATTATGAATCCAGAAGACCACATGTATGTAGGCAAGGGCCTTCCCGCTCCTCCAAGCCACGCTGCCCTCCCAACCACAACAGACACCACAAACAACACAAAACACAAAAGAAGAGAGAGAGAAACAAAGAGTAAAACATTTTGACTAGGGCAATACCTTGGAGTTTCTCCAAGAGAGTCACATTGAATGACACATTGAATGTCAACTCTGCATGATTGAATGTCAACTCTGCATGAATTGAGTCGTTTCTTCATGACCTCAGACCAGTCAAAACACTCATATAAGAAAACGTTGAAGAACTTCTGCAAGCCAGAGATTGCAAGGCAAGCTTTTACCACATCAACACCAACTCCTTGTCCTCCAAGAACACGTGCATCTCCCATGGATCATCAAAAGTCCTAATCTGGTCGTGGAGTGTGACTCTCATGCGGGTAGGGTAGAGTCGGACCTGCAGCTGTGATAAGCATGGACGAAGCGCCAAAAAACTTTTCTTCCAATCTACTGTCGCCTTTGCAAAGTCAGGGAAGAATAGGAGTTTGTGCCCCTGATACTCCAAGGGAGACTGTGCTCTGGCTGCTTCCATTATTTGCGTGACTTGTTGAAAGCACAAAACTTTTAGGATGATTGGACGTGGACGCTTGCCCGCAACCACGGACTGAGTAGGCACTCAGTGGGCGCGGTTGATCTCAGAAGGCATGGCAAACTTCACTTTCAACACGCCCGGGATCATTGACTGGAAATAAAGCTATCATATCAGGAGCCTCAGCTCCCTCGGAAACTCCCAAAATTCTTGTTCCTTCGA
Organism: Ichthyophis bannanicus; assembly: GCA_033557465.1. Taxonomy (NCBI): domain Eukaryota; kingdom Metazoa; phylum Chordata; class Amphibia; order Gymnophiona; family Ichthyophiidae; genus Ichthyophis; species Ichthyophis bannanicus. Next base: position 619,764,887 of record CM066034.1, on the reverse strand, counting down.
GCATGATTGTTACCATCTTCCAACTCTCTTTGCAGTGACCGTATCAACTTTTCTTGCTTCTCAACAGCCCTGAACCATTCCCCATGCTTTCCACCACGCTCTCCACCTTCTCCAATCTCACTGTGATTGACTCCAAAGTATTTTTCAAAGCGTTGATATCATCCTGCACTGTGCACAACGAGTCTCTGTTAGCTTTGACCAAGTCTTTAACAGCATGAATCTCAGCAAGAAATTCCTGCAAGGCCTCAGGACAATCTCGGATGACCGCCATCTTGTGAGGTGAGAGAGGCTCTGTTTTGGTTCTCTTTGTGCAGGCTTTTTGAGATATTTGGTAATCCAGATGCGTCGGCTTGGGGCCAGACATTTCCAAGACCGAATGATATCAAAGTAGGTAGGATCTACTTAGTTAAAGGACTGCAGAAGTCAGGATTCTTGACCATTGCCCTCCGGTCCATCTTGTCTGAATCCTGTACTCTGGGCCAATAGTATTTATTTATGTATTTATGGGGTTTAGATACCGCCTTTCAGTAAAATCAAAGTGGTTTACAGATGACTATTAAAAACATTACATATTAACAGGTTTCAACATAGAACAATGAGGATATTGTGAGGGAGGAGTGGTCTAGTGGTTAGGACAAGGTACGTCAGGCCGGAGGGCCAGGGGTTCAAGTCCCACCTGGGGACAGCAATCTCAGGCCGGAGGGACTGGGATTTCTAGTCCTATAGGCACTCCTTGTGGTCTTGGACAAGCCACTTAACCCTCCATTGTCCATGTTCCCTGTAAGTGTTAGCGTATGTGTCTCATATCCCCCAATTGACCGCTTTGACCCGATGAAAAGCAGGATATAAATACAGCTAAATAAAAATAGCTAAATATTGAGAACATTTGTATCAGAACTGTGCCATGTAACAATATAACTTATATACAAATATGAACAATATGTACAAGAAACTTTATTTACAGGGGTGAGTATACCCACATGTCAATGGAGCATCTATTAGCATACAACAGCTGGCTTTAGTTTAGGTACATTAATATGACTGTAGTCAGAGAGATAGAAGAAGGGGGAAGCAATGAGAGAGGGGGGATCAGCAATGTGTGTGTGGGGATCAGCAGTGTTATGTGGGGAAGAGGTCTTGTGTTGGTTCATCTGCGTCAAAATGTTTTATGAACAGGTGTGTCTTAATCAGTTTCCAGAATGTAATCAGGTCCATTGTGGATCTAAGCTTATCTGGGAGGGAGTTCCATATCATTGGTGCAGTGAAACTAAATTCTCTCTTGGTCGTTGCCATAAGGAACTTTAATCTGTGGGTGGTATGAGAAGCGTGTTTGGACTACATTTCCTTCTAATTCTGTCATTAGGGGAGTTCTTTATGAGGTTAGTTAGGTATGATGGTGACAAGTGATGTTGACTGTTCATGTTTCCTGTAAACCGCTCTGATACCAAATAGTGCGGTATATAAAAGCCAATAAATAAAATAAAATAAGTCCTTTATTAGTTTGAATACGGTCATGATTATTTTATATTTGATCCTGCTATGGACTGGGAACCAATGCAAGTTGTATAAAATGGGTATAATGTGTTCTGTTGGGTTAGCCTTGACAACCATCCTAGCTGCAACATGCTGAGCTATCCTAAGGTGGTTAACAGCTTGCTTCGTAAACCTTTGGAGGATGTTATTACAGAAGTCAATATGTGGGAATACCAAAGCTTGGAGCACAGATCTAAAGCCGTGATGTGGTTGTAGAGCCCTCAAGTGTTTAATAAGCCTTAGCTGTTTATAAATTAGACCAGCTGTTGTTTTAAGATGTGGTGTTAAGTTTAGTGACATATCGAGAGTAACACTAAGGTATTTTACCTCATTCTTTATTGTTAGCATTACATCTTCTACCTTGAGTTTGGAGATGGAATACAATGTTGGTTTTTTTGTAATAATTAGGGCTTCATAGACTATCTATGGCATTCAGCCATACATATACCATATCCAACAGGCATTACTGACAAGGACATATACAACCCTTCAGTGTATGATCTGTAGGAGCTTCTGGGAGGCTCTCACACCATAGTCACAGCTGATGTGGATAAAGGGTGAACATAGTTTGTTATCAGCATCTTCCTCGCAGCCACTGCACTACTTCTAGAGGGTTACTGGAGGAACCACCTGTCACATGTACGGGGTGCTCTATGGGTACAGGTCAATTACCACTGGGGTCTGCTGGTCCTCCATATGGAGTCACTAGATACAGAGGAGACTGGAAAACAGGCTTAAACCACAAAGAAGCTTTAAAATGTTGACCAAAACGTTTGGCACAAAATGTAAAAAGAAAATCAGTAGGCTGGGTGCATCCAAGGGAGAATAGGACTAGTCCTTCAGAGTCTTTGTAAAATCAGTATATCATTTACAGCATTACCCTTGTAAATGTTCTTTTTCTGGTTAGGCACCAGTCCAGAGCGACGTGTATAACAAAAGTCTTTATTTGCAGAAGATTATAAGAGCCACTACCCGATACGGCTGTGTTTTGGCATTGCCTTCGTCAGGGGTTTGGCCTATAGTGGGGATATACATAAAACAGAAATTAAAAACAAAATAAATACAAACATATTAGAAATGAAAACTAATAAAACAGATATTAAATGTCCATAATGGAGTGCCATACCATAATACAAAAAAATACATAAAATAACATAATAAAACAGAATATAAACACTGTGACAAGAAAGGACTTATAAAAAGAAGTTAAAACATAAATAAGTCAAATGTAAACAGGGCTGCACTTATATTAAAAGAACTCATATGTGGATTCCATAAAACAACTCATAAAAGAATGGTGTTAACAAACTCATATGGAGATACTATAAGAGAACATTCATTTACAAGCTCTACTGTGCTTAAAAAACTTCATACATTGGTCAAAGTATTGTATTGCTTGCCTGAAATTTGCCGATGGCTAAAAAAAACCTTCTTGAGGTCTCACCATGTCAGTTTCCTGTGACTATTTTTTCATGCATTAGCCGGAGTAGCTACCTGAGTTACAAAAGTTACAGCGCAGTAATAATAATGGGTGATTTCAATTACCCTGGTATCGACTGGGTCAGTGTCACGTCAGGACATGCTAGGGAGATAAAGTTCCTAGATGAAATAAATGACTGCTTCTTGGAGCAGCTGGTTCATGAACCAACCAGAGGGGAAGCCATATTAGACACCACATCTAGTGCAAGAGATAAGGGTGTTGGGCCACTTGGCAATAGTGATCATAGCATGATCGCCTTTGATTTAATTAGTGGAGGAGGGATAGTAAGGAAATCCACAGTACTACCTTTTAACTTTCGAAAGGGAGACTATGATAAAATGAGGAAAACAGTTAAGAAAAAACTAAAAGGAGCAGTTGCAAAGGTTAAAGACGTACATCAAGCTTGGGTGTTGTTGAAAAATACTATCTTGGAAGACCAGACCAGCTGTATTCCACGCTTTAAGAAAAGTGGAAGGAAGTCCAAAAAACTGCCAGCATGGTTTAAAGGTGAGGTCAGAGAGGCTGTTGTTGCCAAAAAAGCATCTTTCAGGAAATGGAAAAAAGAGCCAAACGACGAAACCTGGAAACAGCACAAGCACTGGCAAGTCAAATGCAAGGCATTGATAAGGCAGGCAAAGAGAGAATTTGAGAAGAAGCTTGCTGCAGAAGCAAAAACGTGAAATAAAGACCTTTTCAAGTACATTCGTAGCAAAAAACCTGTGAGAGAGTCAGTTGGTCCATTAGATGATAAAGGGGTTAAAGGAGCACTAAGAGGCGACAAGGCGATAGCGGAGAGACTGAATGAATTCTTTGCTTCGGTCTTTACTGAGGAAGATGTAGGGATGTTACCCATGACTGAAGTGGTATTTAAAGGTGCGGAAGAATTGAAGGAAATATCGATACATCGGGAAGATGTATATCGATACATCGGGAAGATGTCTTACAACTATTAGATAAACTGAAGAGTAGCAAATCACCTGGGCTGGATAGTATACATCCAAGGGTGTTGAAAGAACTGAAATATGAGATTTCAGACCTGCTATCAGTAATCTGTGAACTATCATTAAAATCATCTCTAATACCTGAAGATTGGAGGATCGCCAATGTAACACCAATTTTTAAAAAGGGCTCCAGGGGTGATCCGGGAAACTACAGACCGGTGAGCCTGACGTCAGTACCGGGAAAAATGGTAGAAACCATCATAAAGAATAACATTACTCAGCATGTAGATAGTCACATCCTAATGGGAGACAGCCAACATAGCTTTAGACAACGAAGATCTTGTCTTACTAATCTGTTATGTTTTTTTGAAGGAGTGAATAAACAGGTGGACAAAGGTGAGTCAGTTGATATTGTGTATCTGGACTTTCAGAAAGCCTTTGACAAGGTCCCTCATCAGAGACTTTTGGCAAAACTAAAGAGTCATGGGATAGGAGGCAGTGTACTATTGTGGATCAGGAACTGGTTAAAAGATAGAAAGCAGAGGGTAGGGCTAAATGGTCAATTTTCCCAATGGAGAAAGGTGAATAGTGGTGTACCCCAGGGATCTGTGCTGGGTCTGCTGCTTTTTGACACATTCATAAATGACCTGGAAAGTGGAATAAGGAGTGAGGTTATCAAATTTGCAGATGACACAAAACTATTTAAAGTTGTTAAAACCCAAGAGGATTGTGAAAAATTGCAAGAGGATCTTGATAATTTGGAAGACTGGGCATCAAAATGGCAGATGAAATTTAATGTGGACAAGTGCAAGGTTATGCACCTAGGGAAGAACAACCCAAACTATGGTTACACGATGCAAGGTTCCACATTAGGAACCACCACCCAGGAAAAAGATTTAGGCGTCATTGTTGATACCATGTTAAAACCCTCGGCCCAGTGTGCAGCGGCGGCCAAGAGAGCAAATAGAATGCTAGGTATGATAAGGAAAGGAATGGAAAATAAAACAAAAGATATTATAATGCCTCTATATCGTTCCATGGTGAGACCACACCTTGAATATTGTGTGCAATTCTGGTCGCCGTATCTTAAAAAGGATATAGCGATTTTAGAAAAGGTTCAGAGAAGAGCCACCAAAATGGTAAAGGGGATGGAAGGATACTCCTATGAAGAAAGGCTAAAAAGGTTAGGGCTCTTTAACCTGGAAAAGAGACGGCTGAGGGGAGATATGATAGAAGTCTATAAATTAATGAATGGAGTGGAATGGGTAAACGTAGATCGATTGTTTACGTTATCAGAATATAGAAAGACTAGGGGACATGCAATGAAGCTACAGGGTAAAATATTTAAGACTAATAAAAGAAAATATTTTTTCACTCAACATGTAATCAGACTCTGGAATTTGTTACCTGAGGATGTAGTAAAGGCTGTTAGTGTAGCTGGGTTTAAAAAAGGTTTGGACAAGTTCCTGGAGGAAAGGTCCATAAACCATTATTAAGAAGTGACCGAAGATATCAATGCTTGACCCAGTACAAGCATTGTGGAACTTGTGTCTCTTGGGGAAACTGCTAGGTACATATGACCTAGATTGGCCACTGTTGGAAACAGAATACTGGGCTTGATGGACCTTGGTCTGACCCAGTATGGCATATCTTATGTTCTTATGATCTAAATAACACTGCTTCGCCCAGACATTGAAAATTGGAAGTCATCGTATGGGCGATATCGGACTCCTATTGTTCTTTTACATTGCATATTTTGATGGGCTTCCCCTTCTTTTTTATGGTTATTCTTTTTTGCTTGAGGGCCCCTCATTGTAACGTATGCCACTGATACTATTATATTATATATTATGGTAACACTAATATGTATTAATGGTAATATTGTAATGCATTAATAGAGCCACTAGCCTTGCTTGTGTACCTCAATTACACACTAGGCTACACAGAGCAGTGTCTGTGCCTTTTATGCTTCTGCACAGCACTGTGCATATCTACTAGCACTAGAGAAATATTTAGCAGTAGTTGCAATAATAGTAAAATATGTACTAGATGCCTAATATTTTTTCCTCACACTAACTGCAGAATTCTCAGGACCATGTAGATTTGGAGTTCTCAGAATTAGCCCTTCAGCTCAGGAGACAGATGTCAGAACAGAGTGGGCCACACAGACCCTGGGTGCACCAAAATGTTACCCACTGTAATGGGGAAGATCCATCCTGGGCCTTAAAAACACAGGATTCTGGGGGGGCGGAGCCTGATGTCCAGCGGGTAGGACGCTTTGCGTTGAAGCTCCCGAGAGGCCTACTTAGAATCCTGACTTAATACCTATACAAATTTACTATTTCGCTCCGAGCTGACCGGGGCACCTCGGGGGGGATGGCGGCCCATAAACCAGCGCGCTTAGACTTCGTGTCTCCTTCTTCTTCTCACGGAAAACGCTCCAAAACAGAGGTGTCCTCCCCACAGAAGATGGTCCCATTTCGTGAAAACCCCGAAATGCACCTGGAGATTTTGGAGGAAATACGTGAAGGAATTGGTGCAGTCCAATGGAGAAGCGCTTCGAGCCATGCGAGAAGACTTTGGAGTGCTCCAGGACCGACTTGAAAGTCTTTCATTACGGCAGGACAACATGGCGGGGGTCCTCGACTCGCACGAGGTGCGCTTGGGCAAACTGGACAAGGCTGAGCGCCAGATACAGAATCTTCAAAAGGAGTTAGAAGATAGCAATAATCGAGCCCGTCGCAACAATGTGAGGCTCCTCGGAATACCGGAGGGGGTGGAAGCAGGAGATATAAGAGAATTCTTGCTCAAAACTCTTCCCTCCTTGCTGAAGATCACTTTTCACAGAGAACTGGAAATCGATCGAGCACACCGTGTTCCTGCCCACATGGCGCTCAACCGCACGACCCCCCGGCCTATTATCTTTAGCTTGCTACGATATCAACAAGTGGAACAAATTTTACATGTTGCCCGAGCGAATCATCATTTGGACTTTGAAGGTTGTAAGGTCTCCTTCTTTCCTGATTTGGCAAAGCCTACCGTTGACCGTCGGAAGAAACTCCTTGCTTTTCGCCCTCGACTTCAACAGCTACAGGCTCGCTTTGGCCTGTTGTATCCAGCGAAGCTCCGAGTGACTCTCCACAACCAAACCAGGACGTTCGAAGATCCTGATCTACTATCAACATTTTTAGACTCCAAAGAAGCAGAGCAGATGCGCTAATCCCAAATCTTGGACTCTTATCTGCCGGCTCTATCCGCCATTTTGAAGGGCCCGATGCGGCGGTCATAGCCAAGCACAGAAATAGCCTGGACTTTCTTTCTTTCTCTATATGACTTTTGTTTTTTGGTCTCCTATCCCTTCATGATGTGTGCCTCGGTCGGATTCGTAGCACGCACAGTCCTACAGGTTATGTGTTTTTTTTTTCAATTTCGGCCTTCTCTGGGGTTTCTCCCCGCAGACACATGGTCGCCAGTAATTTTGGGGTTTTGCTTCTCCTCTACCGTACTGCGGTTTTCTTTGTTAATGTGGGGCGCTTCATTGTATTATATTAGCTTATTTTTCCTATGTCATGTGTACAGCCAGATACAGTCAGCTTGAGGGACATAGTGAAATTATGTGTGCTATCATGCTCAGAATTTTTAACTTTTCTGAATGGCCTTATGTAAAATCTTATCATTCACCGTCAAAGGCATTAATGGTCCACTCAAAGGAAAGACAATCCTTAGCTATTTTAGCCATGAGCATGTTGATTTAGTGTTTCTTCAGGAAACGCATTTAAACTCTGCTGAAACACTGAAACTCAATGCTAAGCCTCACATGGTAGCTGCCTATTCTCCCACCGCTTCCAAATGGTACGGGATAACCATTCTGGTTACGAAGTCTTTGCACGCTACTGTACCTGATATTAGCGCTGACAAGGAGGGTAGATGGGCCCGTGTACACCTTGAGGTTGGAGATAGTGAATTCACGTGTATTTGCATTATGCCCCGAATGTGGACAACCCTGCTTACTATGCAAATATTGCGCAGTTGGCCTCGGCCTCTGCCAATGCTCCATTAATACTTGGTGGCGATTTTACTCAGTGTTCCCTCAATCTTTTCTTCTCAAACACGGTGCTCGTTGGTTGGAAGATCCAGTACCGAGTAGACCTGTGTGGCTAGATATAGAAGCGGGCCTTTGCAAACCGATTCCTCTTACCTTTCTCCCTGGTATGACTCTCCCATCAGACTCCCACTATCCACCAATGCTTTTAGACACTTTAGGTGCCTTTAATACTCTCATGCAATTTTTAGACTCCCGACTCTGGTCAGTGCAACTTCAGCATCGCCTTCGGAGCACTAGAGTACTCCCGCCATCGGCATTCCTTACATAAGGTTGATTGGAGACTTTCCGATCTCTCGGTAGTTCACCGGGTGTAGCATCCAATTTTATTAAACCTTATGTAATGCTATAACTAGAGATACCCCTATAGCGCAGAAAGTATGGGAGAGAGAATTGCATGTGACTTTGACCTCGGAGCAATGGAGTCTTATCTGGAGTAGAGGGACACGGGTTCCCGATCCGCCTCACTCACTCAGACCCTCTTCTTTCTAGCCCACCGGTGTTTTTACACTTCTCACAGATTAGACAAATGGAACACTACTCAGGGCCATGGTTGCTGGACACGTCCTGCGGCCATTGGTTCATTGCCTCATGTTATGCATGAATATCCCGCACTACAGTATTACTGGCGTCGGGTCTGGGGTCGTATTTAGTCTATCTCGCACTCTCAGGAGCCCCTTTCTTGGAGGATAGTGGGACTTCGCCCGGTTGCGGGGATCCCCTCTCTCCCAAAAATAGCTTATCTCCTTTCGAACTTTATGCTTGGCATTGCTATTTCCCTAATTAAGTAATACTGGAAAATTAGCTCCCATCTGAGCCCCAATGAATGGTGGAATCATGCCTGTCTTTACAGTAAATATGAACAAATACCTCGTCTGTTCGCTTCCTCCGTTCAGACTCCTTCTCATTGGTCTCAATGGAAGATGCTCAATGACTATGTACATTTTGCTAAATGCTCTCATCTGACTGTCTAACTTTGTATATATCTCTGTCCCATGATCATGCTGTATTGTAGATACTCTTTTGATCGTTTGATGTATCATCACTGTTAATTGGAAGCGCTCACATGCTGATATAATCGGGTAGAGAAGAAGCATCGGGGTGGGGGGTAATGGGTTTACTTTTCCTTATTGTATACTTGTTTTGTCTCTTTTGGTGTGTTGTTTCTTTTGTTTGTTGCAAAATGAAAATAAAAGTTTAAAAAAAAAAAACACAGGATTCTGTGAGAACTAGGTCAGAATCTGACAGGCAGGCAAACCACATGATCAATAGTTGTCAGGAGCAATGTAAACAGACCCAGCCATGAGGTCTGCAACCCCGCCCAACTAGCAAGCAATCCTTAGCTCCTGAAGCAAATAGTTTTCACCTGAGTGGGGGAAGTGCTAATCAGCACTATAAGAAACACTCAGTAGAGGTAGAAAAGGGAGAAGGAAGAAACAGGAAGGAACTCAGAGAGAGATCCAGCGACAGACCCAGAGAGAGAGAGAGCGAGAAACAGCTGTGAGAGTCAGTTTGCTGTGACGCAGTTTGGAGCTCAGAGGCAACATGCTTTGCAGAGTGAATGGAAGCTTGAGAGAGTGGAACCGTATGTATCTGAGAATTGTGACCCTGGAAGTGATTCTGAACCAGACTTAAGGAAACTTACTGGCAGCAGAAATACCTTGAGAGTTAATGCTCAGAAGCCTCGTGGGAAAAGTCCAGGGCTGGTGCCTTGCTGGGAAGGCCACCAGAAGGATTTAACAGGAGAGCTAGCGTGGGAGCATTTACAAGCCCCTGAGAGGGAGAGGTATTGTGTAGAAGATATCTGCATGTCAGAAGAAGAAGAGTTTGAAAAGCCTAAACCTCAGAGAAAGCTTCCAAGGGCAAAACCTTTTGCTAACAGGGTAGAGCAGTTCCATTATCCTCAGCCAAAACCTGAAGGTAGGACAAACAAATACTTTAAAGGGAAAGGTTCTTATAAAAAGTTATATGCTGAAAATCCTGGAAGGTGGGTCTCTCCTCTCTCACACTCTGATATATATGGTAACAGTAATTCTTACCTTAGAGAGGGCTGGCTGGATAAGCCCCATGAAGATACATTAGAAGGAGGTTTACAAACGTTGTGCAATAAAGAAAACGTTTGTCCAGCTGAAAGTCAGCAGGAGCCTATGTTAATTGATTCTGCTAGTGAAGATTCATTTGGTGATCGAATGGATTGTATGCTAACCATTTCAGACAAGATTACTTCTTTGTGTTAAGCCAGCGATTGTGCATTGCTTAATGCTAGCTGTAAAGATCACAAGATTTGCTGTTCATTTGCAAAGGAACTGTATGCTGAGAATATTGTTTCCTGTGGATATAATTTGAGTAAGAAGCAAGAAGAAGCTGTCTTTCATTTTCCTTTATCACATGCCAGAGTGTATGGCTTTACTGTCCTAAGTTTGTTGCGTTATATATTTGAAAATCCAACCCCGGGAGGGGAAATAAAATCCTATCTTGTACCTGACCCATTCGTGTCCACAACTACTCCTTCAACGAAAGGGTCATCAGGCGGACAGACCCGCTCCCCCTAGGCGGCGGACTGGCCACTGCCTGACACCACCAGCCACAATCTGCATGAAGGTCCCAATCTCAGCTTTCCCCTCCTGCTCTGCCCATGAGGATCTCATCTCCCATGGGCAGAAGAAAAACGAGCAGCCACGATCGCGGCAAAGATTCCTTCTGTATGCCTGCTGGAGATCAGATCCTTATGGGCAGAACAGGAAGGGGAAGTCCACAATCATGGCCTTGTCTGCTTGTGAGGGATTCTGTCCTGTGTGCAGAAGAGAAGGGGATGGCCACAATGGCGGCAAAGACTCCTTCTGTCTGCCTGTGGGGATCCAATCTCCCACAAGTAGACAGATTCTTTGCTCATTTGCGGCTTTCCTTTCTCTTCTGCCTGCAGGAGATGGAATTCCATCAGGCAGAACAGGAGAGGAAGGCCAAGGGGTGCTAGGGGTGGAGTTAAAGCAGAGTTAGGGTGGAGCTAGCGGCAGAGCGACAATGGCATTAGGGCTGAGCTTGGGGCAGAGCTATGGCAGAGCTTGGGACAGAGATTGGGCCCTACCAATCACATAGATGTTCTTCTGCCCCTGGCTGAGGAAATTTTTCAATCCTTTCAGCTAGTCAGCTAAGTGCTTACTTACTTGTCATACAATAAGCAAAAGATGGAAGTTCTGTTTTGTTATTACTGTGCCATTTTGAAATTAAAACAAGAAACTATATGATATGATTTGTTTACTCATAGAAACAACTTTAAGAATGTAGAACAGAGGTGGGAAAACTACATCCTTCAGACCACAAAATGAAACCCTTTCCTCTTTTACATTGTTGGTAAGTTTATAATGCCCACTGGTTCCCTAGCACTGAACCTCCAAGACCTTCCATGCTGATGTCTTCGGGAAACGCCAGTTATGTAGACTTTTGTTGATGACTTTACCAGGGTCAGAGAAAAATATGGTGTCATTCAACACCTCCTCTCTTCCCTCCCATATACAATGGGCATAAGGTAGGGGTAGAGGGGAAGAACAGCAGCATATGAGGTAATGCTCTCCTCCTAAGAACATAAGAAATTGCCATACTGGGTCAGTTCCAACAGTGGCCAATCCAGGTCACAGATACCTGGCAGGAACCCCAAAAGTAACAAGATCCCATGCTTCTTACCCCCAGAGATAAGCAATGGCTTTCCCCAAGTCTACCTTAATAATTATTTATGGACTTTTCTTCCAGGAATCTTTCCAAATCTTTTTGAAACCCAACTATATTAACTACTTTTACATTATCCACTGACAATGCATTCCAGAGCATAATTATGCATTGAGACAAAATATATTTTTCCTGCTTGTTTTAAATGTAGTTTACTAACTTCATGACATGCAAGTCCACGTCTTAGTGCTTTTTGAAAGAGTAAACAATGATTTTCCATTCTACTCCATTGAGGATTTTATAGACCTCTGTCCTTTCTACTCTCAGACTGCTCTCCAAGCTGAAGGATCCTAACCTTGTTAGTCTTTCTTCATAGGGAAGCCATTCCATCCCCTTTATAATTTTTGTCACCATTCTGTTTATCTTTATAATAATGCTATCTTTGTTGAGATGTGGCAACTAGAAATGCACACAATATTCAAAGTGAGATCACACCATGGAACAATGAAGAGGCATTATGATATTCTTTGTTTTATTCTCTTTTCATTTCCTAATAATTCCTAACATTCTGTTTGCTTTTTGGGTCATCACTGTATACTGAGAAGATTTCAATATATTGTCCATGATAACACCTAGATCTAGGGATGTGCAGGGAAAAAAATTGTTACGTTCCATTTTTTTTGTCTTTGTATTGTTTAATAGTGTTCCCTATTGTCCAATAGCACACAGTATCGCTACTTTAATTTCAAAATGAAAGCACATCCTTACCTAGATCCTTATCCTGACTGGTGACTCTTAAAATAGAACCGAGCGTTGTATAACTATAATTTTGGTTATTCTTCCCTGCGTGCATCACTTTGCACTTGTTCACATTAAATTTCATCTGATATGTGTATGTCTGGTCTTCCAGTCTCTCAAGATCCTTCTGCAATTTCTCCCAATCTGCATGCAATTTAACGGCTTTGAACAATTTAGTTTAATCTCCAAATCTGATCACTTTACTCATTTTTCCCATTTGTAGATCATTAATATATATTTTAAAAATAATTACATCCAGTACAGATTCCTGGAATAAAATGGCTGTGAGATACACATTTCCTGACACTTCAATCTCTATGTTTCTGTCAAGGGCATGATGAAAGTTTTTCTGTGGACGGCCACCGGAACATTTATAATGTATTTCACATAGGCCCGAGACATGCAGAGCAGACTTTCTAAATGTGTCCATCTAAAATGCTTTAAGAAAGAAACTTTGTTGTCTTTTGGAACTGCTAGTGGCGGTGGTGACTAGGGTAGCCTGGTTTGCAAGTTTTTGGCATGACTGGTGACTGTGTCCAAATAGGTGTCTCTTCATATTGTTTTTTCTTCTACAGTGTATCTTCCGCCCTTCCCAGACCTGTTCTCCATCTCCTTTCAAAGACCCTGTCATATTCCCATTCTCTTATCCCCTCTCTCCCAGCTGTGCCAATCCTTAATTCCATGTGATACATTCCCTGCCCTTGTTCTATCAGTCTCTTTCTGGCTAATCCTCTGCTACCTGTTTCTGTGCATTCCACTGTTCCCTGCAGCCTCCATGTGGTTTCCTGCTGCCTTGTTGCATGAGTGTGGGTGTGCAGATGCATGTGCAGTGTTGTAGGTGTTGGTGATGGGAATTACTGGGAGTTGATTGTGGGAGATATTGAGTGTTGGTGGTGAGAGTCTTAGGATGTTGGTAGTAAGAGGCAGGAGCCATGGATGAGATGAACAGAATGATTGTGCTTGCCTTGCTGCAGGAGACCCACAGGAAATACAGGAGAGCTTCTAGGAGGTACCCCATATCAGAGGGTCTACGGACCCAGGACCCTGTTCCTGGACCTCATGGATAACCAGGGTCTTACCAAGTTCCACTTTGATAAGGCAGCCATCTATCATTTATACCAAGAACTAGATCTGCTCCTCCACTCCACCACACAGAGGAGCCAGCCCAGGCCCATTCACCTCAAGTTCACCTCACATTCCTAGCCACTGGAAGAGTCCAGTCTATGTTGGCCACCACTGCAAGTCTCAGCCAGTTAGCCATCTCACAGTGCCTTTCACAGTTCCTGTGGGCTTTTCTAACCCATACTGCACAATGTGTAGCCTTCCAATAGACCAGTCAGTAAAGACAGCAAACCATGATCTAATTCCATAAGATGACCTGCTTTTCATCTGTACTGGGGCTCATCAATTACACACATTGAGCCACATACCACAACAGGTAGGTATTTTATTCACTCAACATGCAGTTGGTCTGCAATGCACAGGAGGAGATAACAGATATATTCCCCAGGCTTCCAGGCTGCTATCATGACTCCTACATCTACACTAAGGCATCTATGAGTGGTTAGAGAGCAGAAAGATCACAGAAATATGGCTGCACCAGCCCTCTCCATCACTGACACTTGCACCCACTCAGAGTTCACATAATACTCTAGCAGTTTCAGCACATGGACCAAAGAGCCCAGGGCTGTAGTAGCCACTCAGCACATGAATTACTCTAGTGTTATACTCTGATATGTGTTGTCTCTCCTCCTATCTGTGCAGATATAGAGAATACTCACTGAGGCATTGGCTAGTGACCCCATTGTGCTATCCCCCTGCACTACAAACTATATGCTCTTCTTCAATCAGACCTGCTCAGGTGTGGAACAATAAAGATGTGGCATGTTGAAGGGCTCCAAGTATTCTGATACATGACATAAGGGGAAGGAAGGTGCCAAAGGCACCACACTTTCATTCACTATAGGGCCCTGAAGAATTCTATATCAATATGTTAGTCTGCTGTCCCTATTTATGTAACATCTTAACCCAGTTTCTGGTGTGCTTTCCCACCATGCCAGACCTATGCACATCTTGCCACCATGGCATCCCTTTGTTGGGTCTCTGATCCTTTGCTGGGTGTTGTACACCTTCTGGATCCATGTCACTTCATGTCCGGAAAGGGGCATTGCACCTTTGAGCCCTACATCTGGTAATTGTGTGTCAGGGGGACCATTATTCACCAAGCCCGTTAATGAACCTCAAGGAATGACATCACTATCCTGCACACAATTGTTACCTACTCCTATGCCTAATACTAACAGTGGCACTTGTAAAACACTCTGGTATACCACCTTCTCATGTCATCACCATTAATCACATACCGGAACTCTTACCTGCTTGGGTCCCTGCAGTGCCTTTTCTGTCCATATGATCCATTCTGTGAGTCCCAGGTCCTTGCTTCTGCCTCTCATGGTGCCACTCTAAATGTTTGCAGATGTCCCTCTGGCCACACCTTGGGCCATCTCTACTATATGTGTCAGCACCTTTTCAGGGCTCTGTACTTCCTGCCACTATTATGGCCATACTGTGACAGCTATGGCAGTGTGGTTGATGTCACAGTGTAGCAATGCATGTGTCCTTGCACATTACAGATGGTAAATTGGGATTCCAACCCAACATGTCACAACTATGTCACATGTGGCAAGACTTACTTTGCTGATGCTGGAGCTCTCACCAGGGGGATTTTAGCTATTGGGACCAGATCCTCTGCATGGCCCTGAACCTGTCCTTGATCAACTTCAAGCCCTTTGGGTTGGGAAAGCACCTGGTGGAAATAAGTAGTGACATCATGCTTAGCCATACACTCATTTCAGCAGTTCTTCCTCTATCACCCACCTGCCTTTGGGTTTGGGATTATTTATTTATTTATTTAACAGTTTTTCTATACCACCTTTATCCAAGGTGGTTTACATCAAACAGCATAACAATTACAGAGGAACTGTTTTTTATTAAACAAGGGAGTACAACCTGAAGATAAGTGGGGGCTTAGCCTTGTCCAGCTTCCAGAAGCTATGGCAGGTGGTCAGGGGCATACCCTGGGTCCCAGATCCTAGACACATTTTCCACTCCTCGCTTTAGACATTCCTCTTTCCAGCACAGCCCATGGGCATCTGTGGGTGTGCACTATCTGGGCACAATGTAGCTGCTTTCCTAAGTTTCTGCTCCTATATACCAGCACTGCCTGCAGCCATGTCTCATGCATGCTTGCACATGTCTCTCTATGGACATGGCATTTACAGATGTGCCTATGTGCCATCACACACACATCCAATGACTATAGCATGTGCCATTATACAATAACCAACACCAACCGCTCCAGAGATACAGCAGACATCAACACCAAAAAACGCTCTGGATAATCACGCAACCTTTTTTCTCAGAGGGTTACTAAACATCAATCCCATTTGGGTCCAATACAATTAAAAAACAATAAATGGCAGAATTATACAGAATCAATACAGCGCTGTGGTCATTGTTGCAGTGAATGTCCAAGCTGAAAAAAACGGCGGAAAACACCGTGCTTGCACTTTAAAGGTGAATCCCCAATGACATCGGTGCTGCTAAACCAATCCTGAGCCTTAATCAAAAGAATAGGAAGAGTAAACCAATCCCCCTCAAGGCAATAAACTCCCCCCCCAACCCCCCCTTGCTGTTCAAAAAAAGTGTTCTTAAATCATCAACGCAAAAAAAGAGGAAACAAAGCAGAACAAAACAGAAACAAAGCAAAAAGAGAACCCACCACGTCCACCAGGTAGTATAAACCATGCAAAAAACAAAAAACAAAAACTGAAAAAAAACAAAACAAAGAAAAAGAAAAATTAGAAACATGCTCACCAGTCAATGGTGTCATTCAAAGTATTGAGGCAAAAAATCCACTTTTGTTCAACAATAATGAATAATTTATCAAAATCACCACCATAAACAAATGGCAATACTTTTGTGATGGCAAGACAGCATAGCTCATGAAACATGTGCCCTTTGGCTGGGCAATATTTAACCAATGGTGCTCCCTCAACTTGAAAACGAAGTTTGCTATGATTTTCTATGAGTCAAACCCAGAGAGACCGTTGAGTTTTATCCACATAAGCCAGTCCGCAAAGACAAAGAATGAGGTATTCCACTCCACCACTAGTACAGGTGGCGGCTTAGTGAAGCCCATAGAAATGACCATTGTACAAAAAACGGTTTCTTTTAACCTGACAGAGCAGACTGAACAACAACCACAGCTCCTATGGCCAGATGGCTTAGAAAAATGCTTCGGCAGCTCCACTCCGGCGGCCGGACATAGCAGCTCTTTCAAGTTGAGACTTCTCTTAAAAACTGTGCTAACTTATGATGGCTGTTGCCTTAAAACTAGTAATCTCAAATTGTAAAGATCTTCTTAAATTAGATTGGCACCTGTGGTGGAATCTATTGTGTTTATACTGCAAATATGAAGAAGCTCATGAGAAAGCCATATATGGAGGGGGCCTGAAGACTAATAAGTGGCCATTTGGATGAGTATGCTGCTTTTGCTACTATGTGATATTTCTAACCTCCACTAGCTAATTAGCATCATCTACTTCCCTGTCAGGAGCAACAGCCGTTTTAGTCAATGATTTCCAAGGAGATTACAATTAATCTGTTAAATCAAGTTTACATACTTCTTTATTTAAATCCTAAATTAACTGTTCAAAAAAATTTGCAATTATCCTTTTATTTGGAATTACAGACTATTAATTAAGGAATTTGCTTGGAGTGAGAAGGGGATTTGGTGAACGGGGGATAAGAGAGACCAGCACAGACCCAGGTTTTGTTTAGTGTCATGTTCAGATTAAAAATATATTTCCCATGTCCTTTCAAATGAATGCACATTCCTATTGATTAATCAACATAAAATTCATCAACTAAACTTACATTACATTAAACATTCTCTTCGCCCTTAACGACTCTAAGTACAGTAACTTACAGTTTAGCAATATTAGAATGTAGACAATAGTCACCGCAGCTACCTCTTTAATTAACAAAAGTACTCTGAGATGAAAATTCATAAAAACCAAATGAAACAAAATGAAAGTTTATTAAAAAGAAATCATCTCATCTATCACAGCTATTTACTTCATTTATCCCAATGAAAGCTTTCATTTTATATGCTGCTGCTTCAGGGAAAAAACATTCAGTACTGCTGCTCATTGTCATTCAGTTCACTAGAAAATTCTATTACCATCACCTTTCATTTAATTTCTATTTGCACTTCTACTTTTTCTGTGACATTTACAGACCAGAAAACTAAGATATAAATGTCCCCAAGTCAGTAGTCACATGGTGATATAACCACCAATCAACGTTTGGGAACTCAATGACTTAACTGGGGAAACTCTCTGAACCAGAAGATTACATGATATTACACAACACATCAGTAACAGAAACACTATCACTTGATTTCCATAACTGACAAATCTCTCTAAACTAAGAAAAAGGTGTATTGTGCATGTTAGTAGCAGAATCAATTTTGCTCAATTTGCTCAAACAGGATGTTCCTTTGGACAAGAAAAAGACTCGACTATATGTTACACATTAATGACTGAAGCTTTCTCATGAGACTCCCATGATAGTATAATGTGAAAACTTGACTTGTCACCTAGCAGTTCAATCCACAGAACATATGATGGTATACAATAAAGAAGATCTTCATTCTGCTCCATCAAAAAAATAAAACACATGATTAGAACAGGGCTAAACAAACCCCAGACATCAGGCTGCCATGGCAAGGAAAAAAATGGGACAGACCAACCGTGTGTACACACAGTAATCCCATGCAAAAGGCTGCAATCACAGCCAGAACTGGGCTTTCTGCCCCAGCCTGCAAACTTACACAGCACTTCTGCCCATGGGAGAAGGGATCCCCATGGGCAGCAAGCACCACCCCAGGCCGCTATTGCCTTTGTCACATTTCTGCCCGCCTCTGAAAGTTAGAGACACGGA
Source organism: Ichthyophis bannanicus (assembly GCA_033557465.1). NCBI lineage: Eukaryota > Metazoa > Chordata > Amphibia > Gymnophiona > Ichthyophiidae > Ichthyophis > Ichthyophis bannanicus. The sequence goes on along the minus strand of CM066034.1, from coordinate 619,746,364 downwards.
GAATGTGCTGCATAGACGGTTTATCAAATTTAAAGGGTTAGTAGTGTAAATAAGGAATGGTGGGGTGAATGGTGGGCAGAGGTTGAATGCAAGGGGAGAAGAAGAAGGGGAGAAAGTCTGTGAAGGGAAACATAGTTGGTGGGTGGAGAGACACAGCAGGAGAGGGGTTGGAGTTAGGAGGGAGGGAAGAGGGCAAGGGATCGGAGGGTAAAGAGATGAATGCATAGGAAGTAAAGGACACAATGTGTTTGTGCAATAGGTGCATTCCTCTCCCAACACACCCTAACACCACACATACGCAGGCATCCCACCTCCAGCACCACACACACACCTGCAGACTTCCCACCTCTGCACCGCACAGGTGTAGCTTAAAGGATCAGTGGGGATGGTGGGCGAGTGTGGAATAGTGGGACCTATGCCTTCTGTTGGCACTGTGCATTGGCCCATTGAGAGCCTGATTTATTAAGCTTTTTCCCATAAAAAGTTGGAAAACAGGCACTAAAACAGTAACTGTGATATACCTTTTTGGGGGGCAAAGTTGTGAACTGTGACCCAGGTTTCAGCCAACTCCTAGATTTTAAGGCCGACTCCTAATTTGTCAAAGTCTGGATTAGAAAATCATACTATCAAAATCTTAGGGGCATGTTTTCTAAATGGTAGTAAGGGAGCAAGTGTGCTGTATATGTGTGGTAACGGTACGCATATCCCCTTAACGCTGCAAAAATGCTGACTTCCTGTGCGTAAAAGGCTCCTGCAGCATAAAGGGAACAGGAGGCAGAGAGCGTAAAGAATTGATGCCGTAAAGATTCAATATACATTTACCCGTTCCACTCCATTCATTAATTTATAAACCTCTATCATATCTCCCCTCAGCCATCTCTTTTCCAGGTTGAAAAGCCGTAATCTTTTAAGCCTCTCCTCATGGGAGTATCCTTCCATCCCCTTTTATTATTTTGATGGCTCTTCTCTGTATGTTTTCTAATTCTGCTATATCCTTTTTAAGATATGGCTACCAGAATTGCACACAATATTCAAGGTGCGGTCACACCATGGAATGAAACAGAGGCATTATAATATTCTCTGTTTTATTCTCTATTCCCTTCCTTATGATTTCAAGCATTTTATATGCCTTTTGGCTGCTGCTGCACACTGAGCCAAGGGTTTCAATGTGTTATTCATGATAACGCCTAAATCTTTTTCCTAGGTCGTCGTTCCTAATGTGGAACCTTGCATCATGTAACCATAGTTTAGATATTTCTTTCTTAGCTACATAACTTTGCACTTGTGCACATTAAATTTCATCTGCCTTTTGAACATCCAGTCTTCCAATTTATCAAGGTCCTCTTGCAATTTTTCACAATCCTCATGATTTTTAACAACTTTGAATAATTTTGTGTCATTTGCGAATTTGACTACCTCATTTGTTATTCTTATTTCCAGGTCATTTATAAATACGTAAAAAAGCAGCAGACCCAGCACAGATACCTGGGGTACTCCACTAATCACCTATCTCCATTGGGAAAACTGGCCATTTGGCCCTACCCTCTGCTTTCTATCTTTTAACCAATTTCTGATCCACAATAGTATACTGCCTCCTATCCTATGACTTTTTAACTTCACCAAGAATTTCTCATGAGGGAACTTGTCAAAGGCTTTCTGAAAATCCAGATACACTATATCAACCAGCTCAACTTTGTCTACCTGTTTATTCACACTTTCAAAAAAATGTAACAGATTAGTAAGACAAGACCTTCCTTGGCTAAAGCTTTGTTGGCTTTCTCCCATTAAACCATGACTATCTACATATTCAGTAATTTTGTTCTTTATAATGGTTTCTACCATTTTGCCCATTACTGACGTCAGGCTCACCGGCCTTTACTTTCCCGGATCACCCCTGGAACCCTTTTTGAAAATTGGCGTGCCATTGGCCAATCTTTAGGTACTACAGATGATTTTAATGGTAATTAACAAATTAATAATAGTAGGTCTGCAATCTCATATTTCAGTCCTTTCAATACCCTTGGGTGTACAGCATCCTGTCCATGTGATTTGCTACTGTTTGGTTTATCAAATAGTTGTAATATATCTTTCCGGTTTATCAATATTTCTTTCAATTCTTCTGATGCATCACCTTTAAATACCATTTCTGCCATGGATAAACTTCCCTATATCTTCTTCAGTAAAGACCAAAGCAAAGAATTCATTCAGTCTCTCCACTATGGCCTTGTCCCCTCTTAGTGCCTGTTTTACCCCTCTATCATCTAATGGTCCAACTGACTCTGTCACAGGTTTATTGCTATGAATGTACTTGAAAAGTCTTTATTATGCATTTTTGCTTCTACATCAATGCCTTGTATCTAATTTGCCAGTGTTTATGTTGTTTCCAGTTTTCGTCATTTGGTTCGTTTTTACATTTCATGAAAGATGCTTTTTTGGCTACAACAGCCTCTCTGATCTCACCTTTAACCATGCTGGAAGTTTTTTGGACTTCCTTCCACCTTTTTTAAAGCATGGAATACAGCTGGTCTGGGCTTCCAATATAGTATTTGTAAACGACACCCATGCTTGATATAAGTCTTTAATCTTTGCAGCTGTTCCTTTTAGTTTTCTCTTAAATATTTTCCTCATTTTATCATAGCCTCCCTCTTGAAAGTTAAAAGGCAGTACTGTGGATTTCTTTGCCATTAGTCCTCCATTTATGAAATCAAACACAATCATCCTACAGTATGATCACTATTGCCAAGTGGCCCCAACACCCTTATCTCTTGCACCAGATCTTGTGTACCACTAAGGACTAGGTCCAAAATGGCTTCCCCTCTTGTTAGTTCATGAACCAGCTGCTCCAAGAAATAGTGATTTATTTCATCTAGAAACTTTATCTCCCTAGCATGTCCTGCCATGTGACTGATCCAGTCGATACTGGCGTAATTGAAATCACCCATTATTAATACTGTATTGTAACTTTTGTTAGCTTCCCTGATTTCTTTGAGCATTTCATCACCCATTTGTTCATTCTGGCCAGGTGTTTGGTAGTACATCCCCACTGCCATCGCCTTCACCTTTTTATATGGAATTTCAATCCATAGAGATTCTAAAGTATATTTTGTTTCCTGCAACACTTTAATCCAGTCTGACTCAATGCCTTCTCTAACATAGAGTGCAACCCCTCCACCAATTTGATCTACTTTATCATTGTGATATAATTTGTGCCCAGGTATCACAATGTCCTACTGGTTGTCCTCTTTCCACCAGGTCTCTGAGATACCAATCATATCTAACCTCTCATTTAGTGCTATATATTCTAACTCTCCCATCTTATTTTTTAGACTTCTAGCATTTGCATACAAGCATTTTAGAGGTCATATTTTATTCATATTAATCTGGTTATTGGTAGACGGGGGTAATTTGGAATCTTTAAGCTCTGTCTTTATTGGAACCTCTCTGTTGATATGCCCTAACTTCAATCTTTTGCTAGTATCCTTCATGAATACATCTTTCTGAAACACGTGCTCTTGGGCGACTGTCAGCTTTTTCCTATTATCTAGTTTAAAAGCTGCTCAATCTCCTTTTTAAAGGTTAATGCCAGCAACTTGGTTCCATTCTGGTTAAGGTGGAGCCCATCCCTTTGGAAAAGCACCTCCTTTCCCCAGAAGGTTCCCCAGTTCCTAACAAATCTAAACCCCTCTTCTTTGCACCATCATCTCATCCACGCATTGAGATTCCGGAGCTCTGCCTGTTCTTTGGGTCCTGCATGTGGAATGGGAAGCATTTTTGAGAATACTACCCTGAAAGTTTGGATTTCAAATTCCTACCTAAAAGCCTAAATTTGGCCTCCAGAACCTTCCTACCACACTTTCCTATGTCATCGGTACCAACATGTACCAAGACAGCAGACTCCTCCCCAGCACTATCTAACACCTTGTCTAGGTGGTGCGTGAGGTCTGCTACTTTCACAGCCATGCAATCCTCACATCCACCAGCCACCCACCTATCTACATGCCTAAAGATCGAATCACCAACTATAATGGCTGTCCTAAGCCTCCCCTCATTGGCATATGGTCCTGGAGAAACCTTCTCGGTGTGAGAGAGTTTTACATCACCTGGAGGACAGGCCCTAAATACAGGATCACTTCCTGCCACATCAGGGCGATGGTCTCCTGTCACATGATCTCTCTCTCCTCCATGGCAACAGGGAGGTTTTCCATACTGGAGAGGGACTTCCCTGTAGGTCTTGTCTATAGACTTCTCTCTGTCTTCCTTATATCCTCCAAGTCTGCTAATCTAGCCTCCAGAGATCAGACTCATTCCCTGAAAGCAAAGAGTTCCTTGCACCTAATACACAAGTTAGACCTCTCACCAAATGGGAGAAAATCATACACATGACCAAATGCAAAAGACCCCATCTCACTGCTAGATAGCTGTCCGCATCTTAGTTTTAAGGTTTTGTTCAGATATTAAAATTGTTTACTTACTTAGGTTTGTAGGGGATACTTATACTAATGTAACTATACCTTATATGTTAAATGGACTTTATGCACCTCAAGAATAATTAATCTCAGGTCCCTAATAAATGTCTTCCTGATGAGGATAAGCAGTCGCACCTGAAAGTGATTATGGCACCTCCCCCCTTTAATAGGTTTAAAAGCCTATAAAGCTAAGATTATCCCAGGGGTGGATGGGAGTCAGGGTGGGAGGGAGGGAAAGACTTGCAAACTGGCCACAGCACAGTGCCCTAAACTGTGCTTCTAAGATAAAGTCTTACCAATTTCCTGGGTGATTCACACAGCCCTTGGTTTGATAGAAGTGGTCTTTCAAATTGTCCCTTTGATCTGTCACTTACCTTTAATATCTATTTAAGACAGCTTCACAAATCTTTTGCTTCTTAACTGCAATGCCTCTTTGTAAAGGTCACTAGAAACAAGTTTAGTTCTTTGCCCTCAGAAAATATTTATTCTACTTGTATGCTAAGCTATACTCTGATTTGATTTAACTAAAAAAGCTCTATAGAAACAAAATTATTCAGTAACAATTTACTCTATTTTTCTTTCTGTGCCAAGTTATATTCCAATTTGATTTAAATGAAAATCTCTCTGCTGGTACTAAGATCTGACTGACTCAAAAAACACACTGATTTCTAAAATACAGATTGATTAGCTTCAACTCAAAGCTTTCCCTTTCCCCCCAAGATTTACAGTAGAATATATTCCAGAAGATAAATGCAGATCTATTTCCAGTTGTAGTAGTCCCTTTCGGTAGTTCTTCAAGACCGGAACTGGGTAACTTGGCAACTCTGGATGCAGTGTGTGAATGGAATGGGAGGTGACGGTAGCAGACTTTGCTGTTGAAATGAATGACAATTTACAATGGTATTGAAAGGTTTTCCTCTAACCAGAGCCATCCCATCCACTAGGCAAACTAGGTGGTTGCATAGGGCAGAAGATACCGGTGGGAGGCCTGCTGGTTGATCAATCTATCCCTTCATCTCTCCAAGAGCAGCATCAGTGCTGTGGGGACCTGAAACAGCGGCACATATATGTGTGTGGTCACGGCATGCAACTCCTGCCTCACCTCTGACACAACTTCCTGTTGGGGGAGGCAGGAGCAGCATGCTGTGAGCACATGCACTGATATCTGAAGGCTTGCCATGGAAAGGAAGAGAGGAATTGCCATGCCATCCTCCTCCCCCAGGAGACAATGGATGCCAGGGGGCGACATGGCAATTCCTCCCTTTTGTGCCATGGCAAGCCTCAAGGCTGCAGCAGCAGCCTGGAGAGCCAGTGGCCCAGGGTGGGGGGTGGCTTGGGTGGGGCAGCAGTGGCCGGGGGGGGGGGCAGCCCATGGTGGTCTGCCTAGGGTGGCAGAAACCCTTGGGCTGGCCCTGCCCCCAACGCAGTAGAATGCGAAAGAGAGATGAATAAGGTTTTATAAAAAGGAAAATCTTAAGTTTGAAATATGTGTATAAAGTATAAATGGCTTGAGGAGATTTTTTAGACTGATGATTGTAAGTTGAACCACCAAGTACAGTACTAGTAATACTTGAACTGGGGCTTTTCTCCTTTTCTCCTTTTCCCTTATTTTTGGTAACTTTGGAAATTTTTGTGCACTTTAGTGAAGTATATAGTTGAATTATCAGTAGTTATAAGTAATTTGCTTTACCCAAATATCAATTCTTCCATTGTGATGTACCCATTCATGCTAATCTACACTCGTTAATGCCTCTGTTTAAACATGGGGATGCTTCTAAAATAACTCCCTAAAACTATTTCTCTTAGCAATTTAAGCAAGATAATAAATACCTATAATGGTTTTAAAGGAATTAAAGCCTATCAATTAATATACAATCTCTTCTCTCCCAAGCTTTAAGTCACTAAGGGTCCTATTTACTAAGGGCATCATTTCAGAAGCACTATTCATGCTTTGGATGTCCGAAAATGGGCATAGAGATATCCAAAGTACACAGACTGTCCCCAGGGCCATTTTAGATGTTAGATGTGGGGATTTCCAAATCTGAAAGGGGGCATGAAGGCGAAATAGCCAGGGTGTCCCAAGACCCTGTAGGTATGGTTAGGGTATTCCCAGGAACCAATGTCATGGACATTCAACGGCATCAAATCTAACTTTAGACCCACTCCAAGACATGCATAGTGGCAAATGTGCTTGTTTTAGCTGAAAAACACCTAGAGCAATAGTTATTAACCTAGTCCTCCTGCACCTCCTAGGCCAGTCGGGTTTTCAAGATATCCACAATGAACATGCATGAAAGAGATTTGCACTGCCTCTATTGTATGCAGATCTCTTTCATGCATATTCATTGTGGATTTCCTAAAAACCCAACTGGCCTTGGGGGTGTGGGAGGACTGGGTTAAGATGCACTGATTCAGAGGACAGAGTGAAGAAAGCACTCTGTCACCCCTAGTACAATTTCAACTACAACAGCAGTGGGATTTGAACCCTAGCTGCCCTGTTACCAACCCACTACATTAACTATTACACTATCCTAGACATCTGGGTTCTAAATATGGTTCTGGGGATGTTTAAGTAGATGCCACTGCAGACATCCCTATTAGGAACGTCCAGGTTTGTGAAACCATGTCTGCATCTGGATGTGCCTGCATGGTTTTCAGAAATTCTGACCTAGACATCCCAGACTGCACTTTGATGTCCCTTCTAATATTCCCCTCCATAGGTCTTCTCCCATTTTGTGTGTATGGGAAAAATGCTTAATAAACAGGGGCCTAAATTTCCCAGGAAACTGTTAATTTATCCGCAGAGACTGACTCTCTCTTCTCAATATTCCCTTAGAAAGGAGTGTTCAATGGTAGCCCAAAAAGTCAAACAGAATGCTAGGAATTATTAGGAAAGGAATGGAGAATAGCAGAGAATATCATAATGCCTGTGTCTTGTTCCATGGAGCAATTCTGGTTGCTGCATCTCCAAAATGATATCATAGAAATCGTAAGACAACCAAAAAAAGTCCATAGAATTAGAAAAGCGCAACCAAAATAAGCCCAGATCTTCATCTTCATAGCTAAGGGATAATATGAGTGGAGTGGAACAATTAAACATGACTTTGTTATTTACTCTTTTGAAAATATACAAAAGGTAGGAGGACATATCAGGAAGTTACCAAGCATATTGAAAACAAACTGGACAATTTTTTTTTTTTCACGCAACACACAAACTCTGGAATTTATTATTGGACCCTTCTTCTAAAATGTAATTTATGTGCCTCTTTTGTGTTTTAAATGCAGTTTTAAAGTTGAGTAGCAGCAAATTGACTGTGCTGTCAATCAAAGCAGTTCATGGAAATGCCAGGTTAAAGGGCAGTCTGCAACCTGGGAGCATAATTTTATAGCAGTGCAAGCAGGCCTTATATGCAACCAGGCAACTACTTTTATTAAATATATGATCTGCAATATGTTTGACAGTTTTTGATTTAATATTTGGATTTGTGGAATTTGTATCAAAAGCAGTTTTTAAATGCTGCAGTTTAGCATTTCTGTAAGCAATCTAAAATAAATTCTTCTAGAATTGATGTTTTTTTTAAATATAATCTACATAGTTTGGGAGTTGTATTGCAGGAACAAAGTAGGGTTTTTTGAGTATCATGAATGTCTAAGTCCTTGAGATGTTTCTTTTACTGTATATTAGGGATGCTTCATTTATACTGTATATATTTTAACAGTTTTTAGACTTAGTGCCTTTACTTTAGTGTTGTGGACAGTGTAACTAGTATCCTGTGGATTTGTGAAGAGTGGCCCTGTTAAAAGGTTAATGCATTCTAGAGTATGACTCATAGCTCTGCAAATAAATACAATAGTTTTTGCACAATTGATTGTGGAGTTGAATGTGTGGGTAAAGAAAGAGCTTAATATTTATTTTTTATATCATGATCACTCTTCGAATCTGTGGTGCTCCAGAAATAAGTGAACGTCTCCTCACAGTAGGATAAGCTAGCTATATTTATTGTTTATTTTTTGTTATTATTATTTTTACTTTTTTTTCTTTTCATGATTTAAATAATTTGTAAAATTATATTTATATATGGTTTAATTGTTTATATGTGTGTGATGATTTGTATATTTCACCTTACAGACCTACAAATGCTTTGTGATTTATAATCTTGTTAACTAGCTGTGCCACTGCATATAGAATTCTTGATTGATTTATGTGATAGTGTTCATAAAGATACCCCTTATTCAGGCGTAAGTCAAAATATGTTGGATGTGTGAAGACTTCGCTAAAATGGAGGCTTCAGTCTTTGTGTATATTTAAAATTGACAGATAAAGACACACCCTCTTTCTGAGGTTTCTGCTTTTAAGGACACAAATCCTGGCATAGATGCTTGTTTGCATGCTTTGAGAATTGCAAACCTGAGCATACAGACTTCTACCAGCAAACCTCAAAGTGAATTACAATGAGCAAACATTTTAGACTGCCAGGAAGTGCTCGACTGACTTTTTGTTCAGCAACAGGGAGTTGGCTCTTGCATCAGATTGGAGCACTTTGTGATTGGTTGAAACCTCCTGATTTTTTTTTTAAACAGAGCAATTGGTTTCTGGCTAAGAAACATCAAAAGGCTGCTCTTGGCTTTGAGAGTGAGAAACTTGTGAGCTGGGCTTCAACTCTTCTCCAAAGTTCCAATCCTTGAACTCAAACTTAAAAAAAAACAACAAAAACAAAAACAAACAGCAATAGTTCAGAAGGAAAAGATTCTGCATTTCCTAAGAACCCTGCAACTTCAAGATTCCCTTGAGAACAGGTTGAGTCTTGCAACTGCCAGAGACCAAATTGAACTACCATCCAAATGGTGACCTCTAACCATATCCTAGCAGGACAAGGCACCCAGGATTTGGATGGGACTGGACTTATACTGTATGTGGATCCAAACAGAATTTATAGTACTTGTGCAAGATTCTCAAAAATCATTGCGTTTCAGTTACCAAATTGACGACTTTAGCTGGATTAAGAAATAAATGACCTTGGTTTCTGTTGTCAGCCAGCAGTGCAGACTTTGGGTTTACATATTCTACCAGTTTACCTTAGTCACTGATTTATTTTGGAAGATATTGTTATTTAATGATATAATTTCTGTCTTTGGTTTGCTTTACTATATATCTATATTGTTTTTTCCCTGAGGAGCAGGGACTGTTTCTTACATCTATATGTATAGCATTGTGTATGCCTTGTAGTGCTATACAAATGATAAGAACTCCCACTACAAATGCTCTTTTTAAATTTGTTTAAAAAATGTTAAGGACTTTCATAGTGCAAGATATATTATCTGTTTGGGTTCAGAATATAAGCAGGAAGAATGCAAGCACTGTGGATGCAAAGACAGGCTGGATTTACTCCAAGATCTCTACCAGACAAACAAGAGACTTCTACTTGCCTAGGAAGCAGAACATATGGTCTCCTTGGTGCAGAGATTCACTCTTGTAGCTGCGCTCTAGGACGTTTTCTGGCCTTATACAGTGGTTTTAAGAGTCCAGACATGAAGTGTCAACATTATTTATCCTCTAGTTTGGTACAAGTCTTGACTAAGACTTTGAGCTAAAATGCATGTGCCCTTGATGTAGTTGCACAGGTCTGAGCACAAACCAACTCCTAAATTGCATGGCTTCAAAGTAATAGACAAGCAATATCATCTTGCTGCAGAAGACCATAACCATGGCATTATCTCCAAGCTCCAGCAATCAAAAATTATTTCAGTGCCATCAGTAATGACTAAAAGGTTTCAGCAAACTTATGGAACAGATGTCACTCTTGCACCATCAGCAAAGAAATGGAAGTATCACCAGCATTCTGACTGAACTATGGCTTCATCGAGAGTAATCCCCACACTCTTCTGCGTTATGAGGGATTCAGCGTAGAACTGTTGCAGATGCTATCTTGTTCACTGATACAGGGAAAAGATTCTGGCCTGTTATCTCCTGTTTGATGCTATCCTCTCACACTGAATACTTTGAGTACTCAGGCATCTTATGTAAAAATGATAAGGCCGCGGGCAGGGTCCCGGCGGCCGCTTCTAACCGGGTGCGCGGCCCGGTGCGGGGACCCTGCTCGTGATTGCGACCGGGGGCACGCAGGGGCGCCAGTTTGAAATCATTGGCTCCCGGCGGATGCAAGCGCACGGGAGCCAATGAGAAGAGGATGTGGCGATGTGGGGGGGGGGGAGTTGAGCCGGCCGCCACCGCGTGGCTATTCGCGGCTGGCTCCGGAGAGTGTGCAGAGGAGGCCTGATCGAGGGTGCGCTGTCCTGGAGTGAGGCCAGAGGCTTGAGTGTCAGCGGCGGAGGGGCGGAGAGCGGCATTTGATCCCGCGTGGGCGGTTCGGGCAGGCAAGTGCGGTGCGGTTCTGGTCCGGGCCAGGTCACAGGGCTTGGTGGGGGATAGGCCCGGGTTGCGGGAGCACGTGTAGAGGCCGCTTACGGGGGGCGCGGGGCTGGGGTGTAGGGCTTGCTAAAGGGTTCAGCGGGACTTGGGCGGTTGGCTGGAGTGGGTGTTGGTAGCGGGGGTAACCAAAAAAAAAAAAAAAAGGGGAGAAATAACTAAATAAATAAACACAGAGCTAAGTAACCAAAAAAAAAAAAAAAAAGAAGAACAGAAGAGGGTCTAAAGATAGCGGAGGGGAAGGACTTCCACGCTCCTCAGTAATTTCCTTGGCAGAGGCTTGGAGCAGGGCTTGGAAGGGCCGATGCCTCTATGCAGGGGTCATTTTGGGCGGGCTTGGGGGCGGGGCAGGGCTGGGCATCGCTTGCCACCATCTAATGTGGGGTCGGTGAGTGGGGGGGCAGTGGGGGAGAGCGAGCTCAGTGCTGCGGCTGGTGCTGAGGTCCCTATGGGGGGACAGTTGGGGCTTGGGGCATCGCGAGGGGGTGCCTCGTTGGTGCGGGGGGTTGGTAGGGGGCGGGGGGCCCCGGGCGGCTCGGCAATTGAGCGGGCGTGGAGCTCGGTCAAGGGGGGGCAGGGCGCAGGCTAATACCACCCAGGGTGATAGGGGGGCAAAAGGGGTGCAGTACAAGGGTGCGTCTGGGGATAGGGGGGAATGTGGTGGGTGAGGGGCGGTGGAGGTTCGCAATGTGGGGGTGGCAGTTGGCTCAGCAGAGGAGCAGGCAGAGCCGGGGCGAGGGGGGCTGGCAGCTGGCTGGGGCGCTAGGTGGGCAGGTGACACCCCCCCTGCTGGGTGGTCACCAGTGCATGGTGGTTATGGGTCGGTGGGGTTGCCTTCACCTTGAAAACACTGGCTCGGGGGGGGGGCAGGGTACATTGAGATCAGAATGGGGGGGTCATGGCCCCCTTTTTGGTACCCTGCAGTTCCTTCCCCTGGGTTTTCTATTATGTCTCCTCAGGGGCAGACACTGATGCAGCCATCGAGGAGTCTTGGTGCCGGAAGATTGGAGTTGATGCCTGAGCGGGACAGCGGGGTGGCTGCTCAGCGGTGTGCCGCGGCTGAAGCCACCAGTGAGAGGCCTGCCGTGACGGCTCGGCGCAGCGTCGAAACCTGCCAAGTGGAGGCTGGGGCATCGGGGGACGCCGCAGCAGATGGTCGAGCGGCAGGTGAGTTGGCAGCTGACCTGGGGGAAGGGGCGGCCGGGCAGAATGTGCGGGGTAAGGCGGGGGGTGGAATGCGGCGGAAGAGGCATCGTTCGGATAGGAGGCGGCATAGTTCAGAGTCGTCCTCGCCTCCTCGTCGGGCACTTCGTCCTTATCTGGAGGGGAGGTGCCGTGGTGGGTGCCCCTTTGGTTGCGACATTTTATGAGTTGTGGGAAGGGGTGCCAAAGAAGCTTCGTAGAAAAATCCGGAAACGGCGCTATATAGATATTTTTAGGTTGTTGGAAGGCAGGAAGCATTCAGGGGAGAGCCGGAAGAAGAGGAAGGAGGATGAGAAAGTGGGTCGGATCAAGAAAGTTGCACGCAATGTAGTGAATTGTACATGGGCCTTTCTGCACTTAGCGAGTGTGTGGTGTCATCATTACCTGGAACAGTACGGTATGTTGTTGTCCTACGTGGATTCTATTTTGGAGGCTTCTCAAATGCATGATGGCTGGGCATGGTTGAATTATGACGAGAAGTTTAGGGACAAAATGGAAGAGAAGAGATTGTTGTCCTGGGGCACGCAGGATATCAACCTCTGGTTGACGCAGATGTTCACGAGGGCGGGCTTAGGAGGGGGGAGAGGGGTGGCTTGGGGGGTGCGGTGGGAGTGGGTCATTCCTTTTGGACGGCGGCGGTCGGAGTGCAACAGAAAGCGGGGTCAGGGGGGTCGGGGATGTGTGTTGGAGGTTTAATAGGCCCTCCTGCCCATTTCCAGATTGTAAATTTAAGCACTCCTGCTCAATATGTGGAGGGGGCACTCGGCCACGAAGTGTGCTAGAATGGGAGCCCTGCCCGCCCCTGGGTCTGCCCCCAAGCCTCAGTGAGGTGGGTGGCCGAGCCCCGACCCCGATACGGTTGGATGCCCTGCGGCATTGGCTCCGTAGATACCCAAGGCGCGGGGATGGGGATGTTCTATTCAGTTCGGGACAAAGTAGTGGCGCCTAGTGCTCGGAACTCGCCTTCGGTGATGCGTTTTGCGACGGTTGTGCGGGACAAGTTGTTGGTCGAGCTGGGTTTGGGCAGGATCACGGGCCCGTTTAAGGTTCCGCCTTTCCCTGATATGGTGATTTCACCTCTAGGGATCGTTCCTAAAAAAGAGCCTGGGAAGTTCAGGTTAATCCATAATTTGTCCTGTCCTCTGGGTGCGTCTGTAAATGACCACATACTGCAGGAGTTGTGTATGGTGCGGTACGCGTCATTTGACCGGACGGCTGTGATGGTGAGGAACGTGGGGCACACGGCGTTAATGGCAAAAGTGGATATTCAGTCCGCATTTCGCCTACTGCCGGTACACCCATCGGCTTTTCGTTTGCTGGGCTTACGTTTCCAAGGGGAATATTATTTTGATAAATGCATGCCTATGGGCTGCTCCGTGTCCTGTGCATACTTCGAAAAGTTTAGCACATTCCTGGAATGGGTGCTGGTGCCAAGGGGGGGCTCGGCGAATGTAGTTCATTATTTGGACGATTTTCTGTTCGTGGGGGCAGCTTAGTCAGTGGAGTGTCAGCAGATGTTAATGGAGTTTGTGGAGTTATCCAGTGATTTGGGTGTGCCTTTGGCAAGGGAAAAAACGGAGGGCCCGACGACGAGAATAACCTTTTTGGGAGTGGAATTGGATTCAGTAGAGATGGTGGCCTGCTTACCATGTGACAAGGTAGTCAGTTTGCAGGTGTTGCTAGCTAATGCATTGGCATCGTCTAAGTTAACCTTGCGGGAGCTGCAGGCACTGGTCGGCTCTTTGAATTTCGCGTGCAGGGTGATCCCAATGGGCAGGGTATTTTCACAGTGCTTGGCAGCTGCGACGGCGGGGGTGCGAAAACCACATCATTGGATTAGAGTCACAGAGGTGATGAGGGCGGATTTGCGGATTTGGAATCAATTTTTGGAGGTCTTTAATGGGACCTCGGTTTTGATGGAGCTGGAAGTTTCAGTGCGGAGTTGCAGCTCTATACGGATGCTGCAGGGGGAGCAGGCTTGGGAGTTTATTTAAGCGGGGCCTGGTGTGCGGACAGATGGCCGCAGGACTGGCATGAGTCGGGCTTGACTGCCAATATAACCTTCCTGGAGTTGTTTCCAATTTGGGTAGCGCTAGAGCTATGGCTCGATCGGTTTCACAACCGTAAGGTGGTGTGGTGGGGCAATAACGAAGCCGTTGTCAGTGTGGTCAATCGTTATGCTCCCAGATGCCTATAGGTGGCGGGTCTGATGAGGGAGGTAGTGTTAGCATGTTTGTGGTTGAATGTGGCGGTAAGGGCTCGCCATATCCCTGGTTGCACTAATGAGATTGCTGATGCTCTTTCTCGTTTCCAGTGGGAGCAATTCCAGGCGTTGGCTCCAGAAGCGGACGCGAAAGGATCTGGGGTCCCAGAGAAATTGTGGAGCATTGGCCGAGGGAGATCTTGAAGCTACTCAGGAGTTCAGTGTCGGCGGGGACGTGGTCAGCCTACCAGCGAAGCTGCGACAGGGTGGTGGAATATTTGGTGGCTCATGGATGGCAGTCGGGGGTGGTGCCTGATTGGCTGATTGGGAGTTATATAGTGGAGGCTAAGGGTGGCAGGTTCTCTAGATCGGCTGTGCGTTTGCACTTGGCAGGGTTTAGCTTTTTCGCCAAGGCGCTAGGATGGGGCGCGCCTGCTGGGGGATTTTTAGCTCATTGGCTCCATCAGGGGTGGGAATGGGCGAGTCCGGCTCTGCTGGACCTGCGTCAGCCGATTACGCACGAACTGCTAGTGAGACTCATTGCGGCCCTGCCAAGTGTGGCGGCATCGCAGTACGAAGTTATCCTGTTTTGGGCGTTTTTTTGTCTTGCCTTTTCTGGAACATTTCGAATAGGGGAGCTAGTGGTGAATTCCAGCGGGGTGGGGGGTGGTGGTGGGTTGCAATGCCAGCATGTTCAAGTGGAGGTGGGGCAGTTGAGGATATTGCTGGCCAGCTCCAAGATGGATCAGCGCAGGAGGGGTTTGTGCGTGGTTCTGAAGGAGGATGGGTGCCTGGTGTCATTCCCGGTGGCGGCATTACGGCAATACCTGGGTGTGCGTCCCGGGCGGGCTGGTGGTTTCTTTATCTATGAGAACGAAGGGGCGTTGACCCGTTTTCAAGTGACAGCGTTGTTGCGGTTGGTACTGCGGCACGTAGGCGAAGATCCGAAGCTCTTTGCCCCGCACTCATTCCGCATAGGTGCGGCCACAAGTGCGGCGGCGGTTGGGTTGCCCGACAAGGACATACAGAGCATTGGCAGATGGCATTCCCGGGAGTTTAAGGGGTATGTGCGCCTTTGAAGGGGTAGGGGTCGCTGGGTGGGGTGTCTAATTGTTCGTTTATTTTACAGATGGGGGATTGGAGCCTGTGCGATGTTGGGTGATTGGTCACTCCTTCGTCCACTGGGCGGGACAGCGAGCAGAGACAAGGCCGGCGGGCCCTAATTTGGGGATTGACCCGGCGTTGGTGTCCATTTCATGGCTGGGTGAGCGCAGACTTCATGTGTCGCAGCTGCTGCCTTTGCTTTGGCACCATGGGAGAATATCGCAGCGGCCGGTGGTGTTGATTGTTCATCTGGGGGACAATGACCTCGTTTCTTGGTCTTGCCGGCAACTGATAAGAGCGGTGCAAGAAGACTTGGCAGGAGTTCAGCGAATGTTTCAAGGTGTAATTCTGTTGTGGTCTGACATTATTCCAAGGCCTACATGCTGGGACCAACGGCGTTGGTCGCGTGGTCTGACGAAAATCAATCGTCATATTGGTCATTGGGTATGTGAGCACGGGGGTTACCAGATTATGCATGAATGGGCTGAGGTGGGTTGTGTGGGACTTTACAGAGGTGACAGGGTTCATTTGTTCCCGGTGGGAGTTGATTTGCTCCTCAACGACTGGCAGGAGGCCTTGGAATATGTGCTTGTACATGATGCTCGCTGGTCGCAGCTTGGACTTTTGGGGGGTGGCGCAGGGACAAGGATGTCGCCTGTGCCGGTGGCGGGATCCCGGAGGTTTCCGGGGTCCGGAGCCTCAGGTTACAATTGGGCAGGGCTGGGGTGCCCCTGACCCGGACAAACCCTGGCCTACTTTTGCTAATAGCATGGCGAAGTCGGGGAAGGGGTAGGAAGCTTGCAGGGGGCAAGCTTATGGCAGTAGCGGTGGCAAGGCACTTTGCTAAGGTATGGCTGGTGCGGCATTACTTCGCTAATCGGATTGTTTTGGTTTATGATGTTGACCTTTTGTAAACTGTTAAAGATTAATAAAGCTGCGACCAGTTGTGTTCCATGAGCATTTGTTGCATTTGTGTTTGTTGGGGTTTGGAAGGAGGTGGGGAGGGGGAAGGGGTTGGATGGGGCCCGGAGCACCGGGTCCGCCTGCCTCGGTTAATGATAAGGCCGCAGGCAGGGTCCCAGTGGCCGCTTCTAAAAGGGCGCGCGGCCCGGTGCGGGGACCATGCTCGCGATTGCGACCGGGGGCGCGCAGGGGCACCAGTTTGAAATCATTGGCTCCCGGTGGATGCAAGCGCATGGGAGCCAATGAGAAGAGGATGTGGCGGTGTGGGGGGGGGGAGTTGAGCCGGCCGCCTCCACCTGGCCATTCTCGGAGGCGGCGGCTTGGGTTGCAGCTCCCTCCCACCCGCCCTTGGGCTTTAGGGTTGTTGGGGTGTTGCAGCTTGGGGGGGGGGGGGGTATAGGATTCCGGAGGTTTACGGGGTCCAGAGCCTCAGGTTACAATTGGGCAGGGCTGGGGCGCCCCTGACCCGGACAAACCCTAGCCGACTTTTGCTAATAGCATGGCGAAGTCGGGGAAGGGGTAGGAAGCTTGCAGGGGGCAAGCTTATGGCAGTAGCGGTGGCAAGGCACTTTGCTAAGGTATGGCTGGTGCGGCATTGCTCCGCTAATCGGATTGTTTTGGTTTATGATGTTGACCTTTTGTAAACTGTTAAAGATTAATAAAGGTGCGACCAGTTGTGTTCCATGAGCATTTGTTGCATTTGTGTTTGTTGGGGTTTTGGAAGGAGGTGGGGAGGGGGAAGGGGTTGGATGGGGCCCGGAGCACCGGGTCCACCTGCCTCGGTTACTACTGTCATCAACCCCAGTTCTTGTCATGGTACTGGATGAGTCCTCAGCCTCATTTTCTTTGCCCCACATCAAACAACCCCATGTTTTCCAGCAAAGGATGTTCAATTCTTTTGTCAAAAGCTATTGCAAAGGTCGTTCATGATAAATATATCAAGATCAAATTAATCAAGCTTCTTGATTTACAAGAGTAACTCCTTTGAAGAAAAATCCATTCTTTCAAAAATCTGATAGTAACTCTTATCTATCTCTGATTTGGAGACACTGAGTATTACTTTTTACCATTGTCTATCCCAAGATGGCAAAATGCTCAGACTAAGCTTGAAGATTATGAAGAACCTCAATCTCTGTTTATTCTGGGGACTTTTTAAAATGGAAATCCCTTTTGATCCTTCTCCTCCAAGATATGTGTTGATCAAGACAACCCTAGATTTGTACAATGCATGGGAAGAGATGTTCCCTTTTCTTTTTAGCAAGAAGCAAAACCTAGAACAGATGTATGTGGCCTATAAAAAATTATAGAAGTTCTAAAGGCTACAGTTGAAGTTCCAATCCATGACTTACTGCAGGTAAAGATTTATATGTGACAGATGCCAGTGACTGCACAGTTTCTAAAAGGATAGAGTTTAACTATAAATTTACATTTGACGCCTAAATTCAACAAAAAACACAGCTTTCACATACATGCAATAAATTGAATCAGTGATGAAAAAGGCAAAAAAGTACAGAAACTATGTACATGCTACCAGGAAAAGATCCTAAATTCTTAGCCCAACTAGTTAAGGAGTTCTCCCAAGGAGCCATGCTTCTCATCAATTGTACAAGGATTATCTTTTGGTCTATCTACTCTAACAAAATGTGAGCTTACTACCATTTTATATAAAGCTGATGAGTGTAAAATTCACATTTATCCTTAGAACGCATGATGCTTTTGACACTGAGAGTGAAATGTTATAAACTTCCACAAAGTTAATGCCTATTAGCGTGCACATATTTGAGGCCTATTTTATAAACTGAAATATGTGCATACTTTATTTTTAAATAGGGGCGTAACTGGGGTAAATGCCTGCACCTAGATTTTTCTAGGATGGGTATAACTTATGGTATTTTATAACTTACACATGTAAATTTGTAATCCATCTATGCTTTCCCTAAACTCCTTCTCTGTGCTTTCACACACAAAAGTAAGCGTGACTGGCCTTATGTGTGTGCTTACCGGATTGCAACTTCCTAAAGTATGTGCACAAATCCTTGAAAAAAAAGGTAATTTACGTACATTAATGGTGCTTTATCTTTAAACGTCTCCTTATAAAATTCAGCCCTAGATCAGTGGTTCCCAAACTTGGGGTCAGGATCCCAAATGGGGTCACATCATCAGTGGATGGGGTCATAGAAACATGCAGACCAAAGCAAAGCACAAACACCTGTGGGTATAAATGCGAACAGTACAAAGCAGGTGCACCAAACAATGATGGTTATACATTTTTGTTCAAAATTCCAATGCGTTTAGGTTGGGTGCCTTCTTCAAGGGGTATTTGCCTCAAATATAAATCATAAAAATATAAAAGAGTCATAGAAACAACTATATTGAGATGGAAACATAAAAAAAAATAAAAATAAATTATGAATCTAAAAATAAATGCACAGACACAATTAGATGAAATAAATAAATACCAATGTGCTAAAAAATCCAAATATTAAAACATTGTATAAAAACATCTGAGAAGTAAAAAGAACAATAAAACCAAAAGGCTGTGGACCAGACAAACTTAAAAAAGGAAAGCAAAAGTGAGATATTGCATATTGTCAAGTGCAACAACGTGAGGAAGGACGAGGAGGACGCGAGTTGTTACTAAAAACTTAGAAAGATAGCAGACATGAAATCTCTAAAGTACAAACAGTGTGGCTGTGAAAGTCAAGGATCCTGTCAGTGGAAGTAAAATATTCTGCAGAATTATGAAATCCCTAGAGTGCAAACTGACTGCCGCTGCTTTCTGCTTTAGATGAGTGGAGGGAAGGGAAAGAGGCTGGAGACCTGCTATTTTGATTTCATCATCATCTGAAGTCATGTGAATGTTCAGTTGCTAAAATGAAGTCATATAGGATAAAAGTTTGGAAAGCATTGCCCTAGATATCTTGCATAGTTAAAAGCCTTTGATCTACAGGAGTATGTGTACACTAAACTATCAGATGCACCTTGCCCTGGAGATAATCTTTATGATGAAAAAGTTAAAGAGATGGTGAATACCATTAGAGAACATTATTCCATCATGCAATGTCTGCCATTCATAGCCTCAGAGTCTATATCTTCCTCTGGACATATGAGCTCAAATGAAAATAGGAGGCCCTTCTCATACAGAGAGAGAAGCATTTTTTCTTTTCTTAGGCAAACACAACAAATTTAATATAAATCTTATTCTAGGCCTCTCCAAAAATAATGAAAACAACCTAAACTGGTCACTCCTGTTCAGCCTAAGTAGCCCGCTGAGCACTGACAGATAATTTTTTGAATGTTATATTTATACAATTATTACATATCTTTCACATTATAGTGATCAGGAAAATAATGCAAATCAAAAAGGAAATAATACACGGTTAATATAAAGTAGAAGAACAAGCCACCATATCAAAAACAAAGAGGAATCCAGATAATACAAATGATCAAAAACAAGCAAAACAAGTAAAGAAAATCATGCTTCCAGCGCCCCCTCCCCCCTCCAAGGATCACAGTGGTGCAATTATGGGCATACCACCCAAAATTTCTCTTCTTCCTTCACAACAATAATGTCTAACGATTGCTTTGGCTCAAAATAAACATGACTTGTTCTATCAAATTGACATAAACATATACAAGGAAATCTTAACTTAAACACCCCCCCCCCCCCCAAGGCTAACATTTGAGGCCGCAACACCAAAGATTATTGGCGGTGCCTCTGTGTAAACCTAGAAAAATCAGGAAATAACGTAATCTTTCAGTCAAAGAAAGCCTTATCCATAGAGCGGAAATAAAGTCTTAACATGAAGTTACGATCATACTCAAGGAAAACGCAACCAATAAAGTGGCCCTTTGAGTTACCACTTCTAAGGAGGACTCAAGGAAACCAGTGAGGTCAGCTCCCAAGGAAACCTCCTGACCCCCAGCCATAAAACTGGGGGATAATTACTGAGTCCTAAATATCAGTGGCAAATAAAGAGGGTCCATCCCCGACACCTCAATCAGATATTTTTTCACCATATCAACAGGCAGTATAAGGGGAGACCTGGGAAAGTTCAAAAAGCACAGATTATTCCGGTGCACTTGATTTTCCAGATGGCGAGATGTTGCAGTACCGCCCTTCATCAGGGCATCCCCTATGACTTGAACAGCACTGATTTTATGATTGAGAGATTCCAATCTTTCATTAACAGAGTCTATTGCCTGAGAATGTTAAAGAACTGTTCAAGAAATCACAGTTAAATCATCCACAAACCTCTGATAAAATATTTGCAATGAAGAAGTCAATCCCTGGATAGCATCCCACAATAATTCTAGCCGCAGGTTTACCAAGCTCAAAGACACCTTTCACAGACAGTCTCACCCTGCTCCTGTGCAATAATGTGCACTATCCTGGAAGCCATCGGGATCACCCCCATTGCACCAGCCAAGAGGAGAGTCATCTCTACTGTCGGAGATCGTCCTGACAGTGAAACCTCAGCACCTGAACTGATCCATGAAGATTCCAGCACTGCGGCAGCTCCCATGCTTCCGGGCTTAGGCAGTGGCATGCACACAATGGGGCTTAATGATGCTCCATCACTCTGCCCAATAGTTGCCTGCCAGGTGGATCTGGAGGAAAGGCTCCTGCCGGCGTAGAAGAAACCCCATAACAGTCAAGAGTGGCCTGGCATAGGGGCCCAGGACCGGTGCCCCCCACAGTAAGCCCCACTTTCCCTTTCCTTTTAACTATCAAAATGGCTGGCAAATTGGACCACTAAGTGCTAAACTCAGCCCAAAAGGTAGGAGCATCCTCTCCGGACATTACTTCAAAGCATCATCTTGGATTCCTTGTTTCCCGACTGTTAATTTTCAAACCAACACCCTGCCCTATTTCTTGGAGATTGGGTGCACTACAATAGAAAGAAATAACAAAGGATTCTCATTGCTCAGGTTCCTAGCTATTCTACCTGAAAAAAACGTCATCTGATCTAACCTTCTGGCCTATACTCAGCTTCTTCAGAACCAGGTTGGCCTCTTATTACAATACAGCTTATAGGAGAAGAATTAAGGATTCTCTTTGAAATATTAGCTCATCCTAAAGAAAAAAGGAGAACAGAGTCCATCCTGGACCTCAGATACATCAACTTCTTTCTCTACAAGGAGAAGTTCAAGGTAAGTATTCTTCCTATCATCTTACCTACCTGATCAAAGGGGACTAGCTGTTTTTGCTGGCTAGCAAAAATGCATATACATATATAACAAGTGATCACACTTGCAGGAAACGTTTTTCCTTTTTTTTCTGCAAGCATACTACTAACACAAGATCTTCTCATTTAGAATGTCCTCAGTTCCTAGGTTCTTTACCAAATATTTTGTGATTATGACAATCTACTTAACAAACAGAGACTCTTAGCATATCCCCAGCATGAGGACAGCCAAGTCAGAACAGACATAAGGTGGAGGTGTGGCTGGGGTGTTTCCAGGAACCTGGACTTTCCCGTATGATCTCAGAAACGTCCGGAGTCTCATCTACTACTACTACTACTACTACTATTCAGCACTTTTATAGCACCACGCACACAGCGCTGCACAGCTAACCTAGAGGAGGTAGCCAACATGTAAGAGACAGTCCCTGCCCGTTAGAGTCAAGCTCATCAGAGCTTACAATCTAGTTAAAAGAACACAGTGCAGTCATAAGTTAGATCTAAATGCAACGGTGAAGAGGTGAGTCTTCAATCTGGATTTGCAGAGGGCCAGGGAGGATGCCTGGCACACAGATGGAGGTAGGCTGTTCCAGGCGTATGGTGCAGCAAGGTAAAAGGAGCGCAGTGGGGAGTTCGCGGTGCGGTCTAATTTAGACCTGCTTCAGGCATGAATAGGCATCTGAAAAGTGCTAAATTTTGCTGAAAAACATTTAGTATTCTAACCATTAGGCTATTCCTACATGTCCAGGTTCTGAAATACTATTTTGGGGGAATCCATGTAGATGCCCATGCAGCCATCCATACTGAGCATGTTCACATTTGTGAAATCATGTCTACACATGAAAGTGCCTGTTTTTTTTTTTCCAGATGTTCTGGCTTTAGCATCCCAGATTGAACATCCTTTCTAAAATCTTCTTCTATGTTTTTATTCCCAGTTTCATACAGGGAATCCACATGTATGACTGAAGTTATCCATGTTGGGATTTACAGCTCTCCTTTGGACCATGTAGGATTTTAAAAAGGGCTCAATTCAGCCAGACTTTTACAGGAGGGATTAAGGGGGTTATCCTCCTTAATCCCCCATTGTTTATTTCCCCCTCTGAATTGAAATTAAATAAAGATAGTGGCATGTTTAGTTGGCAGCATTTATATGTGTACTTCTGCAAAATGGCAAACTTATGTATGCAAGTGCTGCTACCTGTGGAGGAGTGGCCTAGTGGTTGGGGCAAGGTACTGCAGGCCAGCAGGTCAGGAGTTCAAATCCCACTAGAGGACAGCAACCTTGGGCCAGAAGGACTGGGGTTTCTAGTCCCACAGGTGCTCCTTGTGGTCTTGGGCAAGCCACTTAACCCTCCATAGCCCATGTTCCCTGTAAAATAGTTATCTCCAAGTTATAATGCCCTGTTCAATGTAAACCGCACTGATGCAGAATAGTGCGGTATATAAGAGAATGTAAATAAATAATACAAGTTGCCAAGTTTCCCCTGTTGTTTTTTCGCACATGTAAATTTTCAACTTCATGTACCAGCAAATACAGGTATATTAGATTACTACAGTCATATGTTTATCAAATGCAAGTTCTAAATCAATGACACTCAAGTAGTGAAATAAACCAATAAGAGTTATAGCAGAAGAAGCAATAAAAGGAGCTGTGGATGGCTGAATAGAATAACCAGTAATCCATCTTATGGTTCTTTTGGAGGGGTTCAATTTAAGTTCAAGACAGTCTAACCAGTGGACAACTTTCTCCAGGCAAGGGTTGAGAGATATTTAATATTTATTTATTTAGTTAGTTGGTTAGCTAGCTAACTGGATTTCTATATCACCTTTCACCAGGTCAAAGCGGTGTACATGAAACAAAACAATCAATAGTACAGTATAACATTGAACTATATACAGAAATCATTGATTAAATTGGGGGGGGGGAAGGAATAAACTATATACATATTTATATTTTCGGGGGTAGTTTTCACCTACAGTAAACATGAGATCCAGGAGATCATTGATTCTGTGGGGGAGTTATGTGGATGGGCTAAAATATTCAGTGAAAAGATGTGTCTTTAGGTGCTTCTTGAAGTTGCTGAGGTTGGTGATGTTTCTTAGGGGATTTTGTAGCGTGTTCCAGATTGATGGTGCGCAGAATTGGAAGGCGCATTCACAAGCTTGATGGTTGTATTTAGTTTGAGCATAGGGGATGACTAGGGTGTTCCTGGTAGAGGCTTGTCTGATATGTTGGGTTGTGGGGTTTGAAGTACAGTATATAGGTGAGTTGGGGGCTCAGAGTAGATAGCTTTGTGGGTTAAGAGGAGGATTTTGTATTTTATATGACTGCAGCAGGAGCCAGTGGAGTTCATTAAGGATGGGTGTGATGTGGTCCTATCTTGTTGCTCCCTGGAGGATGTATGCAGTTGTGTGGAGGGTGGTCTCTAAGGGGAGAAGTGTGGTCTGTGGGAGGCCTTGATATATTGCAGTGCAGTAGTCAAGATGTGGTAGAACTATAGCTTCGAGTGCAGAGTGGAAATCTGGTGGATCAAGGAGCAACCAGAGGTATTACAGGGCTTTTGTTTTGAAATATATTGCTCAGGTGACTTTGCTTATATGGGCTTTGAAGGAGAGATGCTGATCCAGGGTGATTCCAAGGTACTTTATGTCCATCTTGGCCTTCACTTGGGTATTGTTTCAGAGTTAGGTCAGTTGGTGGGGAGATTGCTAGGTTGTTTTCCTGTAACCATCTGGAGACATTGGCAAAACATTCTTGAAGGGTAGAGTAAGCGGGCTGTTTTGTGTTGAAAGTGCCATACAGCATGATGCCATCAGTGTGGATGTGGAATTTGAGGTTGTGGGATCTAATTATCAAGCTTAGGTGTCAAAGGTAGATGTTGAATAGGGGTGCTGAGAGAGTTGATCCTTGGAGAACTCCTTCTGTTTGATGGCATGGGGTAAATGTGTTTTGACCAATTTTTATCTGCTGTCATCTGTTGGTTAGGTAGGATTTGAACCAATGGAGAACTGTGCCCTGGATTCTGGTGGATCGAAGATGCTGGATGAGAATGTTGTTGCTAATGGTGTCAAAAACCGATGAGATATTGCAGAATATTAGTAGGAATCCTTGATTGGTGTTTTATATTCCTTTTACTAGGATATCAACTAGGGTGACCAGCAGAGTCTCTATTCCATGGAGAGGGAGGGGAATCCATATTGATGTTGGTCGAGTAGGTTGTTCTGCTCAATATAGTCTTGTAGTTGACATTGGATGATTTTTGCTACGAGTTTGGCAGTAAAGGGGAGGCTGACTACTATGGGTCTGTATGAGGCTGGGTCAGAGGGATTCAGATCTTGGTTATTTTAGAGTGGGATGTATGGAGGAGATTTTCAGGCATTGAGGCATTTCATCTTGTTGGAGTATTGTATTGGTGATTTTGGTGAGTGTGGGACTGAGTTTCTTGCTGCCTTGATACAGATTATTGGGCATAGGTCAAGGGGCAAGGTTGTTGTGTTGAGTGACAAGATGATGTTTTTCATGTGCTCCTTGTTGATGTTGCCAAAGGAGGACAGGGGTTCGGGTTGATGGTATTGTTGGGGGGGGGGAGGGGGCGGTGCTTGCTGGAGGTTGAGCTGTTTGTAATGTGTTGCCAGCTGTTGGGGGGATGGTGATGTTGTGGTTGTCATTTGAGGGTGTTTTGTCAGTTGTTTTATGATGTCAAAGAGTTCTCTTGCTCACACAAAAATTGTTTTGGTCACCGAACGATAATGTATGCAATACAATTCAAAAAAATATATCGTTCATTTCACTGAGTAGGAACAAAATCAAACACAATATAGCACTGCAGGTCTCAGTTTAAAATAATACCGCTACACCGGGGTTGACACCCTATGGCAGCGTTTGTGTTGTATCACATCAATGACCGTGTGCTAAATTTTTTGAAAATACATCTTTATATAACTGTTCAATTTGAAGATATCATTCTGTCCTAAGATGTTATCTTAGTGTTTCACGACGAAATACTCAGCTTTAGAGGACCAGATGAAATCTTACTGTCTTAATCCCAACGTGCAGTCCCGGTACCAGCAGATGTTTCAAAAGCTTTTCATCAGGGGACCTATATATAACTAGAAAAACCAACAATACTCAATCCATAAAAATCACTTACTCACCCCCACTCCATTGTTTCTAATATTAAAATATCACTAAAAACCCAAACCACATAACACAATTACATAACAAAATTACCTCTAGTGCTGCCCGCGTTCATTCACAAACAATACACCGGCTATTACTAATCTCCCGCCAGTGGAAAAACGCCGCGCATGCGTGATGTACTTCCATCCTTCTTTATAAAACATTTGTCTACCAATCCCGTTCCACCTATCGAAATGAACGATATATTTTTTTGAATTGTATTGCATACATTATCGTTCGGTGACCAAAACAATTTTTGTGTGAGCACAATCATGGCTGGTCCGGAAGGATGGAAGAATGTTTTGAGTTACACCCAAGATCACATTATGAGCCTTACGAAAGAAAAAAACCCTTTCACACAGTTGGATCTACAGCTTAATTCTTCTCAATAAATGACATGGGAAACTTTTCTGAAACTCCAAAAGAAGAGAACACGTCTTGAGTTGCATCGCTACTCGCTAATAGAATATATTAATCGTCAGCAAATACCCGTGGCCTACGAGTATATAAGGAGCCAAAAAAGCCTGCTATGGAAGTAGAGTTTATAGAGCAATGGAACCAAATATTAAACAAGTGCTCCTTGGATCTAATGGTCCTGATAGTCGATACAGCTAAGAAAGATTTAGCTAAGGTAACAGAAGAGTTGAATATTATAGAAGCCAGCCTCAGATCTATAGAGCAAGAAGGAGTTTTTGCCCTTAAAATGGATGATGTGAAAAAACAGCTGGAGTTATTCCATCAGGAGGTTATGGCGGCGAAATTGCAAAAATTTAAATGGGATCACAGTGATTACACTGTTGGTTATATCTATCCCTGGATGAATACGAAAAGGAAAGTGAAGAAAACCACAAAAAAAGTCAACTTTGAGGCAGGGGCGGCCCAAGGGGGGTGCGGGGCCATGTGTGGAGACTCAGTGCGGGGCCTCATTTGCATAAGTGGCCTTATTTGCATAAATATTTGCATAATGTTACCATACACTAACTTTTAGTAAACATGTCTCTTAATGAGTGTATGGATAAAGAAAGACTAAAAGATTTCTACATTACTATAATCCAGTGCCAACCGCCAGGCACATTAGGAACCACTACAAATGCTGCCCATTTAGAACCCATAGCAAACCCACCGTATCCTGACAGCATTACCAGGACTCACAAAGCACCATACCCTACCTATCAAAAGGCAACACTGCAAATATTAAACCAATACATTTCAGAGAATACTGGGGAAAGAGAACAAGTGGCAATGTCAAATAGGAATTACATAAACAGAATACCTCAGCTCAGTTACACATGCAGAACATAGACCATCACCAAACAAGGAATCACAATTTAGAAACAGGAAGGCAATAATTAAACTGGGAACCCCAAAAGCCAAACTTGGAAGTACAACAACACTGTAGAAATAAAACTATAAATTAATTTCCTCTTGTACCAAACAAAGCACAGACGTTAATGATGCACATTTCCTAGAGGTTTCATATTCCAGTTAATAAATTCAAAATAAAGAGATATTTCTACCTTTTGTGCATTTTTTTTCAGTTGCAATTGTTCCAGCCACTTTCTTCTGGTTTCTTCATGTTTTCTGCTAACTGTCCATCGTCTGCTGTCCATTTGTTCTTTCTTCTCTCTTCTAGTTTTTTTTCCATTCTCTCTCTACATCTGCTTTAACATACTAATCTTTCTCCTTTTGCTCTTTCCTCATTCCTATTTCATCCACACAAATTTTAACCCTCCATCCTCAATCCCCACTTATTCTCCCAATACCAGGCCAATTGTAGATTTTTCATCCCTCCCACACAAAATATTTGTCCCCTCTCCATTTTACTCTCCCAGCCCCATCCCATTCTAATCCTCCCCCAACATCAGCTCCCTTCTAGTTCCAGTCTCACCCAGCATCCATTCCCTTCTAGTCCCTGCATCAGCCCATTTCCAGTCCTAGCCCACCATCAACCCATTTCCAGTCCTAGCTCCCCCATCCATTTTCAGTCTGAGTCCCTTCATCAGCTCATTTCCAATCCTAGCCCCCCATCAGCCCATTTCTAGTCATTTCCTAGCCCCATCATCAGCCCATGTCAAATCATAGCTCCCCTCCACTCAGTCCAATTCCAGTCCAAGCCCCCACCCATGAGCCTACTTTCAGTTCTAGCCCCTCCATGAGTCCATTTCAATTCAAGCCCCCACCACAGCCCATTTCCAATCTTAGCTCCCCCCAACAGCCCATTTCCAGTCCTATCCTAGCTGGTCCATCAGCCCATTTTCAGTCCTAGCTCCCTTCCCTCACAGCCCATTTCCATTCCAAGCTCCCTCCCCATCAGCTATTTGCAGTTCAAGCCTCCCCTTCCACTCAGCCCATTTCCAGTCCTAGCCCCCCATCAACCCACTTCCAGTCCTAACCCCCCATCACCCCATTTTCAGTTTAAGCCCCCCCTATAACCCATTACCAGTCCTAACCCCCCCATCAGCCCACTTCCAGTCTTAACCCCATCAGCCCATTGCCAGTCCTAAACCCACCCCCCATCAGCCCACAGCCCATTACCAGTCCTAACCACATCAGCCCACCTCAAGTCCTAACCCCTCCCCATCAGCCCATTAGCAGTCCTAACCCCCCCCCCAGCCCCACCCCCCCAGCCCATTAGCAGTCCTAACCCCCCCCACCCCCCCAGCCCATTAGCAGTCCTAACCCCTCCCCATCAGCCCATTAGCAGTCCTAACCCACCCCCATCCCCCCAGCCCATTAGCAGTCCTAACCCCTCCCCATCAGCCCATTAGCAGTCCTAACCCACCCCACCCCCCCAGCCCTTAGCAGTCCTAACCCACCCCCCACCCCCCCCCCCAGCCCATTAGCAGTCCTAACAACCCACCTCCCCCCAGCCCATTAGCAGTCCTAACAACCCCCCCAGCCCATTAGCAGTCCTAACAACCCCCCAGCCCAGCCCATTAGCAGTCCTAACACCCCCCAGCCCAGCCCATTAGAAGTCCTTACAAACCCCCCCACCCCAGCCCAGCCCATTCGCAGTCCTAACAACCCCCCCCCCCAGCCCAGCCCATTAGCAGTCCTAACAAACCCCCCCCAAGCCCAGCCCATTAGCAGTCCTAACAACCCCCCCCAGCCCAGCCCAGCCCATTAGCAGTCCTAACAACTCCCAGCCCAGCCCATTAGCAGTCCTAACAACCCCCCCCAGCCCAGCCCAGCCCAGCCCATTAGCAGTCCTAACAACCCCCCCCCAGCCCAGCCCAGCCCAGCCCATTAGCAGTCCTAACAACCCCCCCCCAGCCCAGCCCAGCCCAGCCCATTAGCAGTCCTAACAACCCCCCCCCAGCCCAGCCCAGCCCAGGCCATTAGCAGTCCTAACAACCCCCCCCCCAGCCCAGCCCAGCCCATTAGCAGTCCTAACAACCCCCCCCCAGCCCAGCCCAGCCCAGGCCATTAGCAGTCCTAACAACCCCCCCCCAGCCCAGCCCAGCCCAGCCCAGCCCATTAGCAGTCCTAACAACCCCCCCCCCAGCCCAGCCCAGCCCAGCCCATTAGCAGTCCTAACAACCCCCCCAGCCCAGCCCAGCCCAGCCCATTAGCAGTCCTAACAACCCCCCCCCCCCAGCCCAGCCCAGCCCAGGCCATTAGCAGTCCTAACAACCCCCCCAGCCCAGCCCAGCCCAGCCCAGCCCTTTATCAGTACTAACAAACCCCCCCCCAGCCCAGCCCAGCCCAGCCCAGCCCAGCCCATTAGCAGTCCTAACAACCCCCCACCCCAGCCAAGCCAAAATTAAAAAAAAAGAAAACCTGTCTGCTGCCGCGGTCGGGGCTGCCGTGGCAGAATCGAGCGTGCCGCGGGGCCCCCCTGTGCACCGCAGAGCCTGCCCTCCCCTGTAGCAGCTCTCTCTTTGGAGCTGAAGTCAGACGCGCCGGCTTGCAGAGCAGAGCGCGAGGGAAGAGTTTCTCCCTCGCTGCTCTGTTAAGCCCGCGGGGGCTGATGGGAACTTCCCATCAGCCCCCGCGGGCTTAACAGAGCAGCGAGGGAGAAACTCCTCCCTCGCGCTCTGCAAGCCGGCGCGTCTGACTTCAGCTCCAAAGAGAGAGCTGCTACAGGGGAGGGCAGGCTCTGCCGTGCACAGGGGGGCCCCGCGGCACGCTCGATTCTGCCGCGGCAGCCCCGACCGCGGTAGCAGACAGGTGGGGTTTTTTTTTCCAATTTTACTTTTCAAAAGAATGTTTTTTGCGCAGGGCCCCCTGAAACGCGGGGCCCTGTGCAAAAAACATTCTCGCTCAATGGACGGGCCAGCCCTGCTTTGAGGATACGTCGGATGAAGGAGTTTCCACAGACTCGACCCGATCCTCTAAGGGGAGTGAAGATTTTTTAGAGGAAACCACCAATGGCAAGAAAAAGAAAAAAGAAAAAAGAATCAGACCGTCTAAAACAAAAATCAACAGGAAAGAAGAAATGAATGAGCTGCAGCTTACTAAGTCCAATACTGATCTTGTGGTCAACATATCTGGAAAGCCTTTATCCTCCTTTGAGCTGGACGTTTTAAATAAAGGTTTATCTTTTGTGCCCCGCTGTGAGTTCGATTCTTTCCAATTTAGAATTGACCTGGAAGCTTTAATTCGAAAGCTATGGCTAAAAGCATATTTCTCATCAGTACAATCAGTGGACACTGAACAGCAAATTGATTCTAGATCTGATATGAGCTCTGAGCGAGTTCGTTTGCCATTTAAATCAAACTGGTGCCCTCCGGGAAGTCCTCATCCAGCTCTTGAGGTTTTTAAACAATTGGTATTATCTGATATAAAGAAGTTAGAAACCACCAAGTCATTGCATCGCACAGCCCTTACTCCAGATGAACATCGGGCATTACGAACATTAAAGGCCCGTACGGATATAGTAATAAAAAGAGCCGACAAAGGTGGAGCGATTGTGTTAATAGCACAAGCGGATTATATCTCTGAAGCCTTATCACAATTACAGGATCCAGTAGTATATACCCATTTAGAGGTTGATCCTCTTTTAGAACTTCAACAGCAAATAAAACGTTTAACTTTGGAAGCGTTAGATCAACATTTAATCACTAAACGAGAATACCAATTTTTGAATTTGAAAGCACCGGGTACGGCTAAACTATATCTGGTCCCGAAGATACACAAAAATCTATTAAAACCTCCAGGCAGACCCATCGTGTCCACCCGTGGTAGTGTTCTTGAGCCTTTATCAGTTTTTTTAGATTCATATTTACGTCCCCTATTACCTTCTATACCCTCATTTTTGAAAGATACCACTCACTTTTTGAATATACTAGAAGATCATAATTTAATGGCCGCCCAGTCTCAAGTTCAGCTAGTGTCGTTAGATGTCGTCTCCCTGTACACAAACATACCACAGAGGGCGGCTCTAATAGTGGTGGATAAGGTACTTACAAAACGTACAGATATGACTGAGCTGAAGAAAGCTTTTTCTTCTTAAATAACCGGGTAGCCAGACCCGGCGCTCACCTTTACCTTATACCTTGCTTCCCCCCCTCCCCCCACCCCCCAGCCTCTTGCCCCATCAAGCAATAGTATTTCTCTTTCTTTTCCCACAAATTACTCTGACAGCCAAGTATGGTAACATCTGGTCGCAGCTTTATTTCCCATAACAACAAAACCATAACAGGAACAATGCTCTTCCAATCCCCCCCCCCCCCAGCGGAGCGATGCGTCACCAGCCATGCTACTAGCAAAGCGACCTCGCCTCCGCTGCAACCATGGTCCGACCACCGGCAACATTCCGACCACCCCTATCCGACTTCGCCATATTACTAGCAAAAGTCTTCCAGCGGTAGTCCGGGTCGAGGGCACCCCGCCCCCGTCCCAAGTCGCCTAAGGCTCCGGACCCCGGAAACCTCTGGGATCCCGCCTCACCCCCCCCCCCCCAGCTGCGACACCCCTACACCATCCCCGCAACCGCAAAGGCTGGGCAGGCGGGTGGGCTGCCGCGCCTCCCGCCAAACAGCCTGTGCTCTGGAGAGTCTCCTACCCGCCAGAGCACATGGCTGCCTGCACCCTGATTGGCTCCGCTCGCCCGACTCCACGAGCGGAGCCAATCATTTTAAATAAGGCACCGCGTGCACGGCCCTGCGCGGCCCCGACCTCAACCCCCTCCACCCCTGTGCACGAGCAGGGTCCCGCGCCAGGCAAAGCACCCGGTTATGAGCAGGCGCCGGGACCCTGCCCGCGCCTTTATTTTTAGCGGATCTAGCTATCAGTCTTAATTATTTTGAGTTCCAAGGAATATTGTATCAGCAGCGGGTAGGAGTGGCTATGGGCGCAACTTGTGCCCCATCCATAGCAAACATTTATATGGGGTTTTTTGAGAAAAACTGGTTAGAAACTTCACAATATTCTTCTTCTATAATACTCTGGAAACACTTTATTGACGACGTATTTTTATTATGGCGAGGTACAATACAGTTGCTAGAAGAACTTCTAGAATGGCTAAATACTCGAGACAAAAATATAAAGTTTACTTCACAATATCATGCAGAAACTTTAAATTATTTGGATGTTAATATTAGCCGGTCTATAGAAGGGTGGAAAACTACGGTATATAGAAAACCGACAGATAGGGTCACCTATCTACAATACACTAGTCTGCACCCGCCGCGATTGAAATCAGGGCTCCCCTTTTCTCAGTTTTTAAGGTTTAGGCATAATTGTTCTGATTGTGAAGACTATAAACGAAAAGCAACATTACTTCAGGAGAATTTTTTACAGCGGGGATACCCAAGGAAGGTGGTCCGTCAGGCTTACACCAGGGCTTTATATAACCATCGATCTGCCCTGTTGTGGGCTAACACCAATACACGACGGGAAGGTAGGAGTGATATGTCAGTAAATTTGATCACGCGATATTCACCTTTGAGTGGAGAGCTGCAAAAACTTTTTGCGAAAGTATGGGAGCGTTATAGCTACAGTACCAGGGTTGGAGGATAAATAGATCCGGTGCGTTTGGCAGCGAGCATACAATCTGAAGGACATCCTTAGCCCCACACTGATACCGTCAGCAATGCAAGACGCACGAGCTCATAATTCGGGAGGTCACTCAGCATGTGGAACGTGCGATATTTGTTCTATTACTTTGAGCTCAGATGTTTTTGTATAATGGGGTCACGGTATCCCTTCGCAGTTTTACGACCTGTGAGTCCAAAAATGTAGTTTACGCGGTGGTATGTCCGTGTGGGCTGTGCTATATAGGAAAGACGATTCGTACATTTCGTGTTCGCATGAGAGAACACCGTAGCCGTCTTAGCTGTAAGTATATGGAAGCTCCAATGGTAAAGCATTGTTTGGAGAAAGACCACACTTTTGAACAATTACGTTGTTTATGTTTGGATAAAATTAGGGTTGGAAGTCAGTGGAAAACATTAGATCAAACACTTTTGAAACGAGAGCAAAGATTGATTTTTCGCCTGAACACTTTAGCCCCGGCAGGGTTGAATGGAGAGATAGACTGGTCAGCATGTATATAGTTGAAACAACAAGGGGGAGGAGCTTTATCCAGACTGTAGTAGAAAGTGATAGGTGGAACGGGATTGGTAGACAAATGTTTTATAAAGAAGGATGGAAGTACATCACGCATGCGCGGCGTTTTTCCACTGGCGGGAGATTAGTAATAGCCGGTGTATTGTTTGTGAATGAACGCGGGCAGCACTAGAGGTAATTTTGTTATGTAATTTTGTTATGTGGTTTGGGTTTTTAGTGATATTTTAATATTAGAAGCAATGGAGTGGGGGTGAGTAAGTGATTTTTATGGATTGAGTATTGTTGGTTTTTCTAGTTATATATAGGCCCCCTGATGAAAAGCTTTTGAAACGTCTGCTGGTACCGGGACTGCACGTTGGGATTAAGACAGGAAGATTTAATCTGGTCTTCTAAAGCTGAGTATTTTGTCGTGAAACACTAAGATAACATCTTAGGACAGAATGATATCTTCAAATTGAACAGTTATATAAAGATGTATTTTCAAAAAATTTAGCACACGGTCATTGATGTGATACAACACAAACGCTGCCATAGGGTGTCAACCCCGGTGTTGCGGTGTTATTTTAAACTGAGACCTGCAGTGCTATATTGTGTTTGATTTTGTTCCTACTCAGTGAAATGAACGATATATTTTTTTGAAAAGAGTTCTCTTGGGCAATTAATTGAGGAGTTGAGTAGTTAGATCTGGGGTTAGTATAGGCAGTTGAAAGTATATTGCCGGCATAATGGAAGGCACTTATATCTGAGCCCTGAATTACTGTGGCAAGCTTTTTGATGCCACTGTATATCTGATCTTTAATTTTCACTTATTGTCCCAATTCTTTCTAGAATCTTGGCTATGATTTTGTTCTATTTACTATAGCCTGTGCATATTCTTTAAGTTTGCTTTATTTGTAAACTTTTAAAACCATTTTATGGTTTGCTGAGAAAATGAATATCATGCATTATATTTGTAGAGACCACTAAAGTCCTGTATTTTTATTTTAACAAAACCTCTAGTGGCTCTACCAGAGAAGTTCTATCTCACCTCTTTCTAACTTAACTGTTTATAGAACATGACTCATTCAGCAGATTTAGTGAAGTAATGCTGGAAGGGTCCTTGACTTGATATGTGAGCTGGAAGGAGAAGTGTGGTTTTACAGTAGATGGAAACTGTAAAAGGCATAAAACCCCACTGCTGATTGAAATCTGGGTGTTTGGCTCCACAGCCATTGCACCTCTGGCCATGCATTTAGGATGGGAAGAAACAAATGGTATAACCCTATGTCTATCCAAAAGAGTTTCTAAGGAGAGGTGACTGAGGCTGTTTAAGCCACAGTAACAGTCATGGGTCTTCTCACAAATTACTCAAAGGGAACCAGACAGACCACCAGAAAGCTGCTCAGTGCCTACCCTTTGACTTCTTATTTATTTAACTGTTTTTGTTATACCACTTTTATCATTTTTAGTCAAAGTGGTTTACATTATAGCTTAAACTTTGTAATGTACATTAAAAAGGTAAGGTGATAACTTAGATTCTTCTGAAGTAATGGAGGACTAAGTGACATGCCCAAGGCCACAAAGCCTGCTAGTAGGAATCAAAAACTGATCTTTTGGTTCCCAAGCCAGTGCTCTAACCATTAGGCTACTCTGACCTCTGAGGAAGGGCACCACAGAGGCCTCATCAAGAGCTCCTAGAGGGAGAAACCAGTGACAACACTTATTGAGGAGGAGGAGGAGGATTCAGTGAGACACAGAGAAACTGAATACTGAAAGGGAACAGTGTCTGCAGCTTTTTGAGAACCAGGTGGACCCTATTAATTCACTCGGGGGGTCATTCTGAAACACAAATATATTGCCTAGACATGCAGGATAGACGTTTTGTTTGCAAAAATGTCTAGATCCATATTCTGCAATCATGCGGCCCTGCGCATACATGGAAATAACACGGGGATCTCAGAACGTGGGCAGGAGAGGACAGAATGAAGTGTGGCAAGTATAAAGCATATAAAGGAAATGTATAAAGCATATTCAGAAAGGCCCGTGTACGTCCTGAGTGTATCCCGTGGATGCATACATTATACTAGCAGCAACGTGGAATAAGGAAAGCACTTATAAGTTGTTTTTGCTCTGATCCTCAACGGGTCCCATATAGATGAATGGTTGTGACATGTTTGTAGTGACCTGGTGTGTCTGCTGTCTGGGAGAGCACAAAATGCAGCTGCTAAAAGTAGAATGCACAGGTGGGGGACATTTGTAAGGTGAGGTACCAATAAAAATACCTTATCCTGGTTTTGCTGGTATTTGCCATCTGTGCTAAAGGGGCTATTCTAAGCTTCCCTAAGAATTTCTATATTTGGAGAAATAGGACTGCAAATGTAGGGATGGTATGTGAGTTAGTATGGAGCAGAAGCATGTTTGGCTGAGCAGTGTGGTAACGGGACGCTCTGCTATTATGTTTTACCAGCAGTTGTTTATAAGTGCAAGGCATAGGTTTTGCAGGGGTATGCAATTTGTGACCGCATGCAAGACTGTGTGTGTGTGTGTGTGTGTGTGTGTGTGTGTGTGTGTGTGTGTGTGTGTGTGATGTGGACTGCTGGGGAGGCTCTGGCAGACCTGGCATGCTGATCTGCAATACTGGAGGGACATGTTTGGATCATAAGACTGACCGCAGCATCACCATTTGCAAGTGTAAATGGGCAGCAACCTCTATACAGCTGCTCTGCAGCAATCTATCAGGGCAAGTCCCTGTCAATGGTGGGGGACCCGCAGAGTGGGGGCAAGCAGCAGAACGGACAGCACTAATGCATATTTAAATGCACCATCAGAGGTCTCTAACATTGAGCACATTTGTCAGGACATACCTCGTATGATGGTGGTTTTGAGCCTATGGGGCTTGTTTACAAAGCCGTGGTAGCGGTTTCTGATCATTATTGGAGCCGCGGCCCCATTGATTTCAATGGGGCCGCGGCTCCGATAATGATCGGAAACCGCTACCGCAGCTTTGTAAACAAGCCTCTATGTTTCTGATGTTTGCACTGCTGCCTGGGCCCATCCTGGTGGTTTCCTATGAAAGACAGGGATAAGTTTTGACATGTAGCTGTATAGACTGTGATGAGGAAGTTCCATTTCCTACCTTAAAAACACAGGATTCGCTGAATTCTAGTCTTGAAGCTGACAGACAGGCAGGACATGTGAGCAGCAGTTGTCAGGGGCGACATAAACAAACCCAGCCACGGGGTTTGCAAACACGCCCAGCTGAAAAACATTCCCCAGTTTCTAATAGCTTGCACCTGGATAGGGGAAGAGCTAATAGCCATTATAAAAGTCACGCAGGAAATACAGAGTCAGAACTGGCTGGACTAGGTGAACTGTTGGAACTAGCTGAACCAGCTGATCTAGAGGAAGAAGGAGGAGTTTCAGACTCTGACCCAGGACGTGAGTCAGAACCAGAACTAGGAAGAGTTCACCACAGAAACTACCCAGAGTACTGCAGGAGAAAGCAGCTAGTGAGGTCAGAGAACAGCTGTAAGTGTTCTGCTGATAGCAAGTCGTTTGGAGCTCAGAGGCAATGTTCCAACTGGAGTGATTGGAAGCCTAAAGACAAACAGTATGTATTTGAGAGCTGCAGCCTGGAGAATGATTCTGGTAGAAAGCTAAAGTTTACTGATAAAAGAAATACCTGCAGGGTTAACGCTGAGAAGCCTCGTGTGGGAAATCCTAGGTGGGGGCAGGGCTGTAACACCCAGCTGAGGGATTTGTGCACAGAGCTGAAGAGAGAGCAGTTAACACCTCCAGAGAGAGAAAGGTATTTCCCTGAAGATGTGTGCATGTCTGAAGAAGAGATATTAGAAGTTCCTAAGCCTCAGAGAAAACCCCGAAGGTTTAAACTTGGTGCTAATAGGGGAGAAGAATATTGTTTATCAAAGCCTGAAGCTAGAGCCAATAAGCATTCCAAGGGTAGAACCTCCTACAAGAAGTTGGACTCTAAAAACCCCGAATGGTGGCTTCCCTCTCTCCCAGACACCGAGGAATATGGTAGCTGTTATTCTAGCCCTAAAGGGAGTTGGGCAGAGAGACACTGTGACGGCACGTTACAGGGGAACTTGCAGAGATATTGTGACAAGGAGAACCCAGATAATACTGAATGCATGCAAGAGCCTATGGTCATTGATACACTCAGTGAATGTTCATTTGATGGTGACCCAATGGACTGCACATTGATTTTCTCTGATAGAGTGACGTCTTTTTGCTAGTCAAAGGCTGTATGGTGTGTAAAGCAAACACTATAAGTGAAGAGCGCTGTTTGCACATAGAGAAACTATGTGCTGAGTTTTGCATGTTTAGCTTTGACCATTTACTTTAAGAAGCAAGAAGAAGCTGTTCTAATTTCCTTTGTGTTTTGCCAGAAAGTATGGCTTATTTGTTTTGAGTATTGTGTTATATTACCTGAAGAATCTGACCCCGGGAGGGGAAATAAATCCTTTTACCTTAAACCACTCGTGTTCACAACTACTTAATCGCCATCAGACACAGATCTGCTACCCTAGGTGGCAGCCTGCCCACCTGGTGGTGACATAACTGGCGTAGTCTCTCGGATTTTTCAAGCAAGAAAAAACAACACAGTACAAGAACGTGCATAAAGGATAACACGCTAAAAAGGAAAAAAAAAGTTTTGCTGTCTTGGACGGAGAAAAGGAAAAACCCGGACCGGATTTTTTCAAGTTCCTGACCTGGAAGGCAGTCAAGACACAGCTTTCTCAACGCACGATCCTGCACCGTGCTAAGGTAATGGTAGGAAGGCACAGGGGTGACTAGGATCAGTGAGAAAGGGGGGAGCTGTGGTGCTAAAGGAAGCAAATAGAAAAAAAAAAAAAGAAACACATAGTTTGTGCCGCACTTGGTGGGCCCTGTCTTTCTTTTTCCTTTGCAGGTACGCGACAGAGCGACGGAATGGATCCGCAAGAAATGAAAGACTGGATGGAGGCTCAATGGAAGGCCCAAGGAGAACTGGCTAGACTGAGTCAAGAGAGGATGATGGCCGCGATGACCGAGCAGCAGCAACCACTGTTGGAATTACTAGGGATTCTGATCAAGAGGACTGTTACAACAGCAGAGGTTAATTCCTCGGTGTCCAAGGCAGTAGGACTAAATGATTGCAATGCTTTGACATTGGGACAGCTAAAATCATATGACAACTTTGATGATTTTACGGACGCCTTCGAGCATATCGCAGAGGCGGCTAAATGGCCGATTGACCAATGGGCCGTAAGGTTCGCTATGACTTTATCAGGTGAAGCACTAGCGGCCTACAAAACAATGCCTGTCGGTCTATCGTCTAGTTACCCGGAGGTAAAATCAGCCATAAGGGATAGGCTGGGTTTGACACCCATGCACTACAAAAGGCTCTTCAGAGAAGCTAGGCTTATGAATAAAGAAACGCCTAAAGCGTTATTACAGAGGTTAAGGGGACTAGCGACCAAATGCTTGCTCCAGAGAGGGCGACGGTAGAGTCATTGTTAGACACCGTCATCTTAGAGCAATATTTGGAAGCTATACCGCCTGAGATAAAGGCTTTCATAATGCTACAGAAGTGTCATTCTACCCAAGACGCTGCCAACCTCACGGAGAATTATTTTGAGGCCGAATTAGCCAGCACCTCCGGAGGCAATGTTTTAAAAGTGGCCGGTCTTGATAGAATGTGTGGAGTAAGAAAGACCTTTAAGAGAAATGTATGTGGTGAGAATGTATGTAATGAAAAGGTGTTTGGTAAAAATGTAGAGAAAAATATTTCTAGGAAATGTTTTAACTGTGGCCAGCCTGGACATTTATACAGGAAATGTAATGAACGCACTGCCCTAGTGTCGGGAGGAGAGAACCACCTAGAGGAAGGATTTTTGCTAAAAGTCTGGGTAGAAGGGATAGAGGCTTTGGCGCTCCTAGATTCCGGAGCCGACCAAAGCATAGTCTCCCAAGAGATGTGGCAGACCATCACGGCCCATGACCCCTCTACCCTAGGCCAAGTAGACGGAAGAGTGAGTGTAAAATGCGTGCATGGCACCTCTTCCCATTACCCGCTGTACAGAGTGTGTGTGGAAGGAGTAGGTACTAAAGAAGAAGTACAAGTAGCAGTAGTTCCCCGACTCCCTTATGAGGTAGTGTTAGGACGCGACTGGCCCCCATTTACTAGAGAGATGAAGAAAGGCCTTAGCAAAGAACCCGAGGTATCAAAAACTGAGGCCATAGCACAAAAAGTTCCCAAACCCTTATTTGAGAGGACACAAAAGCCCAAGGGCCACATAAAACCACAGGTAGTGGAGGGAACCTCTCTAAAGAAAAAGTTTGTCTTACGCTTCTCCAAAATATCTCCGCTAGCTCAAAGTCCAAAGAGGGCTTCTGAAGCCGCGGCAGGTTATGACTTGTTTAGCATAAGCGATACAGTGGTGCCGCGGGAAGGAAAAGCCCTTATTGATACCGGATTACAGATCCAGATACCTGAAGGCTGCTACGGCCGAATAGCCCCGCGGTCCGGATTAGCTGTTAAAAATTTTCTGGACGTAGGAGCGGGGGTGGTAGACCCTGACTATCGGGGGGAAGTGAAGGTCCTGCTCTTTAATTTTAGTAAAGAGAATTATAGGGTCAGGAAGGGTGACAGAATTGCCCAATTAATATGCGAACGCGTAGGTTTTCCCCTGGTAGAAGAAGTCCCTTCATTAACTTCCACAACCCGAGGTACGGGTGGATTTGGTTCCACAGGTAAGGGGGAGGTGAAAAGCCTCACGGCCATGGCAGATGGAAAAAGAGAGGACGACTTAGGCCCCCAACCCGCTGATTGGAGGGAACAGCCGGAGCCGCGCATAGGCACGGACTTGTCAGTACCACAGCAAAGGGAACTGACCCAGATGCTAGGTAAATTTACTGATGTTCTCACGATGATGCCGGGAGAAACGCGCATCGTCGCCCATGAAATCATCACAACCCCAGGGAAAATAGTTTGACAACGTCCCTACAGGCTACCTGAGGCAAAAAAGACAGAAGTGATAGCCCAGGTAAAAGAAATGGCTAAAATGGGCATCATTGAGGAGTCTAGAAGCCCGTGGTCAAGCCCAATCATGCTGGTCCCAAAACCAGACGGGACGCTTCGATTCTGTATCGATTTTAGGCAGGTTAACAGCATATCACAATTTGACGCCTATCCGATGCCACGGATAGATGACTTGCTAGACCGGTTAGGCCAAGCCCGATTTTTGACAACACTGGATTTAACCAAGGGATATTGGCAAATCCCGTTAACTAGAGACTCCAAGCCAAAAACCGCTTTCAGCACGCCGGTGGGCCTATATCAGTTTAGGCGTATGCCATTTGGCCTTCATGGCGCAGCAGCCACGTGCCAAAGGCTTATTGATCAAGTCTTGCGGCCTCACCAAAATTACGCGCTAGCGTATATGGATGATGTAGTCATCTACAGCAACACATGGGCTGAGCACTTATTCAGGGTAGAGGCTGTATTACAAGCCATCCAAAAGGCCGGCCTAACCTTAAATCCAGTAAAGTGCCTATTTGCCACTAGGGAGGCCAAGTATCTAGGACATATAGTGGGAAACGGACTGGTAAAACCCCTCACGAGCAAAATTGACAGTGTCAGAAATTTTCCCCGGCCCCTGGATAAAAGGCACAT
The DNA here is from genome assembly GCA_033557465.1 of Ichthyophis bannanicus. Classification (NCBI taxonomy): domain Eukaryota; kingdom Metazoa; phylum Chordata; class Amphibia; order Gymnophiona; family Ichthyophiidae; genus Ichthyophis; species Ichthyophis bannanicus. Next base: position 619,705,463 of record CM066034.1, on the reverse strand, counting down.
CCGTAGCTTTTTAGGCCTTACTACAGGAGGTTTATCCCTAGGTTTGCAGAAAAGAGCATGATATTCACAGAAATGCTCAAAAAGAATGTGCCGAACATTGTACGGTGGACTCCGGAGGCAGAGGAGGCTTTTCTTTCTCTTAAAGAAAAACTTTGTAAAGCTCCAGTCCTAAGAGGGGTAGATTTTCGGCTGCCTTTCATCGTGCAGACCGACACCTCCGAGACAGGTCTAGGCGCTGTCATGTCACAGACATTCGAAGGGATAGAGAATCCCGTTACATATCTCAGCTGGAAACTGTCCGATGCCGAGAAAAAATATTCCACCGTGGAACGCGAATGCCTCGCGATCAAATGGGCTATAGAGGCATTACGGTTTTACCTATCAGGGCGCAAGTTTGTTCTAATCACGGACCATGCGCCGTTGAAATGGCTCGGCCATATGAGAAATGATAACGCTCGTTTGACCAGGCGGCACTTAGCTTTACAGGCCTTTGACTTTGAGGTACAACACAGGGCAGGCAAGTTGCACGGCAACGCAGATGCGTTATCAAGGCTTATGTGCTGTCAGACGAGGGCGTCAGCAGCCCATAAGGTTTTAAGGGGGGGATATGTGATGAGGAAGTTCCATTTCCTACCTTAAAAACACAGGATTCGTTGAATTCTAGTCTTGAAGCTGACAGGCAGGCAGGACATGTGAGCAGCAGTTGTCAGGGGCGACATAAAAAAACCCAGCCACGGGGTTTGCAAACACGCCCAGCTGAAAAACATTCCCCAGTTTCTAATAGCTTGCACCTGGATAGGGGAAGAGCTAATAGCCATTATAAGAGTCACACAGGAAATACAGAGTCAGAACTGGCTGGACTAGGTGAACTGTTGGAACTAGCTGAACCAGCTGATCTAGAGGAAGAAGGAGGAGTTTCAGACTCTGACCCAGGACGTGAGTCAGAACCAGAACTAGGAAGAGTTCACCACAGAAACTACCCAGAGTACTGCAGGAGAAAGCAGCTAGTGAGGTCAGAGAACAGCTGTAAGTGTTCTGCTGATAGCAAGTCGTTTGGAGCTCAGAGGCAACATTCCAACTGGAGTGATTGGAAGCTTAAAGATAAACAGTATGTATTTGAGAGCTGCAGCCTGGAGAATGATTCTGGTAGAAAGCTAAAGTTTACTGATAAAAGAAATACCTGCAGGGTTAACACTGAGAAGCCTCGTGTGGGAAATCCTAGGTGGGGGCAGGGCTGTAACACCCAGCCGAGGGATTTGTGCACAGAGCTGAAGAGAGAGCAGTTAACACCTCCAGAGAGAGAAAGGTATTTCCCTGAAGATGTGTGCATGTCTGAAGAAGAGATATTAGAAGTTCCTAAGCCTCAGAGAAAACCTTGAAGGTTTAAACTTGGTGCTAATAGGGGAGAAGAATATTGTTTATCAAAGCCTGAAGCTAGAGCCAATAAGCATTCCAAGGGTAGAACCTCCTACAAGAAGTTGGACTCTAAAAACCCCGAATGGTGGCTTCCCTCTCTCCCAGACACCGAGGAATACGGTAGCTGTTATTCTAGCCCTAAAGGGAGTTGGGCAGAGAGACACTGTGACGGCACATTACAGGGGAACTTGCAGAGATATTGTGACAAGGAGAACCCAGATAATACTGAATGCATGCAAGAACCTATGGTCATTGATACACTCAGTGAATGTTCATTTGATGGTGACCCAATGGACTGCACATTGATTTTCTCTGATAGAGTGACGTCTTTTTGCTAGTCAAAGGCTGTATAGTGTGTAAAGCAAACACTATAAGTGAAGAGCGCTATTTGCACATAGAGAAACTATGTGCTGAGTTTTGCATGTTTAACTTTGACCATTTACTTTAAGAAGCAAGAAGAAGCTGTTCTAATTTCCTTTGTGTTTTGCCAGAAAGTATGGCTTATTTGTTTTGAGTATTGTGTTATATTACCTGAAGAATCTGACCCCGGGAGGGGAAATAAATCCTTTTACCTTAAACCACTCGTGTTCACAACTACTTAATCGCCATCAGACACAGATCTGCTACCCTAGGTGGCAGCCTGCCCACCTGGTGGTGACAAGACCCATTTCAGTTTTCTCTGGCCCATTCTGAGCATTGCAAGTACTGTTTTGGTGATGACCATGGAAATAACTACGGTGTTCATCAAATGACGTGTATGTGCTGCTGCAGGGTCTGTCAGAACAAACATCTCACTTTACAGTTCCTTTTACAATAGCTTAGGTGCACTTCAATACATTTGTAGTGTTATGGCCATACAACAGTCTGGTATATATAGCCTGGGTTATCTGTTTCATCAGTATTAAGGTGTTGTTTGCATGAGAACAACACTGTCAGTGTCACTGTCACTGACAGTGTCATCAGCTTAGGAGATGCACATTTTGCCAGCAGAGGCATGGCTGCATGGAGATAGAAAGCATTGCAAATGTCTATCTTTTCAGAATACGGCGAACATGGGGAAGTACAGGCCATCTGCTGCTATTACCCATGTCCCATTATTTATTTATTTATTTAACACTCATTTTTATACCGCATCTTCCATAGATCAGTTGCGGTGTACAAATAACAACAATTAACAAAGCGAAGTTTGTTTTACATGGAACATCTTAATTATACATAGAACATCTTAAAATATCATAAATTAGAAGTTAAGTCTAGGAACTAAACAGTGATTTTAAACTGGAACTGTGTTAAAACAATTAACTAACAAAATGTAGTGTCTATATACATAAGACAGTACATAACAGATACAACTATATACATGAGGAGGTATTATAGCAACTTGACCTTGTGGTTCCCCTAACGTGTTGTGCATGTCGCGCTGGAAATGTATATCTCTCTGATTCCAGAATCACAGGCAGGTCTATCTCTGCGGTTTTGGGATCAGGTATATTATGTAGCTGTTTTCACTTTACACGTTTCTGCTGACCAGACGTGCACATTATATGAGTATAGCTGGCCTCTCTCTGAAAAAGAATTGGAATTGAGGGTGAAGTAAAAGTGTGCTCTTTGGAGTGAGCTCAAGGACTTGGATTGGAATATAGAGTCAAATGGCTCTAAGTTCATATAGTGAACATGTTAGTTCTAAATTGAAAATGACCAGTTTTATTTATTTATTTAGAGCACTTGATATACCACTTAACAGCCAAGGCTATTACAGTTGCTTACAAACAAAATAGGAGTAACAGTACAGCAAGAAAGAGGAAAAAGTAAAAGAGAAAGAGGTGAAATTACAATTCATATACAGGGCGGGAAGCTGAGGGGCAAAAGGAAAGACAGCAGACAGTTTTCCAGGGGAAAATGCTAAGGAGCAGGGGGGATTGGGGAAAAGCTTGCAGAAACAACAACCCCCTGGTTGACATCACACTGCTGCACTGGCTGCACTGTGGAAGGAAGTAACAGCAACCAGTCAGGTAAATGGCAAAACAGGCAACTGTGTTTTCCCTCCAAGGTGGGGTTTAAAGGAGAGAGATGAATCAAGTGTGAAACCTAAAGTCTTTATAGTTGTAAAAAGGAAGGGAAGGAGTTGGTAAGAGACGGAAGCATAGAGGCTGCTGGGAAAGGAAAGGCAATAGCCTCACATTTGGAGATATTTAAAAGAAGATGATTGTCTATGAGCCACTGGTGTACAGATTGTAAACGGGTCTAGGTGGGAGGGGTGGGGAGACATTGGATGAAGGAGGAGGAACAGTGTAAGGATTCTGAAAGTCATCAGCATACGAGGGAAAAGTGGTCAGCCAAGGGATTGGATTAACAGAAGAGGTGGCAAGCAGATATTAAAAAGAGTTGTATTTGGAGATTTTTCTGAATGACTTTGATTTGTTTCAAGCAAACTTTACCAGGTTCAGAAACAACTTCTGACCTGGAATACGTTTTTTCTTTCTTTATTTTTTAGGTGAAAGGAATGGAGAGAATGAGCCAAGTGCAAAATAGACATCCCAGTGTATACTGGTTCTGCTCCCAAGGGTCTTGACCCTCTTAAACCTTGGGAGTCAGATTTTGTAGGGTGGGCTCCAGGAAGTTGTGCCCCAGACTGTCTTGCAGTGCTTCTAGCCTCTGAAAGGAACATACAGCCTTGCAGGAGTTGCAATATATTATAAAAGTACATCTTGGGGAGTCAAGCACTCTGTGAGATGGAGTTTCTGCCTGCAGCTGTACACCGTGGCTGTCTGAGCAGGCAGTTGGTGGAATCCCGCCTGATCAGCTATGCGGCATCAGGCCACATCATCATCTGGAGAGCCTTAAATTGCGGCTTGCACTGCGATTACGCAGTCACATCTGAAGAGCGTGTTTAAAGGGCCTTGTTTGCCTCTTTGGCGCCCCTTCGGCACATGAGGAGCAGTGGAGTGGGGTTCCTGGAATGGGCAAACAGAAAAAGAGATCTTCAAATGTGAGTATGGCAAACCCCTCCAAATCTGTGAAGGTTATTGGTCCAATGGACAAGCATGTTTTATCATCGGGTGGTTTGGAGGTGTTGTCGCAGTGTGTTGCCGGGTCCTCGGACTCCTTTGAGATGTCCTCATCTTTAATGGGAGTTCTTAACTCTGCCTTGCATGCTGGTGGTGATTCTATGGGCCCAGTGACTTCTTCCCCTTTGTTGGAGGATCAGTTTCGATCTCAGGAGTTACCATCTGTCCCAGGTCCTTCTATGACGTTTTCTGATATTGCTGTTACACCTTTACCACATATTTTACAAGTTTCAGGGAACCTGACTGGAGCTCATCAGATTTCTACTTCTATGTCGACGTGGACAAACAAAATATTTCTTTATCTGATTTATGGCAAGTTCTTTCATGGATTGAAGCTTCTTTGAGTGCTGTGGTTTCTCATTTTTCTGATTTCTCTAACGATTCAGTGGCAAAATTAACTCAGCCTGATCTTCAAATTGTGGCATTGGATGATAAACGTCAGAAATTGGATTCACAATTGGTTACTTTATAGAATGTTACTTCGTCTTTCATGAATCATCCCATGATTTGATTGCTACTAGACCTATTCTTCTTGTATCTTTTAATTCTGAAATTGATAAAAATACAGTTATGCATTTGTTTTTTCAAAATAAGAATGCTATTTTTTGTGGGGGGGAGGGGGGAAATTAATACAACAAATTAGAACTCTGAGACATCTCAAACCTATGCTACCTGCTAACGACTTCCAAACCATCTTCCAGGCCCTCATTCTACCTCATTTAGATTACGCAAACTTATCTTGTATGGCCTACCAAAAAACACTCTTAATCCTCTCCAACAAGCTATGAACGCCGCCCGCCCGTGTCCTCTGTGGTCTAGCCAGATCAGACCACATCACACCAATACTTAAGGAGCTCCATTGGCTACTGATATACTCTAGGCTAACATATAAGATTCTGTTAATAACATTCAAAATTTTCAACAACATCGCCCCCAACTCTCTCAAGGAACTGATCACACCTACTCCAAAACTAGAGCCAGAAGGACAGCAACCGACAACACCTTAACTATCTCTAAAGACTCCATAAAGTGCTCACAAACAACCAGGAGAAGAACCTTTGCCCACTACGCACCAAAATGTTGGAATGCCCTCCCTCCAGAAATCAGAGAGATCCGAGACCTTCTACAATTCCGGAAAGCAATAAAACACCACCTCTTTCTGCTCCATTTCTCTCAAGCGGCTACCCTGACCCAAAGAAACCATCCCCTTTCCCCTACTAGAGCCCCATACACAACATAACGCTCAAGTCCCAAGCATTCTCTTGCCAGCCTTACAGCATCTTACATACGCTCTGATTAACCATCATCTATTATTCCCTATGTATATAGTTTATGTATTCCACATCTATCTGGATATATTTCAATATGTAAATAGTTACCCATGTTCTCCAAGTTCTATTCCCTGTTATAATGTAAACCCAATCAGTCTTCTCTGATCTGAGTATTCTCTGTTAAATGTAAACCGCACGGATAACAAATAGTGCGGTATATAAGAATTGTTAAATAAATAAATAAATATCTTTCTGGACATTTCCAGGCAAACACAGCTTAGGCGCATGGCTTTTCTTGATTTGAAGTCTCACATTCTGGCTATGGGTGCTACTTTTTTCCATAAGTTTCCTTGTAAATGCCTGGTTACGTCCTGGGGGACTAAGTATGTTTTTTCTGAGGTTTCTTTGCTGGGCGTTTTTCTAAATAATCATTGTTCACAGTGAATATATAGTATCAATTGAATTGTGTGTTTGCCAGCATGCTAGTAAAAATGGAGTTGGTTTGTATTGTTTGGGCATAAGTTCCTTTCCCAAGATATTATTATTATTTGATTTGTATTGCCTAATGGCAGATGCATTTATGAATCTCCCCATGATGTGGACTGTATTTTCTCTTTTCTGTTTATTTCTTATTGTAATTAATTGAAATTATCAATAAAATATTATTTCACTAAAAAAAAAGAAAGAAAAGTACATCTTAATAAACAAATGATGATTAGGCATAGACCTCAAGGTAAAATATTATTCTCAAATCACTCCTCCTGCATCAATATCAGTGCACCCGGTCTCTTTACAAAATTGCTTAGAGCATTTGACTTTCGAAGCAGCAGCTGCCTCATAACTGCACAGAATACAGGTTATATGTCACTACAAATGGGCATTCATCACACTACCATTTTTCCATTTACTTACAATGTCTTTCTGTGCCAGTGGAAGTAATATATCTATCATTCTTTTAGTAAAAACTGAGAGTGCTTCAAAGAGGCAAGCATTATTTTACACTGTTATGGAAAAGAGTAATATCTAATGTAGAGATATCCTCAATCATAGCCCACATTTCCACCCAAAAGCATAAATAGTAGGAGAATGGTATGACTCAAAGTTCCAACGTCTAAATTACAAAGCTAACATTCATTAACACTAATTTTAAATAACTGTAATGATGTACAATGAAATAAAATGATTAAACACGGACATTCTGAATGAGTTGTTTCATAAATTGTGTATATGTGTGGAGGGGGGCAAAGGGAAGCTTAAAAAACAGCTGCTCCCACATTGATCCATAAATGTGGAAAGGGCTCTTTTGAAGTGATTTCCACTACTGTATCCTGTATTTGGGGGAGGGCTGAAATGCAACCTCAGAAAACCAGGTTTTATCCTCCAATTGGGAAGGGTGGAAAACCCCCCAAGAGACTTTGCTGGGAATGTCCTAACAAGCATGAGGAAAACCTCCATTTGGGGGCACTGAAAAAGAGACTCCTGCTGTGGAGACCCTTGTATGTTTTTGAAGATCAGTTCCATTCGGACAACCTCATATTGGGAGAAAGTCTGAAACATAGTTTCTCTGTAGAGATCATTAGGTGCAGGAAGAACCTGAAAACAGATCCTGCCATGGATATACTAGGGTGAAGAATGGGACCTGATACTGCTGAGATTGTTTACTGAGGAAAAAGCCAGAATAGCAGTTCATTTACAAATACTGCTGAGCTCCTATAAACAACTTTTTCCACTTAGATCCTTTACTTGGAAGATATAGTCAATTGGTTAAATACTTTGAAATTATCTCTTCTATCTGGAAAACATCAAAATCTCAGAATTGCATCCCTCTTGTTTCATTAAATACCATTAGTTAAGTCAACTATTTTCGAAGAGTGTTTATTTGCCACTTTCTTCTTTGATGGCTGTGTTTTTCTATTAATCTAAGAGGTATGTTTACTAAAGAGCATTAAAGTAGCAGTAGTTATCGAGCATTAACAACAGTGATAAGGGGTATTCCATGCAAAAAAGGCTCTGAGCAGATAGGAAACATTCCGGCGGTAAGGGTACAATGGGCCGCTTAACGTGTGCTAACAGGACACTGGGCTTTAAGGTGGCAAATGTGCATTTTAACGCCCGAAAATGGCTGTTACTTTAATGCTGGATAACAGAGACACAATGAAAGGCTATGTAATGGTGATGAATGGAAGGACAAGTGGTAGCTGATGGACCTGATGGATCCATTGGCACCCAATGTGGCAGCCAGTAAGTGGGGTGAGCATATGTGAGGCAGCTATACTGATGTACTGGGGTGTGCCCACATAAAATGCTGTAGTGACAGTGAATGGCATAGGATGAGAAAGACATACTCCCCTAGAGGAGTCAGAAGCGCCATGATGTGTGCATCAAAAGCATGGTGGAGCAGGCGTGATAACGTGCAGATCAGGCACAGGAGAGGTGTGCATGAGAAGTCAAAATGTAGGAAAGAGTACCTGTGTGGGCCATGGTGTAACACCTTGCAGGAGAATACATGACTGCACAAAGCTGACAGAGGCTGATGAATGGGCTGAAGGAAGAATGGCAGTAGATGAGAAGGTAGTATGGGCGTGAATCACTGTTGTACCTAAGGTGCCATCCATCCCCTATGCATTTATACTGTGTGGTAAAAATGTTTGCCAGTGCCACGCAGATGGCCTGATGCCAGACATCTTGGTCTCACACTTGTCTCAGCCACCTAACCACCCTACAACTCACCATACAAATGTGCATACAACATTTGGACTGGAGTCGCTCAAACTGGCCAAATGAGGCACATAAGGGCGTGAGATGATCCCTGCAGGTGGCCATCCAAGGAGTAGGGCATGTCCACATATAATGCAGAGAAGTGATGGAGCAAAATCTGTACAGTTACAGTCATGATGTGATCATGTTTCACAAGTGGGTCATATCTGTATGTATTTAACTGCCATTTATTACACCGCTGTATCAGTGCAGTAAAAGCAATTGTACATTGTACCAAAAACCAAGTAATGTATGATTAAAACAGGGACTGTGGGAACCTGCAGTATGCTGAGGCAATAAAGGGTTAAGTGACCTGGCTAAGGTCACAAGAGTTGTGGTCACCCTATGAAGGATGTGCCATACAGGAAAAGCCTCACTAAAATGTTCCAATCAGTCACACAAGGAGTGTGAGCAGGCATCAAACCCTGGTATCCAAGCCAGAGCCTGATCATTAGGCTGTGCCTCCAGTTATGTGGCAGACATCTGCAGAGTGAACATGTCTGACCCCCTGTAATGGGCTGCAGCAGAGCCAATAAAGCCATGCACTCAGAAGGCATGATGGCGAAATGTATGTTTACAGATCCAAATTGTGGGCAGAACACATAGCAAAGAGTGTCAGCCAGTCACAGCAGACCCAAGGCTGTTGCAGGCATGAAAATGAACTGAGTAACACACAGAGAATGAGTGGGAATCAAATCCTTGTCCCTTGCTTACAGAGACTATGTTCTAACCATTAGGCTACACCTCCATAACGTTCTACACTGCAATGTCTGGAATCCAAGAGACTGCAGATACCTGCCTGCAATGGGTGGACTCCAAGACATGAAACAGCATGGCTGGCACATTCTGAGACCATGGTACACCACACCTAGGTGCTGGCTCCATCGGTGTTCATGCAGTATAAAATACCCATAACACACAGTACTGTAGCAGCACCATAGATAAACTGCTGCAGGCTACCTCCCTTATGCAATGGTCAAGGCACAGGTGAGGGCAAGATGCCCATCCCTGCACTGTACCCCCAATGACAAACAACAGTCACATTCATGGATCTGCTGCACTGCAGTGTGGCACAAATCTCAGAGGCAACACATGTGCATGGCGTGCAGTCCCCTGTGACCTGCTGCACATGGCGGGTATAGGTACACCTGGACATACAATGATTGCAACCACAGTAGGTAGCCATCAATGTTCCCTCTAATTTTCTGTCGGCTGTGTGCGCATAAAATATCAGCTGTGCAGCTTTTGAAGGAAGGTTAAATTTTTGTGTGTCACGTAACGACACTCAGAGTTATATACTTTAAAATTTGACTACACATCAGAATACAGTATGTACACCACATTGATTGCAATAGAAAACATTGTAGAACTTGTGAAAACTGTAAATACATAACAACTTTTAAATTTTAAGACGTCTGTGGTGTTTTCTATCAGAATCAGAATCGTAATTTTTGTGCGCTCTGTTGTAAAGTATGTGCGCTCGCTCGGTGAGGTGTGTGCGCGCGCACACGCGCACAGCTTAGAGGGAACAGTGGTAGCCATGCAGACCATTGCAGACCATCCTGTGCTCACCTGGTGAACATGCAATGTTTTCCACCATCAGAGATGACAGGTGGGTACTGGACAATGTCTGCTGTGTGTGCCAGTATAGTTGAGCCTCAGCATCACCCATGATGCACTGCACATGCAGAATATCATTCTGCAGATAATCACCAAATGGAGAATACAGTAATCCATCATATCAGCACAGTAATACACATAGACAATGTGTGCTACAGACACATAACAACTGCCAGCTGTGCTGACTGGTTTCAGCACTCACACTGAAGGTGAGAAGGGGTGCAGATAGCATAGATACTCACCTGTAACAGGTGATCTCCGGGAACAGCAGTAATTTAGTCTTCACAAGGTCACACAACTTCTGGGGTTTCTCCCTGGCATCTGCAGCTAGGGAGTCCCCATATGTGAAGACTACATTCCTGCTTGTTCCTGTAGATAGCAGTTACTCACCTGTAACAGGTGATCTCTGGGAACAGCAGGAATTTAGTCTTCACAGTCCACCCACCTCCCCTAGGAGTTATATCTCTCTCTTTCTCTCTTTCCCTCTTTCTTTGTCTCAGCTTTAAACTCAACTGGAGAGGGACAGTTGGGAAAGGCGGGAAGGCAACACGCAGGTGGACGCTGGGGAGCGTTCCAGTGCAGGCTCCATCGGTCGCTGTGAAGACTACATGCCTGCTTGTTCCTGGAGATCACCTTGTCCCCAGAGCTTGCCCTGCAAGAGATGGATTCTACTGGTTCTGCTGCAGATCCACATCACTATCAGTGTGTGATGCTAGTTATCTGTTTTTTTCTTGCAAAATTATAGCATGTTGGAGTTGCCTGACACATCTTGGGCTTGTGTCCTTCTCCTGTTGGGCATTGCCTTGTCAGTGGCTAGGGTTGTAGTAGTTATTTCCATGGAAGACAAATGCAGTAGAGTTTGTATAGGCTGATGCGGGGCTGCTATCATCATATTACTGGGCCTTCCAAGGCCATAGTAAGCAGAGTAAGAACAACTGCTGTCCTAACCATCTGGAACTACCAATCAAGCACAGTCAGTCTACATTTGAGGTCTACTACAGGCTTATTTCAGCCATGCACACACCAACTGTGCCCAGTCTGCTGGTCAGCACACACACTGCATGTGCACAGGACAACAATGTGCACCCTGGCTTGGGACAAAATGCATGAACACCCAGCAGGTGCCTGAGTGATTGGGATCCCAGGAAAGAGAGAGCACCTGCAGCCTGCTGCTATATAGCAGTATCTGGATACATAGTCATGACATGGTCTCAGTGAGAGTGCCCTCTAAGCATGAAATGCTGTGGGCACCCAGACGACACATGTGACAGATGGGCAATCTGAATTCCCAGCCCTTGACCCTACCTCCGATGCATACACAAACCGCTCTGTTTCTGGCCATACCCACAATCCTCTGCTCCTCATCATGCACATTTCCAGACTAACACAGGGAAAATGAAAACTTAAAAATGCTCATTTTTGACCTGGATCAGGTTGGGCACGTAAATCAAACCCCTGAAGGGCAAATTAAAGGAAAAGTAACATAAATGAATAAAAGTAAAAATGAAGAGCCTGCAACATTAAAAATATTGAAAAATATCAGAAATGTTGAAAATAAAGAAAAGAACTGTAAATAAAGTGAACATTTTTTAATGTTAGTGTGTGTATATATGTGTAGCATGTTTAAAAAATGTTTATATCATGTGCATGGGATATGGTGTCCACTTGCAGGGTGTGGCTAGCTGCAGAGGGATGCAGGCAATCAGCTGAGACTGTAAAGCACATGGAAAACCTCAGAAGGCTGAAAGCATAATTGAAATAATACAGACACTAGGCACATTTTAAAGAAAAGACTCAAATTTCTTTTTGTGTGTGCAAAGGTCTGTTAAGAGTTTTAAAATACTAACAGAGTGCTGTATGAGTTGAAATAAAGCTAGAAATAGGGGATCATTTTCATACTGAGCTAGGGGGAAGAACACTTTGCAATGCAGATATAATTCTAATGCAGGGACTTTAGTTAGAGGTTGGGAAGGAGGTTTTTGATGGGGTAAGATGTGCTAGAGTGAGAATCTGTGTGGAAGAGGTGTTGAGATTTTGTGATGCCAGAACTATGAGTAACTGAGAAATGTATTAGAGGGGAAGTATGTAAGAAATTGAAATGGGAGGAGTGGCCTAGTGGTTTGGGCAAGGTACTACAAGCCAGAAGGTTGGTGGTTCAAATCCCACTAGAGGACAGCAAACTTGGGCCAGAAGGAGTGGGGTTTCTAGTCCCGCAGGTGCTCCTTGTGGTCTTGGGCAAGCCACTTAACCCTCCATTGCCCATGTTCCCTGTAAGTATTAGTGTATGTGTCTCATATCCCCTCATGTTAAATGTATCCCCCAACTGCTTTGACCCAGTGAAAAGCAGGATATAAATGCAGCTAAATAAATAAATAAGAAAGCTAGAGAGAAAATTTAATTTTGAGAAAGATAACATTTTTCCTTGTTGACTGGAACAGGGCTGAGGAGCTCATTCAAGCAGTTTTAAAACCAAGTTGAATGAATATTTGAATTGATCAGAGTAAGAACTTGACATGATTTATTGGAAAAAAAGCTTGATTTGAGCTCTGTTTTGATTAAAGGCTCAACAGTGTGTGAGACTTGCTTTCAACTGCACTGGAGTCCTTCAAGTGCTGAAAGGAAAGTAGGACTGAAGGTATAAAGCTCACAGGGATATGTTAACTAAACAGTGGTAGCGGCTTCCGTGTGATATCAGAGCCGCAGTTCCATTTAATTCAATGGGGCCACAGCTCTGATATCACAAAGAAGCTGCTACCACTGCCTAGTAAACATACCCCACAGTGTAGTGAGAAGAAAATTTCAAAAGTGATCTGTTTTAAAACAGTGTTCAGCTCAAATGATTTGTTTAATCCTGAAACAGCTTGAACTGTCACAATGAAAAAGAGTGTGGATGAGAGAAAGAGAGAGTAAAGGAGTGGATATGATCTTAAAATAAAAAAAACCCTTTATTATATTTAAAGTACTAAATTTATTTGGCAAGTGGCAATTGGTATAGTTCTCCAGAACTCGTTGGCAGTTTTGAAAGATTGGCTCTGGACAGGAACACTTTTCTAGTTTTGCATGTATAGCTATGGAGATATCTTTAAAAATCAATAAAAGAAACTAAGTAGTAGGTATTCTGACTACAGCTGGACATTGCTGGAGCAGAGGTGATCCTAAGGCATCCAACCCCCAAGAAAGCAACAAGACCTGGAGAAAAGAAGACTGAGATAAGTGATTGATGAACCACGGTGACTATTTTTTGAAACATACTAGTGCACCAGTATATTTTTTTAACAAAAGGTTTTCTTACCTGCATGGTAATACCTATTCACCTGCAAGGGTATATATAAAAGATAGTGCTATAACTTTTCTTCTACTAAAGACTGAAGAAACTTCAAACCTTTAACATTTAAAATCATCTGTAATACCTGAAGACTGAAGGATGGCCAATTTTTTAAAAAGGTTCCAGAGATGATCCGGAAAACTACAGACTGGTAAGTCTGATGTCAGTACTGGAAAAAATGGTAGAAACCATCATAAAGAACAAAATTACTGAGCATGCAGGTAGTCATGGCTTAATGAGAGAAAGCCAGCATGGCTAGCCAAGAAAGGTCTTGTTTTACTAATTAGTTATGTTTTTTTGAAGGTGTAAATAAACAGGTAGACAAAGGTGAGTCAGTTGATATCATGTATCTGGACTTTCAGAAAGCCTTTGACAAGGACCCTCATCAGAGACTTTTGGAAAAACTAAAAAGTCATGGGATAGGAGGCAGTGTACTATTGTGGATCAGAAACTGGTTAAAAGATAGAAAGCAGAGGGTAGGGCTAAATGGCCAATTTTCCCAATGGAGACAAGTGAATAGTGGAGTATCACAGGGATCTGTGCTAGATCTGCTGCTTTTTAACATATTCATAAATGACCTGGAAATGGGAATAATGAGTGAGGTTATCAAATTTGCAGATGACAAAAAACTATTTAAAGTTGTAAAAACCCATGAGGATTGTGGAAAATTGCAGGAGAATCTTGATAAATTGGAAGACTGGGCAACCAAATGGCAGATGACATTTAATGTGGACAAGTGCAAAGTTATACACCTAGGAAATAACAACCCAAACTATGGTTATACAATGCAAGGTTCCACATTAGAAACTATCACCCAGGAAAAAGATGTAGGTGGCATCATAAATAACATGTTAAAACACTCCACCAAATGTGCAGTGACAGCCAAGAGAGCAAATAGATGCTAGGTATCATAAGGAAAGGAATGGAAAATAAAACAAAGGATATTATAATGCCTCTGTATCGTTCCATGGTGCAACTGCACCTTGAATATTGTGTGTAATTCTGGTCACTATAGCGTGATTGGAAAAGGTAAAGAGAAGAGCCACCAAAATGGTAAAGGGGATGGAAGGATACCCCTATGAAGAGAGTCTAAAAAGGTTAGGGCTCTTCAACCTGGAAAAGAGATGGCTGAGGGGAGATATGATAGAGGTCTATAAATTGATGAATGGAGTTGAATGGGTAAACGTTGATCGATTGTTTACGTCATCAGAATATAGAAAGACTAGGGGACATGCAATGAAACTACAGGGAAACCTATTTAAGACTAATGAAAATATGTTTTCACTCAGTGTGAATAGTTAACAAGATAAAATGTACATAGTTCAATTGTTACAATGTATATAGTTATACTTCGTTCTATGTAAACCGCTCCTGATCTCTGGAAGGGGCGGTATAGAAAACTGTCCAAACAAATAAATAAATAAATATTATCATGCAGTGTACTAATGTGTTGGTGAAGACTGATTGTTGTAGAAACTGAATCTACTTGAAAGCTGTAAAGAGACTGTTATTGTTTGTTTACAAAAATTGAATTTATACTATTTTTTCAAATTAAAATGAAAACTTTTTTTCAAAAGTTAAACTTGTTTAAGTGGTTCATTGTGGGGATAGTTCTCATTCCTTAGTAAGTCCTTATTTGAAATTTGAGGTTCATGAAGCTTAAAGTGCATTGTAGAAATAATAAAAAAATACTTTCTCTATAAGCTGGGAGTTTCCATTGGTGGCTTACCTGAGGTAACTCAGCCACCTGTGATACTTATAACATCAAGGTAAAATAGGGTAATGCCCCTGTGGAGCTCCCTGTTTACATAAGTTATTCCACTGTTGCAGTCAGCACAGGAACAACAGCCATGCTGAAACTTTGCACAGACATATTTTCTTGTTTATATTTGTGTGCACAAATTTCTAGCATTTTTATTCTTCTCCTATTTGCTCCAATGAGGAGGTTTTGTTGAGTCTCTTCTACTAAAAGCGCTATGTAAGAAAGTAAGGGAATGGAGAAAGGGTCACTTGCTTGCCACAAGATAATGGGGGTATTGTCTAAAAGGCCCTTTATCTAGGCGATAGAAAGGGGGTGACTTCTTAATAGACAGACTGTAAACACCTCATCAGCACAGCAGGTGTGTTGGAGGGAGCCCAGAAGGATCTCAGGAGGCAGTGAGGAACAGCAAGGGGAGCTTCCTCTCTGAAGCTAACTAGGCCTATGCAATGTGTGCCTTTGAGTCAATGCTGACTCCTGGCGACCCAGGAGCTCCTGGGTTTTCTTGGCAGTGTGACCGGAAGTAAATTGCCAGGCCTTTCTTCTGAGGCAATGGAGGGTTAAGTGACTTGCCCAAGGCCACAAGGAGTGCTAGTGGGAATCAAACCCTGGTTGCTTGACTGCCAAGCCAGAACTAGGCCTAACAGGATAAGAAAACTTTTCCCAGGCCAGCTAGGGCTAACTC
Source organism: Ichthyophis bannanicus (assembly GCA_033557465.1). Lineage (NCBI taxonomy): Eukaryota > Metazoa > Chordata > Amphibia > Gymnophiona > Ichthyophiidae > Ichthyophis > Ichthyophis bannanicus. Next base: position 619,689,562 of record CM066034.1, on the reverse strand, counting down.
AAAAAGAAAGAGTGAAAAAGGTTGTCAGTCCTAGGAAGGGTTTTTTGCAAGAAGTCTGCTGGTAACAATTCTTTGAATCAGCAAAGATTTGAGGAGCATGTTTATTAAGTCCGACGCTAGTAACACGGGTTTGGACAGTATTACTAGTGCAGGGCACCATGGTAGATGCAATGGGGTGAGGACAGCCATCCTTCTTAAGTTAGCATAGCTCACCATGTTAAAACCAGGGCAGTTTCTCCAAATGGGTTAGTTTTGTTCATACCATGACAGTCATGAACCTTACTTCAAAGTCATGGTATTTGGAATATGATCTTAATTTCTCAAATTTACTGCTAATGCTCAGCGTAATACTTGCATCATGCCAAAGAGAGCTTCCTTCTGGAGTTCATAAGAAGTAACAGATATAGGTAGTTTGTCAAGATGTGCTTAGAAATTCTTCTTTATCAAGCCTGTGGCTCCCAGTATAATAGGAAATATTTCTGTATCTTTCTACCACATTTTCCTGGTCTCTGAATGCATTTCTTGGTACTTCACGATCTTCTGCCTCTCCACGCAATTCACAGAATAATCACTCGGAACCAACACATCTACACAGGTACACTAAAAAAAAATTTTTTTAAACTGCCTCTAATGTTTCGATTGATTTTTACGTTTTTTGGTGCGCTGAATCCAAATCTGGTAACCAATTTGCTCCATCACGTACAGATTTTTTGCTACATTGGGTTAGCAGTTTGAGGTGAACGTTTCAGATTGAGTGCGATCGAGATAAAAGTTTCTTGGATGAATTCTTTATACTAATTGTTTAGTAGTTATTCAAATAAGAATAAAGAAAATTGTAACAAGGCAGCACATAAGAATAGAGTAATGTCAACAAAACACACTGTGATGGTAGCAAAATTGTCTGCACTTAAAACAGCCACATACATGTGCACAAACATTGAGCATATAAAAGCGAGGTTAAACACAAAGCAATGCAAAGAAATGTGCAAAAAATGTTGTACAGGTATGTATGTAAGAATAGAAAACGCAAACCGCACCATTGCAATACATGAAGACAAACACCCGATGGTGTGAAAATAAAATTCTAATAAATGAGATCCGACACTGTGGTAATAACTAGCAAATTTTTATTTCAAAGTTTAGTAAAAACACGATATTTGTCAACACAGTTTAGATTTTAAAGTCATTCTTGGGTCAATCAATCTCCTGGTGGGCCCGTTTCTTCAACCCCCGAATGCTTCTCTTGGTGCCCTGCTTGGCGTATTTTTCATCTGGGGTTTCCCACAGCAGCAACCAGCAGAAATCAGCCATCATAGTGGTGTTCCATCTTCCTTGGTACCTTCTCTCTGCGTCCTTGATGTCCTGGTGAAACCTTTCACCTTGTTCTTCACTGTACGCCCCCATGTTTTCGGGAAAGTAGTTCACATGGGAGTGCAAGAAATGGACTTTCAGGCTCATGTTACAGCCTTGTTCTTTGAAGGCATAGAGCATCCTGGCAACAATATCCTTATAGTTCTCATCCCGCCTGTTCCCCAAGAATTTGAGAACAACATCCTTGAAGGAATCCCAGGCTTCTTTTTCCTTCTCAGACATCGTTTCAGCGAATGCTCCATCTGAAATGAGTTTCCTTATATCAGGGCCAACAAACACTCCTTCCTTTAGCTTTGCTTCAGAAAGTCGGGGGAACTTTGAGCAAAGGTACCGAAAGCACTCACCATCTTTTGGAAGGGACTTGATGAATTGCTTAATGAGACCCAACTTAATGTGGAGAGGTGGTAATAGAATTTTATCACGAGGTACCAAGCTCTCATGAAGAACATTTTTCTCACCGGGTCTCAAATACTCCCGAATTGGCCAGTCTTTTTTCCCCCAGTGTAGGTCGCGGGCCCGGCTATCCCACAAGCAAAGGAAGCAGGGATATTTGGTGAAACCGGATTGCTGCCCTAATAGCAGGAATAGAATTTTAAAGTCTTCACAAATCATCCACTTATGCTCATCATAACGAATCTTCTGAAGAATCAGGGCCAAATTCTCGTATTTTTCTTGGAGAATAACAGAGTGAGCAATAGGATCTGAAGCGAATGTGTTGCCATTATGAAGAAGAACACCTTTTATGCTGTCTTTTGACGAATCAATGAACAGCCGCCATTCAGCAGGATCATACTTGAGTTTAAACTTTTCCATCACTCCGTATATATCGTTGCAAAATACCAAATCTTCCTCTTTGCTGAAATACTTCAAAAATTGTGTCTCGCGGTTGCGGTACCAATAAAAAGTTGTTCCGGGTGACAATAGATTTTTCTGTTTAAGCCGAGAACCTAGCAGTTGGGCAGCATATTTTGGGAGTCCTAAATCCCGGACTAAATCATTCAATTCAGCTTGAGAGAAAAGTTCAGGTTTCGGATCTGGTTCAGTTTCAAACTCGGAAGTACTGGACTCATCGGGAAAAGCCATCTGATGAGTCTCATCATGATCAGAAACCGTCCACACAAATATGATCCAAAGATTTTGGTGGTTCAGGCACAGGTACTTCGTTGCTATGAGGCATAGGCCTAATTGCTGAGGGAAGGTTGGGGTAACTTATTATGTTCTTATTTTTTAAGTTGTATCCCTTCACAATGCAAGAGCAAAAATAGCAGTCACTGCTGTCGTCCCTTTGTTCACGCCACATCATAGGTATTCCGAAACGAAATGCTTGTTTTTTACCTTTCATCCATAAGCGTAGATCTTCCTCACATGTCTTGCACACTTTGTGAGGAGCCCACGGTTTGTCTTGATCGTCTAACTTCAAACCGAAATAGGCGAAATATACTTTTTTAATAAATGCAGAAATGTTCCTCTGCCGCTTTTTCACGGTATATTCCCCACAAATAAAACAAAAACTGTCCGGAGAGTTGACGCAACCTCTGGCTCTGTGATCATCACAAATACACAGCACTGCAAACTACAACTGTAGTGAACCACTTCGGAATAAAGCTGGATTACGACTGAGCAAACAAAAGGTAATAATGAACTTGCAAGAAACTGAAATTTGACAGGAACGTTCATGTCGCAACCACCATGTTTGAGCGAGCGAACGAGGCGAGGCGAACAGGAAAGAACATGCGCCAGCGCGAGTACTGGATTTAGCCCCCCACCTCCCAATTGTCCTGTTAATGTATAAAATGAATACAAAACACTCTAAAATATCATGAGGGAGTGTTTCTAGTTAGTTAACCATTACAACCTCTATTTTGGGCCAAGAAAATAAACTGCAGTCGGCTAAAAAGAAATTATGTGAACATTCCTTATATGGGTAAGAAATCTAATTTTGCAAGAAAACGTGACGTGATGGAACATTTTGGCTATTTTTCCTGGATTCAGCACCCCAAAATCTATAGGAATCAGTTGCAAAACTGGAGGCAGTTTTTTGGTAGTGTACCTGTGTTATCAATGCTGTTCTGGTGTTTTTATCCTTTACCACTTTGTTGGGTTTCCTCGCATCCAGTTTCTTATCCGTCAGAATGGGAATGGCCCAGGTGACCCCAGTGCTCTTCAGGCACAGTGATGTTGTAGTGTTTACAGAGTTTCCAATGTATTAGGCGTGCTAATTTGTTGTGCCTTTCAGTATGGAAATTTTCCACCATCAGAACTTCACAGCCAGCTATAAGGTGAGTCACTGTTTCCAAGTCTTTCTTACAGAATCGGCATATCGCTGTGTTGCCGGTTTTTTTCAGTGCTTGCTGTAAACCATCTCATCTGTAATCCACTGTCCTGGGCTACAACTATCAATCTCTCATTCTTCGCTTTCAGTTCACTTCTTCTTAACCATTCATGGGTCTGTTTATGATCCACAAATGGTTCCTAGAGAAACACTTTGGGGTATGTTTCCTAAACGGCAATAAAGGAGATGTCTTTTCCATGCACTAACAGCAGCGATAAAGGGTTACCATGTGCTTTCTGGAAGTCCAGATACATTATATTAACCAACTTACCTTTGTCTACCAGTTTATTCCTGGCACAAACTCTACCTGAATTACAAACAAGCTCCCACAATATTGATGACCTAATCCACAATTGGAATACCACAATCTCCTCTGCATCCAGTGCAACAACGAACATACCTAACACCAAACACACCTCCGCAAAAGCCCGATGGTTCACCCCCAGCCTCCGGAAACTGAAGACCAAACTCAGAAGAGCGGAAAGAAAATGGAGAAAAACCAAAAGAGAAGATGACAAGACAAACTACATATACGAACTAGACGCATACCACAAAGAAACAGACAAAGCCAAAAAAGCCTACCATTCGAAGTTCATAAACACTTCAATAAACAAACCACGAGAACTCTTTCAGATAGTCAAAAAACTAACAAAAGCACCCAACCACTCCGACCAACTACCAAACTTCCCACCAGAATTACTAGCACAACAATACAAACAGCTCCAACAACCACAAAATCCACAATTGGACACGGAGACAACAACAACAAACCACTCCACCATCACAGACCGAGATTGGAGCACATTCCAAGTAATCATGAAAGAAGAAACATCATCCACCATCTCCCGCCTGAACACCACCACCTCTCCACTAGACCCATGCCCTACAGAATGGATAAAGAAAACCAAAGAAGACCTGAGCACCCCATTAACCCACATTGTTAACGAATCCCTCAGCCAAGGAGGCATGCCAGACCTCCTCAAAACCTCAATCATCCGACCAACCCTAAAAAAAACACAACCTGGATCCCATGGACCCTGCCTCCTACAGACCTATAGCGAGCCTCCTGTTCACTGCCAAAATTATTGAGAAGGTAGTCCAGCAACAGCTTCAAGAACACTTAGATGCCAACAACATACTGGACCCACAACAACATGGCTTCCGTCCACTCCACGGAGTCGAAACCCTCATGACATCACTGATGAACACCCTCACCATAGGAACACAAGCCAAACACTCTGGATATGCCATGATCTTCCTAGACATATCAGCAGCCTTCGACACCATCTCCCACAACATCCTACTACACAGAATACAAGCAATTGGCATCAGGGGAACCGTACTTCAATGGTTCCACTCCTACCTAACCAATAGACGTCAACTAATCTGCACAAACATATCAACCTCACCTCCCTTCCAGCAACACCAGGGAGTACCCCAAGGATCCACACTGTCTGCCATGCTCTTCAACATCTATCTGCAACCACTCTGCTCAGTCATACGCACCCACAACATCAATTACCACATCTATGCAGATGACATAATGCTCTATGCCCCAATCATAACCTCTAACCCAACAAATAAACACTTATCAGCATGCTTTACAGAAGTATCCGGCTGGCTACAACAGAACAACCTGTCCATCAACATAAAGAAAACAGAAGCCCTCATTGTAACAAAGGACCCGGACTTCACACCACTCACACACCTCATCATTGGAGCCACACAAATACAAATACAACCGCACATAAGATATCTGGGAATTATCATAGACCAAGCCCTCACACTCAATCAACAAATCAAAAAAACCACCGGAACAATATTTCACAAGGCTAAAACAGTACAATGCCTTAGACCTCTACTTGAACCGCAGGACTTCAGAACAGTGATGCAAGCCATGACACTCCCCCACCTGGACTACTACAATATAATCTACCATGGACTGCCAGCCACTCATACCAACCCACTTCGAACTGCCTTAAATACCACAGCAAGGATTATCCAGAAAGCAAAAAGACACGACCACATCACCCCAATCCTAAGGGAGCTCCACATACTCCCCCTCGAAGCAAGAATCAAATACAAAGCTGTCCTACTCACTCACAAAGCCCTCTACCAAACTCAAACCTCCCAGCTCCACACACTACTGCCTCAACCAGCCCACAACAGAACAACTCGACAAACCACCAGCAACTCCCTCACCATCCCCCATAAAAGAACCAAATACAATCAACAGACCTGCAACAGAGCCTACGAACTTTATGCACCATCCCTCTGGAACTCTCTACCAAGCCACATCAGATGCAACAGAGATCCCCTAGCATTCAAGAAACAACTGAAAACCATTCTATTCCAGGAATACCTCGGAACTGATGAGAACACACGCCACTGACTACCCAAACCCCCCACCCCCCAGAAGATCTTGCTCTAAATGACTGTATCTCAATGTCCATGTCTATATCCCAATTGTTTGTCAAAATCATTACTGTTGGTCACCTGGTGATTGCCCCGACCCCAAAAAACGTATTCCTGTCCACCCCCCCTTTTTTATGTTACACTGCTTTGACCCGGTGAAAAGCAGGATATAAATACAGTTAAATAAATAAAATAAATAAATAAATGTTCACACCTTCAAAAAAACATAACACAATAGTAAGACAAGATCTTCCTTGTCTAAAACCATGTTGACTGTCTCCCATTAAGCCATGCCTATCTACAAGTTCATTAATTTTATTCTTTATGATGGTTTCTACTATTATTCCCAGTACTGACGTCAAGCTCACCAGTCTGTGATTTCCTGGATCATCCCTGGAACCCTTTTTAAAAGTTGGTTTTACATTGACCATCCTGCAATCTCAGGTATTACAGATGATTGTAATGATAGTTCACAGATTACTAATAGCAGGTCTGCAATCTCATATTTCAGTTCTTTCAACACCCTTGTATGTATACTATCCGGTCCAGGTGATTTGCTAATCTTCAGTTTATCAAATAGTTGCAATACAGCATCTCGGTGTATCAATACTCCTTTCAATTCTTTGGCACTATCACATTTTAATACCACTTCAGTCATGGGTAACATCCCTACATCTTCCTCAATAAAGATTGAAGCAAAGAATTCATTCAGTCTCTCCACAATAGCCTTGTCCCCGCTATCATCTAATGGTCCAACTGACTTTCTCACAGGTTTTTTGCTATGAATGTACTTTAAAAAGTCTTTATTACACATTTTTGCTTCCACAGCAAATTTCTTCTTAAATTCTCTCTTTGCCTGCCTTATCAATGCCTTGCATTTAACTTGCCAGTGCTTGTGCTATTTCCAGTTTTTGTCGTTTGGCTCTTTTTTCCATTTCCTGAAAGATGCTTTTTTGGCAACAACAGCCTCTCACACCTCACCTTTAAACCATGCTGACAGTTTTTTGGACTTCCTTCTACTTTTCTTAAAGCGTGGAATACAGCTGGTTTGACATCCCAAGATAGTATTTTTAAACACCCAAGCTTGATATAAGTCTTTAACCATTGCAACTGCTCCTTTTAGTTTTTTCATAACTATTGTTACACCCATAGCCCCTTACAGCAGTGTTCCGTATTAGGACTAGGGCTGTTAGAATCCATTCCAAGGTGAGGATCTTAGACTTTAGGAAGACTAACTTTGCGAAGATGGGCCAATACCTCAGGGAGTGGTTAGTGGAATGGGAACAGCTGGGGGATGTAGAAAAACAGTGGGCAAAACTGAAAGGGGGTATTTTAAGGGCAACCAACCTTTTTGTTAAAATGGTGAATAAAGGCAAAAGGAAAAGGAGACCACTATGGTTTTCGAAGGAAGTAGCTGAAAAAGTGAAGAAAAAGAGGGAGGCCTTCATGAAATACAAGAGATCACAGAGAGAGGAAGACAGGCATCTGTATTTGGAAAAACTTAGAGAAGCTAGCAAAGTAGTCAAGAAGGCAAAGATTCAAAAGGAGGAGGAAATAGCCAATGCAATAAAATGGGGGGGATAAGACATTTTTCAGATATATTAGTGAAAAGAGGAAGGGCAAAAATGGTATTGTCAGACTTAAGGGTGCAGGGGGGGAATATGTAGAAGCTGATAAGGATAAAGCGTAATTGCTTAACAAATATTTTTGTTCTGTGTTCACAGATGAAGAACCAGGAGTAGGACCTCAGAAAACACCCATAGGAACAGAAGCGAGGGACACCCATAGGAACAGAAGCGAGGGACATCTTGAACAATTTTCAGAAGACTGTGTTCTTGAGAAACTAGCTCAACTTAAAGTAGACAAAGCGATGGGACCGGATGGGATACACCCTAGAATACTGAGGGAACTTGGGGATGTTCTAGCAACTCCACTGACTGACCTTTTCAATGCCTCGTTGGAGTCGGGAGTGGTGCCAAAGGACTGGAGAGAGGCACATGTGGTGCCTTTACACAAAAGCGGAAGTAAGGATGTGGTTGAAAACTACAGGCCGGTTAGTTTAACTTCGGTGGTGAGTAAATTATTGGAAACGCTGCTGACAGAGAAAATAGTGAGGTTTCTGGAGTCCAGCGGATTACAGGATCCAAGGCAGCATGGATTCACCAGAGGCAGGTCTTGTCAGACAAATCTGATTGATTTCTTTGACTGGGTGACCAGGGAATTGGACCGAGGGAGAGCTCTAGATGTGGTGTATTTAGATTTCAGTAAAGCCTTTGACACTGTTCCTCACAGGCGACTTATAAACAAACTGAGCACCCTAGGGATGGACCCTAAAGTTACTGCTTGGGTTAGAAATTGGTTGGGTGGGAGGCGACAAAGAGTACAAGTAAATGGAGCTCATTCTGAGGAGAAGGATGTTACCAGTGGTGTACCTCAGGGATCTGTCCTTGGTACGATTCTTTTTAACATCTTTGTTAGTGATATAGCAGAAGGGCTGTCGGGTAAGGTTTGCCTCTTTGCAGATGATACCAAAATCTGCAATAGAGTAGACACCCAGGAAGGTGTAGATAACATGAGGAGGGATCTAGCTAAGCTTGAAGAATGGTCTAGAATTTGGCAGCTGGGATTTAATGTTAAAAAAATGTAAGGTCATGCATTTGGGCTGCAGCAATCCAAGGGAGCAATACAGTATAGGAGGTGAAGTATTTTTGTCCACTAAAGAAGAGCGGGACCTAGGCATGGTTGTGTCTGATGATCTTAAAGTAGCTAAAACAGGTAGAAAAGGCGACGGCAAAAGCTAGAAGGATGCTTGGGTGCATACGGAGAGGAATGGCTAGCAGAAAAAAGGAGGTGATAATGCCTCTGTATAAGTCTTTGGTGCAACCTCATTTGGAGTATAGTGTGCAATTCTGGAGACCGCACCTTCAAAAGGATGTGAACAGGATGGAGTCGGTGCAGAGGGTGGCTACTAAAATGATTAGTGGGCTTCATTATAAAGCATATGAGGACAGACTTAAGGATCTTAATATGTACACCTTAGAGGAAAGGCGGGATAGAGGTGATATGATTGAGATGTTTAAATACCTCTGTGGCATAAATGTTCAGGGAGAGAGCCTCTTTCAATTGAAAGCAAGTTCTGCTACGAGGGGACATCGGATGAGGGTGAAGGGAGATAGATTCAGGAGTGATATGCGGAAATATTTCTTTACGGAAAGAGTAGTGGATCCGTGGAATAGTCTCCCAGAGGAGGTGGTAGAGATGAGGATAGTAACTGAATTCAAAAAAGCATGGGACCAACATAGAGGATCTATAAAGGTAAAAAGTGGACTGTTATAGTTGTTAATATGGAAGGACAGACTAGATAGGCCATGTGGTCTTTTTCTGTCATCATGTTTCTATGTTTCTATGTAACTGAGGTTTTGTATCTCTGATCTGGCAATACAGGTGCTTTGATAAGGGTAAATTCTCCCTCTTTATCCTTGTTTCCTGGGCCCTGATAAGCTTCCTTATCACACTATTTTCCTCATTTTAGAAACATAGAAACATAGAAATATGACGACAGAAAAAGACCACATGGCCTATCTAGTCTTTCCTTCCATATCAACTACTACAACAGTCCCCTTTTTTTCCTTTAGAGATCCTCGTGTTTGTCCCATGCTTTTTTGAATTCAGATACTGTCCTCATCTCTACCACCTCCACTGGGAGACTATTCCACAGATCCACCACTCTTTCCGTAAAGAAATATTTCCTCATATCACTCTTGAATCTATCCCATTTCACCCTCATCGCATGTCCCCTCGTAGTAGAACTTGCTTTCAATTGAAAAAGGCTCTCCCCTGTACATTTATGCCATGAAGTTATTTAAACATCTCAATTATATCATCTCTATCCCGCCTTTCCTCTACGGTATACATATTAAGATCCTTAAGTCTGTCCTCATATGCTTTATAATGAAGACCACTAACCATTTTAGTAACCACCCTCTGTACTGACTCCATCCTGTTTATATCCTTTTGAAGGTGCGGTCTCCAGAATTGCACACTATACTCCAAATGAGGTCGCACCAAGGACTTATACAGAGGCACTATCACCTCCTTTTTTCTGCTAGGCATTCCTCTCCGTATGCACCCAAACATCCTTCTAGCTTTTGTCATTGCCTTTTCTACTTGTTTAGCTACGTTAAGATCATCAGACACAACCACACCTAGGTCCCGCTCTTCTTTAGTGGACAAAAGTACTTCACCCCCTATACTATATTGCTCCCTTGGATTACCGCAGCCCAAAAGCATGACCTTACATTTTTTAACATTAAATCCCAGCTGCCAAATTCTAGACCATTCTTCGAGCTTAGCTAGATCCCGCCTCATGTTGTCTACACCTTCCTGGGTGTCTACTCTATTGCAAATTTTGGTATCATCCGCAAAGAGGCAAACCTTATCAGATAGCCCTTCCGCTATATCACTAACAATGATGTTAAAAAGAATTGGGCCAAGGACAGATCCCTGGGGCACACCACTGGTAACATCCTTCTCCTCAGAGTGAGCTCCATTTACCTGTACTCTTTGTCGCCTCCCACCCAACCAATTTCTAACCCAAGCAATAACTTTAGGGCCCATCCCTAGGGTGCTCAGTTTGTTTATAAGTTGTCTGTGAGGAACAGTGTCAAAGGCTTTACTGAAATGTAAATACACCACATCTAGGGCTCTCCCTCGGTCTAACTCTCTGGTCACCCAGTCAAAGAAATCAATCAAATTTGTCTGACAAGACCTCCCTCTGTTGAATCCATGCTGTCTCTGATCCTGTAATCCGCTGGACTCCAGAAACCTCACTAGTTTCTCTTTCAGCAGTGCTTCCAATAATTTACACACCACCGAAGTTAAACTAACTGGCCTGTGGTTTTCAACCACATCCTTACTTCCGTTTTTGTGTAAAGGCACCACATGTGCCTCTCTCCAGTCCTTTGGCACCACTCCCGACTCCAATGAGGCATTGAAAAGGTCAGTCAGTGGAGCTGCTAGAACGTCCCCAAGTTCCCTCGGTATTCTACGGTTTATCCCATCCGGTCCCATCGCTTTGTCTACTTTAGGATGAGCTAGTTTCTCACGAACACAGTCTTCTGAAAATTGTTCAAGATGTCTCTCACTTCTGTTCCTGTTTGTGGGTGCTTTCTGAGGTCCTGCTCCTGGTTCTTCATCTGTGAACACAGAACAGAAATATTCGTTAAGCAATTCCGCTTTATCCTCATCAGCTTCTACATATTCCTCCCCCTTCACCCTTGAGTCTAACAATACCACTTTTGCACTTTCTCTTCTCACTAACATATCTGAAAAATGTCTTATCCCCCCATTTTATTGCATTGGCTATTTCCTTCTATTTTTGAATCTTTGCTTTCCTGACTACTTTGATAGCTTCTCTAAGTTTTTTTCCAAATATAGATGCCTGTCGACCTCTCTCTGTGATCCGTTGTATTTCATGAAGGCCTTTTTCTTTTTCTTCACCTTTTTAGCTACTTCTTTCAAAAGCCATAGCGGTCTCCTTTTCCTTTTACCTTTATTTACCATTTTAACAAAGAGGTTGGTTGCCCTTAAAATATCCCCTTTCAGTTTTGCCCACTGTTTTTCTACATCCCCCAGCTGTTCCCATCCCGCTAACGACTACCTGAGGTATTGGCCCATCTTGGCAAACTTAGTTTTCCTAAGGTCTAAGACCCTCACCTTTGAATGGATTCTAACAGCCCTAGTCCTAATACTTAACCACACCATCTGGTGATCACTGGATGCAAAATGATCTCCCCACTATAACATCAAAAACACTTTCACCATTGGCAAGCACCAAGTCCAGTATGACCCCTTCACGTGGGGGGTCTGTTATAAATTGCCTGAATAGTTCTCCAGGATCTCTTTACTTCTAGATGATACTGCAGCAGGAATGTGCCAATCAACATATGGCATATTGAAATCCCCTATCAGTAGCACTTCCCCTTTCCTACCAATGCTGTGTATGTCTTCAATTAACTCTCTGTCCACCTCTTCCTCTTGTGAGGGAGGTCCATATATCATGCCAATGCAAACAGATTTCTCTTTCCCTCTTTTTAGTTTAACCCACAATGCCTCCTCTCTCCCTTTTAAGCTCTGTAATTCCAAAGCTTTAATAGTATTTTTTACATATAGTGCCATTCCTCCTTCCCTTTTTCCTACCCTGTCCTTCCTGAATAAAATATAGCCAGGTATAGTTACATCTCAGTCATGGTCTTCTGTGAGCCATGTTTCTGTAACTGCCACTAAATCCAAGTTGGCCACTCCCACCAAAGCTTCAACATCAGGGATCTTATTTCCCATGCTACGGGCATTTATACACACTGCTTTCCACATGTTACCCCTGATAACAATTTCCATAAAGGTATTTAATGTATCACATAACTGGGGCCTTTCTTCCCCCATTCCCAATGAATGTAGTTTAAAGCCCTCTTCAGTAGATTAGCCAGTCTACTACTGAAAATGTGTCAGCCTTTCTTGGACAGATGGATGCTATCTCTGCTCTGCAACCCTTGGAACAGCATCCCATGGTGTAGGAAACCAAAACACTCTCGATGACACAATCCACGCAGCCATGCATTCATCTCCAGGATGTGAGCCTCTCTGCCTTGGCCTTTACCCTCAACAGGGAGGATTGAAGAGAACACCACCTGTGACCTAACTGCTTCACCCTCTGTCCCAGAGTCATGAAGTCACTTTTGATATGCTCAGAGGGATGCCTGGCAGTATCATTTGTTCCGACATGGATTAGCAACATTGGGTAATAGTCAGTGGGCTTGATGAGTCTCGGCAAACTCTCCGTAACATCTCGGATTTTGGCACCAGGCAGATATCATACCTCTCTGGACATCAAGTCTGGACAGAGGCAGAATATGTAACAGGGGCAACAGCTTTAGCAATATGATTTTTCACAGCCATTGTTCTGTTCGTGGAGCTTGGGTATCTGTTAAAGCAAAAGAGAGAGATCTACGAAAGTGCCAGCTGGTTTCCCAGCTGTCCTCTCAGAGAAAAAAAAACAGTTAAATCTCTTTAATTACATTCAAAATGTGCTGTTCCAAGTCCCTGTGGTTTGTTAAATTGGGAGGTGCCTCATAAAGTAAGACTGCTCTCTAGGGGTGGGTGGGAGTTGGGGGGTAGGGAGGAAACTAACTCCTGATTAGGTGTCAGCAGTTCCCAAGAACTGAGAAAGTTACCAAAGCAGAGTTTTAAACCTACCCCACTAAAGAAAGTATTTCTACTAAAGCACCAAAATGAATGTAACTTTGTTTAAAAAAAAAACATTTAAAAGCTCCCAGTCAGAGAGCTAGCAATTTTAAAAAATAAAACCTCAAATTCTTACCGTTGTTTGAACTGTATAGCCCCTGTTAGGAATGCCTCAACAGGGCAGGGCTCCCTTTCCATAGTCACCCTTTTGAAAGTTGAAAGGTAGTACTGTGGATTTCCTTACCATCCCTCCTCCATTAATTAAATCAAATGCTATCATGCTATGATCACTATTGCCAAGTGGCCCGACACTCTTATATCTTGCACCAGATCTGGTGTTCCACTAAGGACTAGATCCAAAATGGCTTCCCCTCTGGCTGTTTCATGAACCAGCTGCTCCAAGAAGAAGTGATTTATTTCATGTAGAAGTTTTATCTCCCTAGCATGTCCTGCTGTGATATTGACCCAGTCAATACTGGGGTAATTTAAATCACCCATTATTGTTACTGCGCTGTAACTTTTGTTAGCTTCCCTGATTTTTTTGAGCATTTCATCATCCATTTGTTCATTTTGGCCAGGCGGTCGATAGCACAATCCCACTGCCATTTCCTTCCACTTTTTACATGGAATTTCAATCCATAGAGATTCTACAGCAAATTTTGTTTCCTGCAAAACTTTAATCCTTTGTGACTCAATGCCCTCTCTAACATAAAGTGCAAACCCTCCACCAATTTGATCAGTTCTATCATTATGATATAGTTTGTACCCAGGTATCACAGTATCCCACTGGTTGTTCTCCTTCCACCATGTATGAGATACCAATCACATCTAACCTCTCATTTAGTGCTATATATTCTAACTCTCCCATTTTATTTTTTAGACTTCTAGCATTTGCATATAAGCATTTTAGAGATTGTATTTTATTGATATTAATCTGTCTATTGGTAGGCAGGGGTAATTTGGTATCTTTAAGCTCTATCTGCTCCATAGTCAAGGGCATCTGGGCTACTTTTGTCTTTATTGGAACCTCTCTCCTGATATGCCTTAACCTCATTCTTTTTGTAGTATCCTTCAAGGATACATTGATCCGAACCATGCACTCTAGAGCGACTGACCGGCTCTCCCCTATTATCTAGTTTAAAAGCTGCTTTATCTCCTTTTCAAAGGTTAATGCCAGCAGCCTGGTTCCATCCTGGTTAAGGTGAAGCCCATCCCGGTTAAGGTGAAGCCCATCCCTTCAGAAGAGCCTCTCCTTTCCCCAGAATGTTCACTAGTTCCTAACAAATCCAAAACCCTCATCCTTGCACCATCACCTCATCCACACATTGAGACTCCGGAGCTCTGTCTGCCTTTTGGGTCCTGTGCTTGGAATGGGAAGCATTTAAGAGAACGCTACCCTGGAAGTTCTGGATTTCAATTTCCAACCTAAAAGCCTAAATTTAGCTTCTAGAACCTGCCTACCACATTATCATATGTCATTGGTACCGACATGTACCAAGACAGCAGACTCCTTCCCAGCATTATCTAAGACCTTGTCTAGGTAGTGCATGAGGTCCGCTACCTTCACACCAGGCAAGCATGTTACCAGGTGATCCTCACGTCCACCAGCCACCTAGTTATCTACATGCCTAATGATCAAATTACCAACCATAATGGCTGTCCTAACCCTTCCCTCATGGGCACATGGCCCTGGAGAAACTTCCTCGATGTGAGAGGGTTTTAAATCACTTGGAGGACAGGTCCTAGCTATAGGATCACTTCCTGCCACACCAAGGTGATGCTCTCCTGTCACGTGCCCTCTCTCCTCCATGGCAACAGGGATGCTGCCAGACTGGAGGTGGGACTTCAGGACTATATCCCTGTAGGTCTCATCTATGTACCTCTCTGTCTTCCTTATGTCCTCCAAGTCTGCTACTCTAGCCTCCAGAGATCGGACTCATTCCCCGAGAGCAAAGAGCTCTTTTCACCCAGTACACACGTAAGACCCCTCACCAACTGGGAGAAAATCATACATGTGACACTCAATGCAAAAGACTGGAAAGCCCCCATCTCGCTTCTGGACTTAGTTTTAAGGTTGTGTTTAGATATTTAAATTCTTTACTTACTAAGGGTTGCTGGGGATACTTATACAAATAAAACTATACCTAATACGTTTAATGTACATTGTTCATGTGAAGCTTAATTAATATCAGGTCCTTAATGTATGCCTGATGAGGATAAACAGCTGCATCTGAGTGTGAATATGGCACCTCCTTTTATTTAAGAGGTGTAGGCATCTATAATGCTACAATTATCCCATGGGTGGGTGGGTGTCAGAGAGGGAATGAGGGAAAGAAGGCTTATTAAAAGCTGGCTGCTACACAGTACCCTGTCCTGTGCTTATAAGGTAATTTATGACCAATTTATAGGGGGAGTCCCACAGTTCTTGCTTGGATAGAGGAAGTCTTGGGGTCTAAATTTAACCAGAAAGCTCTCTTCTGTGCTTTAAATTTAAACTGAAAGCTCTTTGCTGCTACTGGGCCTTGAGTGATTTAACAAATACACTGGGTTCACAGATTAATCAGCTTTAATCTAAAGAATTCCTTTTTCCTCAAGATTTAGAAAAATTCCTAGAAGTAAATACTTACAATTGCAGATCTCTCTCCAGAAGTAGCAGTCCCCTTTTTTAGTCCTTCAAGACTCATACACTTTTGCAGAACGTTACATTGGCACCATCCTGTGCATCAGTTCAGCTGCCTCTCACATGCTTGTCCGCTTTACTGGCTGCAAAACAGGGTGCCCAACAATATGGCAGGTCCTCAACTCCCATCTGTTCTTCCTTCCATCACCTTTATACTGAAATTCCTTGGTGCTCTGTCCAGCATTTGGCTTACAGCCATGGTCCTGCTTTAAGGTGCATGCTTTTCACCTTAGGGTACCTTGTCTCTCCTTAGGTGTTAGAGCACCTTACTACATCTTAAGGTGCCTTGAGGTGCCTTGTCTCCTGTTCAGGCACCTTAGCACATCTTAAGGCACCTTAAGATGCCTCAATATGTGCTAAGGCCCCTCAAGATATGCTGAGGCACCATAAAGCACCTCAAGATGTGATAAGGCACCTTAGCACATCTTAATGCACCTTGAGGTGCCTTGTCTCAGTTAAGGTGCCTTACCACATCCTAAGACGCCTTGTCTCTCCTTAGGACATCTTGTTACCTTACCTCACTTGGTCCTGTTAACTCACGTTAAATGGCCCAAGGAACCTTAACACTGGCATGTCCCCTACCAACCCACTGTCTTATATGGCTTCAGGCACCTTAAGGCTGCCCCTACTGCCAGTGACTTTACAGCAGTTTAGTAAACATACCCCCAAGAGTACAGGACAAATGTGTTTGTGAATGATATGCTCCTTTTTCCAAATAATGTCATCAGAAGTTTGCCATATCTAATTGAGATGATGCAAAGGTTTTAGTCATTCTCAGGCTTCAAATACATTTTGGAAAATCTGAGACAATGGCTGTTTCCGGTAAAAAAAAAAAAAGAAAAAAAAAAAAGAGGTCTTTCCCACTAAATTGGGTAGGAATGAGTATGAAATACTTGGGGGCACACTTAAGCACAAACCCATTTGTGATATACAACAAGAATGTCACAGAAATTGGAAAAGGTTAAATACTCATGTGCTATGTGGAAAGATCTTCTGATCACACTGATGGACTATATAGCATTCTTAGAAATGGTCATATACCCTAATTTTTTATACCCTCTCCAGATGTTACCTATAGGTGTTAGAAACAGAGAAAAGCAAATCTATAGAGTGATCATGAGGTCTTTTATTTAGAGGGAGAAAATACTAGGATAAGTTATTCTAAGCTAGCTTTAGGAAATGAAAAGGAGGAATTAGAGTTGCCAGACGTGACAGGATATAACATAGAAACCATAATGAAATGGATTCATGAATCAATTACGGGTCTGATGCAATTTGTACCATGGAAATCTACTGAACAACTAGACTTGAGATGTTACAAATGAAAATCTTGTACTAGAAACATACAAACATAGAAACATAGAAATATGATGACAGAAAAAGACCACATGGCCTATCTAGTCTGTCCTTCCATAACAACAACTACAACAGTCCCCTTTTTACCTTTAGAGTTCCTCTATGTTTGTCCCATGCTTTTTTGAATTCAGTTAATGTCCTCATTTCTACCACCTCCACTGGGAGACTATTCCACGGATCCACTACTCTTTCCGTAAAGAAATATTTCCGCATATCACTCCTGAATCTATCTCCCTTCACCCTCATCCCATGTCCCCTCGTAGCAGAACTTGCTGGCAAGGGTTGGGAAAGAAGAGACAATTACTATTCCCCTTTCAAATAAGGATGAGATCATTGGAGGAATGGGTTGAAATGAGAGCAGTGAATGTCACCGTTTTGTACTTTGGTTAACAACCCTGAATTTCCACAGGGAACTAGAGGTCCCCCCTCCCCTCTTTGACTTGTGGGCAAAAAAGAGATGTAGGTACTTGATACAGTTGATAGAGGACGGGAAGAATGGGCTCCGCACATTTGATCAGGATACAGCAAAATGGGACAACCCCAAACATACATATGTGGGCTTTTTTTCAAGTTCAATGTTACTACCTGACTGCAGACGATGGATAGTTTTCCTTAAATACAAGGCATTTCTGCAAGTGCCTCAGCAAAATAATACGTTCTCAATATGGTACTAGTTGAGTAGAGATAATAGAGAGCTGTCCTGCTGGGGTTGCTGGTGGCTACTTGGGCAGAGTGGGTAGGGGAAGAAATCTCTGAAGTCCAGATGGGACAGTTACTTGAGGCTATACCAAAGCTAGCAACTGTGGTATTACAGGAGATGCAATACAAACTATTACATAAAGCCTTTCTTACAAGAGCCAAGGGTGCTCAGATGAACCTTTTGGAGGGTAAAGAGTCTGGGAAATGCAAAATTCATGATGACACATTGCTGTATTTGTTTCTTGAATGTAGATAAATTGGACGACTGGACTTCAAATGGCAGATGAAATTTAATGTAGACAAGTGTAAAGTTATGCACCTCGGAAAGAACAACCCAAATTATGGTTACACAATGCAAGGTTCCACACTAGGAACTTCCACCCAGGAAAAAATATTTAGACGTCATTGAGGATAACATGTTGAAACCCTTCACCCAGTATGAAGCAGCAGCCAAGAAGGCAAATAGAATGTTAGGAATCATAAGGAAAGGAATGGATAATAAAACAAAGGATATATAATGCCTCTGTATCATTCTGGATAAATGGATTTTATGTCCTCAGGGATATTTATATATGCATGTGCAAAGATGGGGGGAGTGGAAAAGGGGAGGCATGGCTGTTATTTTTCATGAATGTGTAGCTTTAAAGAAATTATTACTGGAACGTACTGGAGGACATGAATGTTTATTAATGCATTTTAAGAGGACAGAAAGACGGGCATTTGTTTTTTTTATTGTCCCCCTAAAGAGATTGGAGAAGTTAGTTAAATTGGTTTTGGTAATTAAATTATGAGTATTTTTTATATTGGGAGATTTAAATTTACTTGTGGATGTAGTGCAATGTGATGTGGCAAATCCATTGAGAACTAATTTAGGGGTGACAGAACTTTCTCAGAAGGTTTTTCTTTCAACTCATCAAGTTGGACATACTTTGAATTTGGTCTTTGTTTCAAAGTATTTTATGACTCAGGTTAATTTTGATATGAAACAGGAATTCCAGTTCTTTGGATCATTTTTTGTATTTTTTTATTTTATGTTACGTTCTACTGAGTCTTATTCAAAACAATTCAAAGAGTGTTGTGCTTATCTGGGCCATATCCCTTTAACTCAATCAGGTTATGTAATCAATGATGGATATACCTTGAATAGGATTTATTGAACAATTAACTTGAGATGCTTCCATTTCCATTACTAGCAGTAGGAGAAGGAGCTGCTTATTGGGCTGCGGGAGAGCTACCGGAACATCAAATTGTACTTTGAATATTGCTGAGTTCACTTGTTCTTTCTCGAGGTCCCATGAAGTTTTGATAAAAAGCTGCTGATGAATCTTTTATTCTGTGTCCAACTGAGACCCAGAATTTATTCTTCACAGTAAACCAGGTAGCTTATCACTTGTCTGCATGTCTTTTCTGAATTTCCTATGCCTTTTCAAATTTCTTCTAAATTTGTGCATGCAGTTCAGAATTTTGACCAAGTGAGCTCCATTGGAATCCTTGTTGTTGGACTTCCACTAGTGAAAATGAGAATGCCAGCCATTATTAATAAACATTGCTGAGAGCTTGGTTGACAAATGCTCTGTATTGCTGTAGACAACTTTGCTGTTGGAAATAATTTAGTTCAATGATCTTGGTGATAGTTGTAGATGCAATGAAGGTATTGTTCCAGAGTCTGATTCACTCATTCTACTGGATTAAGGGTGGAGGTCCATGAACTAGGTCACCTCTTATCAACACCATTTGGTGAACTGAATGGCTTGGTCAGAAATGACATGGAGTAATAATCCATGAGGCTAGACCACTTTTATGTCCACTGTTCTGTGGATTGAAGGGAGGGAAGCCATGGCAATCAAGTGGGCTGTCTCAGAAAAGGAGTCTACCACTACTGGGTTAGTGAAATTCCCTTGTAACAAGAAGAAGTCTGTAAATAGGACCAAGGATATCCGCAACAGAAATCCTTGAGGGCTTTCCCATAGTACCTAATTTTGAGGCACAAATTTCACAGGACATAATGTACTCCTTTATATCCTGGCTGATAGAAATCCCAGCCAGTTAATTCTCTTGTCCTATGGCTATCAGGTTGTCCAATCTATGGATGATTGTGGAAGTTTCAGAGCACTTTCAGACATGCAGTACATTTGGGTAAATATAATTTGTCCCCTCTTATAAATGCATCCTTTAAGCTATTTCCATCCTGTTCCTTCTCAAGACCATCATTCATCATGGTTGGTCTTGTATAATAGCCCCTACTATTGTTCAATAGCGCATGTTATTCACCCATAGTGCATACTATTGCTCAATAGTATGCAGTATTAAGTGATAATGCATGCTATTAATGGCAGATGGGAAGTAATGACATTGAGGAGTTTTATTCCATTTTCATTCAAAGATGACAGGAAACAACATGCTAACGGCTTAGCATTAGGGCACTTAGTGGCAGCCCCCGGGGATATTCAGCAGCACTAACCATGTTAGTGCCGCAAGTATCCAGCTCAATGGCCTTAGAATATCTCACCGGTTATTCTTGCTTGAAAGTCTAGACCAGTTAACAAGTTAAATATATTCTCTCTCTCATGACAGAAGCATTGAAAAAGTTTGCCTATGGAGCTCGTTATATTGTATATACACTACAGCCATCATCTTGAAGCTTATAATCCACCCTGTAGTTTGTGTTTTAATACTAATAGATTGCATGTAGATATTTAAACGGCTATGTACATGAGAAAAACTATATTGAGCTATATATCTCTAAAATGACATGGGATTAATTATTATTATGCCTAATTATTTTTGTCATAGTTTAACTAGCATTTATAGTCAATATACTACTATACATCTATAGCGTCTGTGTTGCATGGGACTATATAGCAAGGCTGATTTGTAAAGTGCTCGGTCAAGGAGTTTCTCTGAATCAGAGAATCTAAAATGTTTATATTATAATTACATCCAAGGGGTAAATATCATCCTTTAGTAAAATGGCAAGTATGAAATGGTAATGAATACCGTGCAAGAGTTTCAATTTCAGAAACTTGCCTACTGGGCAGTTGAATAGATATGCACCGAGACTGGCAAATTAAGATATGCTAAATATACTCATGAATAGTAAAGCCATGCTGTACCCACAGAAATGGGCTTTTCTGTAATTATCAGATTTATGCTAGGAATGTATTTTTGTTCTATTTTGTTTTGTTACTGCATGCACATACATTTTTACTCATGTGAAATCCTGTTTATGTGCATAAAATTGATGTTACACATGCCATGCATTTATCTAAGTAAAGTAATGACATGAAATTGAAGGACATGAAAAAAATTAACTAAATAAAAGGAACAATTAAAACCAAATGATTTTTAAGCGACACTCCCCTGCCCTATATATTGGTAAACATATGTGCACAATGCTAGTTCACTTGTACTTGCTGCAGAGGAGTCATTCCTGGGAGTAAGACTGCAACAAGATTAGGAACTACTTGCATACTTTTGAATTTTTAAAACTTGCTGTATATTTTAAGTCAGAAATTATCTGCAAAATGAGCAGGTATAATGTTCCAAATCCACAGAGCGAAGTGTATGCATGTACTTTTCGCCAATGTGGGCAGTTGTAAAATTACTCCCCCTCCCACGGGCATTTACTGCATGCATGATTAATTTGTCAAGTAAATGTCTTCTATTGACAGCTAGAGATTTACAATTAAGGTCACAATTTTATTTCAAAGTCTAATATGTATTGAAAACAGAGCTACTCTTTGGAATCCTCATCACCTCTAACCCTCCTTGTTAGATGTGTTTCACTCAGGCGTAGCACCTATTGTCAAGGGATCAGGTAGCTGTTGAAATGTCAGGCTCTAAACATGTTTGTTTGCACCTACATAAGCATGCATAATCAAACATATTATACTAGCTGCTGATTTGCCTTCATCTCCTGAAACACAGCATTTAATACATCCAAAGCCGCAGTCGGCTGTGTGGATGGTTCAGCTGTGGTGTGGAAGAACTTCGGGCTGATCAAAGTTGATCGTGGTGGTGGAAGTATTAAATACTGTATTTCAGGAGCTACAGGCAAGTGAATGACTGAGTGAATGGATGAAGAGAGAGAGAGAGAGAGAGAGAGAGAGAAAGAGATTGGGTGAAGACAGGGAGCCATGAGAGGCGAGAGAGATTGAGTGAAGCTGGGGGGGTGGGATCATGAGAAAGAGAGATACATTGGGTAATCACAAGGAAGAAGAATCAAGTTTAGTGTGTGTAGGTGAGCTCATTTCAGTTCAAAAAAGGATTTTCATGAAAATATTGTAATAAAACTTTAATTTTATAAGTCTATTTCCATTTATTTTGAGGTATTGCCTTATTTAACATAGTTACCTAAATTGTCAGGAAACGTGATGTCCTATGACAAAATGGAGGTCATTTTCGGATTCAGCGCACCAAAAAACATAAAAAGTACGTGGAATAACCAAAACAGCTCTCGAAAAAAAGTTTTTTGCAGACCTGTGTAATATACAATACCACTAGGGAGTCAGTTGTAAACAGTCTCCAATGACAGTACAAAGGAAACATAAGAAGATTGCCTATAAGGAAATACATATATAAAGAACTCAATTATAAAACAATGAGTACAAGTAGTATATTTAACTATCTTCCTAATCATTATTAAAGCCTAAAAAGTCAAAGGGAGCAAAATATGGTAAAGATCATTGATACTAGTATATTCATCACAATAGAGAAATGTTGACTAACTCATCTCAAGAACATTTAAAAAAAATAAAATTAGAATGCATGGAAAGGAAGAAATTGCTTAGAGAAAGAACACAGTACAAGACCTCTAGTATGTGGGGAAGGAATCTCTTTCTCAGTCATTCCTCTCATATGGCTTGGATAGCACCCTAGCCATTGTGTAGTGTGTCTCTCATGTGAGGCAGAGGGAAATGGGGGAGTCAGCGGATCTGGAGGCTAAACACAACAAGCACACATATGTGGGGTTGAAGGAACAAATGCTCTGCCACATTGAATCCACAGGGTCAAGAAGCATTCCCATGGCCCACCATATAGGAAATCCCTCCCTGTGACCTGATATTGGCAAGGGGTGGTGGGAAGCAGTCCACAAAGGACACTCATGCTCCCCCCCCCCCCAATTCAATCATACACTACCATTGAGGGGGCCAAAACCAAGCTGCCTCACAGGCCGAGCACTCCAGCTGTCAAGGAACCAAAAGCCGCTAGACTTTGAAGCCCACAAGAGCTCCCCAGGTCCATGAAACAACTCGTTCCCTAAGAATGGGGCTAGAGAGGGAACACTGATTAGTGAACTCCAACAAAACAAGCCCATAATCTGTGCTAGAAATGATAAGATTCTGCTGACTGCTGGTAGGTTTCAGCCATATCCTCTCATGGTCAGGGTGAGGGGCCATCTGCCATGGGAATATGGCCCATGGAAGAGGCATGCCCCCTCCCCCCAGGTGCATGTATACACTACTGCATGCCTCCCCAGGCAGGGGAGCTGGGGGTTAGACAGCACTAATTGAGACCAAACCATCATGTTGACAATACATTTAACACTTCTTTTGCATGCCCTCCTCTCCGCTGTACTCTGCTGGTTCCAACTCTGGCTATATGGCCAGAACTGGCTGAGGTACAGGGCACAGAACCTATCTCCTAACACCTCCCCCAGCATATAACACCAGCTACCCTCTGACAACCATCCAGTGCATATGCAGACATGAACAGCAGTTAGTCAAGCACACTGTCCCAGCAAGGTCACCCCGATATGCAGATTCTCATTTTGTGTCTGTGAGGCTGTTGTGATCCACTGTCATGGCAGCTGCACCATGCAGACCCTCTGAAAAGAAGGCCTAGGCAGATGCCTAGGTATTTTACTAAGAGCGCCCATTTACCTTTTTTCTGTCCTTCATATTTTCTAACATTTGAGTATCAACCACATGTTGAGACACACAAGCAAGGCAGGTGCACCTACCACCCTATCAAAGGCACTTGCAATAGTGGTGTCTTTGTACACTTGCGCACGACCAGTTTGACCATGCCAGCTGTATGCCATGTTGCTGCCCACTTTTCACCCCTTCTCTGCCTTAGCCTTGTCTATTTGCTCGCTGCTGAGGTAGTATGGCATTTTTAGCGTGGTTGCCTTTTGGCCACATGCTCCTGGCTACTGCATAGCCAAAACGCATGTTAGCTTCACGCTAAACTCTGCATTCCTGGCTACTGTGCTTGTTTGTGGGTGCCTTAGCTGCTTTTTCAATATTCAAGGGGATGGCTATTAAAATTTGACAGCATGACAGCATGATAAAGACCGGTATGATCCATCCAGACTGCCCTGTAAGGTGGCTGGAGCTGTAGAGATGCAGCTGTCGCTCTGTGCAGGTTACTCCCCTTCTATGTTTTTGCTTAGAGTTGTACTTGCTGCTCCAAGCAGTTTACCCCTCTCTACTTATGAAGTTCATAAGTTTGCTTTGATTCCATCCTTTTGCTATGTAGTGATCCTCTGTGTCTGTCTCATGCCTTTTTGAATTTCCTCTGTCCCATGCCTTTTGAATTTGCCCCACCACCTCCACCAGAAGGGTAGTCCAGGAATCCACTTCCCTTTCTGTAAAGAAGCATTTCTTGTTGTTTCTTTTAAGTATATCTCCTTGCAGCTTCATTTCATGTCGCATAGTTCTAAAGTTTCTACGTCTTTGAAAAAGGTTTGTTTGTTCATTAATACCTTTTAAGTATTTAAAATTCTGTATCATATCCTCGTATACATATTTAGGTCTTCAAGTCTTTTCTCATATACCTTCTGGGGCAGGCCCCATATGATCTCGGTCGCTTTCCTCTGAACCATTTCAAACCTTTTTATATGCTTTTTAAGGTACAATCTCCAAAATGGAACACAATATTCCAAGTGAGGCCTTACCTGCTAACAACATTAATAGCACTGACAGGGATATTCAGCGGCACTAACATGGAAACGGAGGCGGCACCCATGCAGTGGTGATATTCAGTCACTGCCCAGTTATTGTTAAACGGTAAAAGTTAGGCACCTTGAAGTTGGCCTAACGTTTGCTGCCAAAGCTAACTTGGTAGCAGCTGAATATCACAGCTACCCTGTTAGCTTTGCCGCTATCGGACTAACCCAGATATTCAATGCCAGTGGCCAATGATGTTACTGCTGCTATTAAGTTTTGGTTAGAATCTTTTCAGAAATCATTGGATCTTGTTGCACCATTGAAATCACAGTGTTCTACTTTTTTTTTTTTTTTTGTAAACTCTATTTATTGAAAACCAAATAATACAGAACATGCAAAACAATATTTAAAAAATAACAACAAATACATCAAAAAATGGCATTTCTACTGATCTCCCAGACCTGGATTCCTCAGCAAATCAATCGTACAAATACAGCAAGAAAAAAGAATTTACAATATTCCCCTCTCCCCCCTTTCCCCACCAACCTCCCTCCCACCCTACAGCCTCCCCCTTCAGCAACCAACCCCCCATAGTGAACATGCATATTAATTATATTATTAATATCCTACGACCTTCTCATCCCAATTGAAGCACTTCATTTCGGACACGAGGCCTCAATATCTGAATATATGGTTCCCAAATTAGCAGGAATAAGGCCCAACGTCGAGCACTTCCTCTAGCCTCTCTCCTTTCCATAAGCATCAGTTGGTGGAAATTGTTGCGCCATTCCCAATAAGTGGGACCTGACGCTTCTCTCCACCTATGAAGTATCGGGCCTTTACCCACCAGACATGCCTTCCTGACCAAAAAGGCGTTCCCATCTCCCTTTCGGGTGGAGTGGTCCAAGCTGATCTAACATCACAAGCGATGCTGTCCAACGGACTCGCTGTAACACAATCCTACTCATAAAATCAGCTATCCTCTTCCAGTATAGGCAAACTATCGGACACCCCCACCACATATGTCCTAAGTCCGCCAAAGGGCATGGACATTTTGGGCATCTGCCCAACTCAGTGAGATGGGATCGTAACGCCCGTCTTGGAGAGAAATGTGCCCGTAGGATGCATTTAAACTGTATCTCTACTTTTTTAAATACCGACTGTCAGCAACATTTGGCTTTCTTCTGAGTTAGTGAACCAAAGAAAGAATCTTCGAAGGTTAGAGCATCAATGGATGGCAACTTCTAATCCAGCTTTAAGATAAGATTTTTTACTGTTATTATCACAATATCAAGTTTTGATTGAAGAAAGTAAGAAGCACTATTTTAATGCACAGATCACGGAGCATTTAGGCTCTATTAATGGTTTATTTTCGGTGGTTAAATGCTTGACAACTTCAGTTACTGTTATTTCTGCTAAGATAGAAAATGATCCGCAAATCTTTGTAGATGTTCATTGTAATAAGATGGAGACTATTCAAGCATCTTTTGCAGGAGATGTTTTAGTTACAGAGATTACATCTGAAAGGTCTTTAGTTAAGGATTTGCCACTTTGGTCGGCTTTTGAAAATATTTCAGAAACTCAGGTGGTTGAGACTTTAACCGCACTGAATAGCATGTTTAGTCATTTGGAATTCATGTTCCATGGGTATTTTTAAGTCTTTAAAGGACTCTGTAAAGAGACCGGTTGCTGCAATTACACAGGTACACTAAAAAATTTTTTTTTTAAACTGCCTCTAATGTTTCGATTGATTTTTACGTTTTTTGGTGCGCTGAATCCAAATCTGGTAACCAATTTGCTCCATCACGTACAGATTTTTTGCTACATTGGGTTAGCAGTTTGAGGTGAACGTTTCAGATTGAGTGCGATCGAGATAAAAGTTTCTTGGATGAATTCTTTATACTAATTGTTTAGTAGTTATTCAAATAAGAATAAAGAAAATTGTAACAAGGCAGCACATAAGAATAATGTCAACAAAACACACTGTGATGGTAGCAAAATTGTCTGCACTTAAAACAGCCACATACATGTGCACAAACATTGAGCATATAAGAGCGAGGTTAGACACAAAGCAAAGCAAAGAAATGTGCAAAAAATGTTGTACAGGTATGTATGTAAGAATAGAAAACGCAAACCGCACCATTGCAATACATGAAGACAAACACCCGATGCTGTGAAAATAAAATTCTAATAAATGAGATCCGACACTGTGGTAATAACTAGAAAATTTTTATTTCAAAGTTAAGTAAAAACACGATATTTGTCAACACAGTTTAGATTTTAAAGTCATTCTTGGGTCAATCAATCTCCTGGTGGGCCCGTTTCTTCTTCCCCCGAATGCTTCTCTTGGTGCACTGCTTGGCGTATTTTTCATCTGGGGTTTCCCGCAGCAGCAACCAGCAAAAATCAGCCATCATAGTGGTGTTCCATCTTCCTTGGTACCTTCTCTCTGCGTCCTTGATGTCCTGGTGAAACCTTTCACCTTGTTCTTCACTGTACGCCCCCAAGTTTTCGGGAAAGTAGTTCACATGGGAGTGCAAGAAATGGACTTTCAGGCTCATGTTACAGCCTTGTTCTTTGAAGGCATTGAGCATCCTGGCAACAATATCCTTATAGTTCTCATCCCACCTGTTCCCCAAGAATTTGAGAACAACATCCTTGAAGGAATCCAAGGCTTCTTTTTCCTTCTCAGACATCGTTTCAGCGAATGCTCCATCTGAAATGAGTTTCCTTATATCAGGGCCAACAAACACTCCTTCCTTTAGCTTTGCTTCAGAAAGTCGGGGGAACTTTGAGCAAAGGTACCGAAAGCACTCACCATCTTTTGGAAGGGACTTGATGAATTGCTTAATGAGACCCGACTTAATGTGGAGAGGTGGTAATAGAATTTTATCACGAGGTACCAAGCTCTCATGAAGAACATTTTTCTCACCGAATTGGCCAGTCTTTTTTCCCCCAGTGTAGGTCGCGGGCCCGGCTATCCCACAAGCAAAGGAAGCAGGGATATTTGGTGAAACCAGATTGCTGCCCTAATAGCATGGATAGAATTTTAAAGTCTCCACAAATCATCCACTTATGCTCATCATAATGAATCTTCTGAAGAATCAGGGCCAAATTCTCGTATTTTTCTTGGAGAATAACAGAGTGAGCAATAGGAACTGAAGCGAATGTGTTGCCATTATGAAGAAGAACACCTTTTATGCTGTCTTTTGACGAATCAATGAACAGCCGCCATTCAGCAGGATCATACTTGAGTTTAAACGTTTCCATCACTCCGTATATATCGTTGCAAAATACCAAATCTTCCTCTTTGCTGAAATACTTCAAAAATTGTGTCTCGCGGTTGCGGTACCAATAAAAAGTTGTTCCTGGTGACAACAGATTTTTCTGTTTAAGCCGAGAACCTAGCAGTTGGGCAGCATCTTTTGGGAGTCCTAAATCCCGGACTAAATCATTCAATTCAGCTTGAGAGAAAAGTTCAGGTTTCGGATCTGGTTCAGTTTCAAACTCGGAAGTACTGGACTCATCGGGAAAAGCCATCTGATGAGTCTCATCATGATCAGAACCGTCCACACAAATATGATCCAAAGATTTTGGTGGTTCAGGCACAGGTACTTCGTTGCTATGAGGCATAGGCCTAATTGCTGAGGGAAGGTTGGGGTAACTTATTACGTTCTTATTTTTTAAGTTGTATCCCTTCACAATGCAAGAGCAAAAATAGCAGTCACTGCTGTGGTCTCTTTGTTCACGCCACATCATAGGTATTCCGAAACGAAATGCTTGTTTTTTTACCTTTCATCCATAAGCATAGATCTTCCTCACATGTCTTGCACACTTTGTGAGGAGCCCACGGTTTGTCTTGATCGCCTAACTTCAAACCGAAATAGGCGAAATATACTTTTTTAATAAATGCAGAAATGTTCCTCTGCCGCTTTTTCACGGTATATTCCCCACAAATAAAACAAAAACTGTCCGGAGAGTTGACGCAACCTCTGGCTCTGTGAGCCATCACAAATACACAGCACTGCAAACTACAACTGTAGTGAACCACTTCGGAATAAAGCTGGATTACGACTGAGCAAACAAAAGGTAATAATGAACTTTGAAGAAACTGAAATTTGACAGGAACGTTCATGTCGCAACCACCGTGTTTGAGCGAGAGCGAACGAGGCGAGGCGAACAGGAAAGAACATGCGCCAGCGCGAGTACTGGATTTAGCCCCCGCCTCCCAATTGTCCTGTTAATGTATAAAATGAATACAAAACACTCTAAAATATCATGAGGGAGTGTTTCTAGTTAGTTAACCATTACAACCTCTATTTTGGGCCAAGAAAATAAACTGCAGTCGGCTAAAAAGAAATTATGTGAACATTCCTTATATGGGTAAGAAATCTAATTTTGCAAGAAAACGTGACGTGGTGGAACATTTTGGCTATTTTTCCTGGATTCAGCACCCCAAAATCTATAGGAATCAGTTGCAAAACTGGAGGCAGTTTTTTGGTAGTGTACCTGTGTTATCAATGCTTCCTTTCTACAAAGGGTAGTTCCAGCTGATTTGAAAAGAGCAAATGTTTTTCCATTGCTAAAACATTCATCGGGAGATAAACTTAATCAAGCTAATTATCGCCCAATTTCATCTTTATCATTTTTATCTAAGGTTATTGAAAAAATAGTAGTAACACAGCTTCAGCAATTTTTTGATAATCATAATGTTTTGTCTGATTTTCAATTTGACTTTAGGCCAAATTATGGTATGGAGCTGCTTATGTTAACTTTGATGGAATGGCAAGGCCGCGTGGCCCCCCCGCGGAGCGTGAGCGCGGCCGGCGTTAACCGGGGGGGCGGCCGGCCATGCTCCCGACGGGTCGCGGCCACGTGGTTTGCGGGGGAGGGCCCGCGGCGGCGAGAGGGCTCTCGTTGGCTCCCGTGGTAATGGGCAGAGCGCGGGAGCCAATGGGAGGAGAGAGGTCGAGCGTTGGGGGGGGAGGAGAGGGCGTCGCGGCATCCTTCGGCCTTTCCCTTCTGGGAGCTGGAGGAGCTGGATGTGTGCGGCTTTGCCGGGTGAGCACGTGTGTGGGCAGAGGTTGGGAGAGCGGGGCAGGGCGAGCGGGCCATGGGGGTGTGGATTCGGGGGTCGTGGGGGGCAGCGGGCCTCGGAGGGCATCAATAAATTCAAAAAATAAATAAAGAAAGAAAATAAAAATAAAAAAGAAACCACAGCGGGAGACAGCTAATCCTGCGGGTTGCTTTTAAAAAATAAAAATAAAAAAATAAAGTCATCTGCCAAGCTAGGGCCTGCTATGTACGGGGTTTATGGGGGGGGCGGGCAGACAGACTCGGGGGGGGGGGTACTGTGGGGGGGAAGGGTTCTGCTCAAGAGCGGGGGCTGAGCGCAATGCACAGGGGGGGCAGCGGGGGGCCACGGTTCGTGGGGAGGCTCACAGGGGCAGAGGATACGGGGGGTAGGATGGGGGGTGGTGCATAGGGCCCGCAGGCAGTGCCACGGGGTGCAAAGGTGTGGCTAGCGCTACGGCCACAAGGGGCAGGAGTCCCCGGGGGGCAGAGAGAGCACGGGGGGGCTCCGCAACGCGGCGGGGCAGCGGGGGGCGCAGTGCGCAGAGTGGGGCAGTGGCAGAGGGTGGACAGGCTGTACGGCCTGTTGAGGGCCTGACACAGGGGGGGCTAGATCGGGAGGCCATAGGGCTGGCAGAGGTGGGGGGGCACGGGGGGGGCAGGGATGTTGACGGATGAGTCACGGGTTGCTGGAGGGGCGGGCAGCCGCGATTGGTGGGGCTGGCGGGGCCAGGCAGGAGGGCAGGGGTGGATGGGTGGTGGCGGCTCCCCTAGTTGGGATCATTGGCAGAGCGGGGGGCTAGGCTCCTCTAGGGCGGATTGGCTGGGGGCGTGGCAACCACCTTGGGCTTTGGCGGGTGCTGTGGCGTCTCTTCCTTTTTTCTCCCCACAGGGCCTTCCAGGATGGCATATCCCAGGGACATCGGGGCAGGAGAGACCGCTAAACAGGGCTGGAGCTTCGCAGAGCGTGCCGGAGAGACGGCCATTGGCCGGACCAGCGGGAGCAGCACAGGACTCGGCGAGCGTAGTGCCGGAGCAGCCGGAGGTGGGAGCAGTGCCAGGGGAGGCGATGGCTGCGGCAGGTGAGTCTGGTGGGCTGGGGTCTGCGGGGGGGAACCCGGTGGGGAAAAAAGGGGAAGGGCGTACGGGAAAAAGCAGCGGCATTCGCGCCGGCGGCGTTGGGATCCGGGTCGTCGACATCCTCAGGGTCGTCGTCATTTTCCTCCGTGTCGGGCGGGAGTAAGGGCGTGGGCGAAGGGGGTGAGGTGGCGCCGGTTGTTGCGGCAGGGGCAGCACCGACGGTGGTAGCGTTCTCGGAGCTATGGGAAGGTGTGCCACGGAAGCTGCAGCGTCGAATTCAGGAGCATCATTATATTGACATCTTTCGATTGCTGGAGGGTCGCAAACGTTTTGGGGACAGTAGGAGGAAGAGGAAGGCTGATGAAAAGGCGGGAAGGGTAAGGAAGGTGGCGCGCAACGTGACAAATTGGGTGCAGGCATTTTTGAGGCTGGCTAGCGTGTGGGGAAGGGCGCATCCAGACCACTACGGCATGCTGCTGGCTTATGCGGACTCCATCTTGGAGGCTTCTCAGTTGCATGACGGTTGGGCTTGGCTCAACTACGATGAGAAATTTCGGGACAAGATGGAGGAAAACCGGACGTTGTCATGGAGTACGCAGGACATCAATTTATGGCTCACACAGATGTCCGTCAGGGCGGCCGGGGGGCCAGATAGTGGCCCCAAGGGCAGGGCGGGCGGTGCGTCCGGGGTGCTGCGGCCCTTTCGTGCGAGCGAAGTGGGGGCAGGGCAGAGAACGGCAGGGGGGGGGGGCGCTGGAGACGTGTGTTGGCGCTTCAACAAGTCCTCCTGCCCGTTTAGTGATTGCAAATTTAGGCACGCGTGTTCCATCTGTAATGGTGGCCATGCAGCCATCTAATGCGTCAAGCAGGGTACGGTCGGAGTCAGCGTGCCCTCCCCTAAGCAGTGAGAGCTGGCTGGGGCTGGCCCCGACCCCTATTCGCTTCGAAGCGTTGCGGGAGTTGTTGGGGAGGTACCCCAGGGGGCAGGATAGGGTTATTTTGGAAGGGGGTTTTTGGGAGGGGTTCCAGATTCCAGTGATGGGAGCGGTGGTGGTGAGTAGAGTCCAGAATGCCCCGTCAGTAAGGTGTTTTGCCAGTGTGGTGCGGGATAAGTTAGCGGTGGAGATCGGGTTGGGGAGGGTGGCGGGCCTTTTTGGGGAGCCGCCTTTCGCGGATTTTGTGGTGCCCCCGTTGGGGGTCATACCGAAAAAGGAGCCGGGGAAATCCCGGCTGATCCATAACCTGTCCAACCCCATCGGGGCTTCGGTTAATGATCGTATCCCCAAGGATTTGTGCGAGGTGAGGTATGCTTCCTTCGACGAGGCGGTGGAGTTAGTGCGGGGGTGAGGGCGGGGGTGCTTGATGGCGAAGGCAGACATTGAATCTGCTTTTCGTTTATTGCCAGTGCACCCTTCGGCGTTCCCATTGTTGGGGTTTTGCTTCGAGGGTAGTTATTACTTCGATAGGTGTATGCTGATGGGGTGCTCTATCTCCTGTACGCACTTTGAGTGGTTTAGCACTTTCATGCATTGGGCTTTGGTGGAACGGGATGATTTTCTGGTTGTCGGGGCGGCGCAGACAGGGCAGTGCACCGTTTTGCTGGATGGTCTCATGCAACTGGCGGGGGAGTGGGGAGTCCCGTTGGCAGAGGGGAAGACAGAGGGCCCGGCGACTCGGCTAACCTTTCTCGGAATCGAGCTGGATTCCGTGGAGTTGGTGGCTCGCCTGCCTGCGGTTAAGGTGCTGAAACTCCGTGTTCTGGTGGCGAACGCCTTGGTTTCCCGGCGGATGACCTTGCGGGAGATGCAGGCGTTGATCGGGTCTTTGAATTTCGCCTGTAGAGTTATCCCGATGGGTCGAGTGTTTATGAGGCGTTTGGCGGCGGCTACGGCGGGTCTTTCCAAGCCGCATCACCGGCTGCGGGTGTCGCGGAGCATTCGGGCTGACCTAGCCATCTGGGATGAGTTTTTGCGGGAATTTAATGGCACTACGGTGCTCAGGGACCGGGCGATCTCCAGTCGGGATTTACAGTTGTTTACTGATGCAGCCAGGGGATTGGGCCTAGGGGTGTACTTTGGGGGCTCCTGGTGTGCAGCGGAATGGCCGGCGACTTGGAAGGCAGCGGGGCTCACGGCCAACATAACCTTCTTGGAGTTGTTTCCGCTTCGGGTAGTGTTGGAGGTGTGGCCGGACAGGGTTCGCAATCGTTGGATTATCTGGTGGTGCGATAACGCAGCGGTGGTGAGCGTGATCAATAACTATATGCCGCGCTGTCCACAGGTGGCGGACTTGATGCGACAGGTCGTTTTGGCATGCTTGCGACTGAATACTGTGGTCCGGGCGCGGCATATCCCAGGGAGTACTAACAAGATCGCTGATGCTCTTTCCCGTTTCAAGTGGGAGCTGTTCCGAACATTGGTGTCGGAGGCAGACGAGGAGGGGCTGTCTGTCCCCGAGCACTTATGGCAGCTTGGCCGGGGGAGATGACAGAGCTCTTAAAGTCTTCGGTGTCGGCAGCTACATGGGCAGCTTATCAGCGGGGTTGCAGCAGCATGGTGCGGTTCTTGATTGAGCATCAATGGAGGTGGGGACCATCCCCCGATCAGCTAATAGGTTTGTATGTGGTGGCGGCGAAGGCCGCAGGATTGTCGCGGGCTACGGTGAGTAGGAATTTGGCGGGGTTTTTGTTCTTCGCTAAGGCAGTGGGGTGGGGGGCGGTTGGGGGGGGTTTAACGCGGAGGCTGCTGCAGGGTTGGGAACGCTCCTGTCCCTTGCCCAAGGACGGCAGGCGGCCCATTACTCACGAGTTGTTGCAGCGCCTGTGTATGGTTTTGCCCCAAGTGGTCTCGTCCTGCTACGAGGGTGTCCTCTTTCGGGCGGTATTTTCCATCGCTTTTTTCGGTGCCTTCCGCATAGGCAAACTGATTGCGGAGTCTGGGCAGGGGGCCAGCATGGGGGGCTTGCAAGTCCACCATGTGCGTTGGATGGACAGCGGGGTGCGTCTTTACTTGGCGCATTCCAAGACGGATCAGTTGGGGAGGGGCTCGTGGGTGTAATTGGGGGCCCTGGGAGGGGCGGTCACGTGCCCGGTTGAGCTGCTGAAGGCCTATTTTCAGATGCGGCCTGGTGGGAGGGGTAGCCTGTTAATGCACGAGGACAGGAGGGTCCTCAGCCGCTTTCAATTTACGGCGGTCCTGCGGATGGCTTTACGGCAGCTCGGGGAGGATGCGGGGTTGTATGCGTCGCACTCCTTTCGTATTGGGGCGGCGACCAGTGCGGCGGCGGCGGGATTACCCGAAGGGGACATATGGCGGATCGGAAGATGGACCTCTCAGGCTTATCGGAGATATGTGTGCCTCTAGGGGCGCTGGGGGGCTGGTTAACTGTAGATATTTTTGTCTTGCAGAAGTTGTTCCTGGCTTGTGTCGCTGTTGGGTGATTGGCCACTCCTTTGTGTTCTGGGCCGGTTGGCGAGCAGCTACATGCCCGGTGGGGCAGAATATTGGATTGGACCAGTTCGGGGTGACCGTCTCATGGCTGGGCGAACGCGGTCTGCGATGGATGCAGCTCTTGCCTTTGCTGCGGCACCACGGGCGGATGCGAGGGCCGCCGGACGCAGTGGTGATACACTTGGGCGGCAACGATCTGGTGTCCTGGATGTGCCGGCAGTTGATTCGGACCGTCATTAGGGACTTGACCGCAGTATGCGCGATGTTTCCGGATGTTCTTTTGCTGTGGTCAGACATTATTCCAAGGCCTGCTTGCAAGACTCAGCGGTGGTGGTCGCGGGGTCTAACCAAGATTAATCGCCAAATAGGCAGATGGGTGGGGGAGCAGGCCGGGTGCCAAATTTTGCACCCATGGGCTAATGTGGAGTGTGTGGGCCTGTATCGGGCGGATGGGGTACATTTGTCCCCGGTGGGGATGGATTTGCTCCTTAACGATTGGCAGGAGGCCTTGGAGGATGTGCTGAATAGTAGGGGCGCTGGTCGCAGCTTTGCCGGGGGGGGCGGCTCCGGCCAGTAAGGGCCGGAGCCGGTGGCGGGATTCCGGAGGTTTCCGGGGTCCGGAGTCGGAGCCAAGCAGTAGGGCGGGGGTGGGGTACCCCTGACCCGGACGGTCCCTCAGGCTTTTGCTAATAATATGGCGAAGCCGGAAGAGGGAGGCTAGGCAATTTGCCGGGGCCTGGACAAGGTGGAAGCGGAAGCGGCCTCACTTTGCTACTTACATGGCTGGTGAAGGTTCGCTCTGCTGGGGGGGGGGAAGTAATGTTAAAGTTGAATTGTTGTTGTTTTAACGTTTATGGCAATAAAGCTGCGACCAGTTGAATTCCCATATAAGTGTTGTGTATTTATTGTAAGGACTGTTGGGGGGGGTGTTGGGAGGGGAGGTGGGCCGGTCCGCCGTAACCGGTTATGGCAAGGCCGCGTGGCCCCCCCGCGGGGCGTAAGCGCGGCCAGCGTTAACCGGGGGGGGGGGCAGCTTGCCTCGCTCCCGACGGATCGAGGCCGCGTGGTTCGCAGGGGAGGGCCCGCGGTGGCAAGAGGGCTCTCGTTGGCTCCCACGGCAATGGGCAGAGCACGGGAGCCAATGGGAGGAGAGAGGTCGAGCGTTGGGGGGGGAGGAGAGGGCGTCGCGGCATCCTTCGGCCTTTCCCTTCTGGGAGCCGGAGGAGCTGGACGTCCCGTCCTCCCGCCCTTGGGTTAGGGCCCGGGGGTGCGGTGGCTTTTGTGGGGTGTTGCAGCTGGGGGGGGGGGCGGGATCCCGGAGGTTTCTGGGGTCCGGAGCCGGAGCCAAGCAGTAGGGCGGGGGTGGGGTACCCCCGACCCGGACGGTCCCTCAGGCTTTTGCTCATAATATGGCGAAGCCGGAAGAGGGAGGCTAGGCAATTTGACGGGACCTGGACAAGGCGGAAGCGGCCTCACTTTGCTACTTACATGGCTGGTGAAGGTTCGCTCTGATGGGGGGGGGGAAGTAATGTTAAAGTTGGATTGTTGTTGTTTAACGTTTATGGCAATAAAGCTGCGACCAGTTGAATTCCCATATAAGTGTTGTGTATTTACTGTAAGGACTGTTGGGGGGGGGTGTTGGGAGGGGAGGTGGGCCGGTCCGCCGTACACGGTTAAAAAAATTAATGCTTTTGATAAAGGTATGAGATATTTGTTAGTGACATTAGACATTTCATCAGCATTTGACACAAATGATCATTATATGTTAATTTTGAGGTTGATTTGCTCAGGATACAAGGGTGGGCTCTAGAGTGGTTCAGATCTTTCTTACAAGATAGGCAAGTTCAAGTTAGATCATCAATGGGGTTTTCTCTTGGTGAATTTTGAAAGTAGGAGTACTGCAGGGATTGGCGCTTTCAGCCATGATATTTAACATCTACATCTCTCCTCTTTGTAAAATCTTTGTAAAATCTTTAATGTGTTAGATGTGAACTATTGGATATATGCCGATGCTTTCCAATTTATTGTCCTAGTGATATCATCTATAGACGATTCTCTGAGATATGTTTCTTTCTGTATTAATGCAGAAAAAAATGGATGTTTGGGAATAAATTGGCCTTGAATGTAAATAAAACTGAAGTTTTATATATTTCAAGGAGTTTGCCAGCGCCAATTTCTATCTTAGAGGATAAAAACTGGTACCAAAGGGGAGCAACCAGTACCTGCACACTAGATATGAAGGCCAACCAAGCAGGTACACAAAGACTGGCGACAAATTGATTCAGATGTAAATTCTTTAATGGGCCCCAACGCGTTTCGGCTAAAAAGCCTTCTTCAGGGGGTCTTTAAGAAGAGAACACACTTAATTCTGTCACGTCTTTGGACGTGAATACAGCACGAAGCGGGAAAACGTGAGTATTTATTCTGGAGAGTAAGAGCACAACGCGTTTTACTTTGGACGTGAATACAGCACGCAATTATTTTCATTGCGCTACGTGACAGAATTAAGTGTGTTCTCTTCTTAAAGACCCCCTGAAAAAGGCTTTTTAGTCGAAACGCGTCGGGGCCCATTAAAGAATTTACATCTGAATCAATCTGTCGCCAGTCTTTGTGTACCTGCTTATCTTAGAGGAGAGACATTGTGATTCACTAAAAATTAAATCTATTGTTTGGGATCTGGGTATCTACCAGAATGTGTCATGATGTAACTAATTGAACTAAATCCATATCTTCAATAAAAATCATAAAAGCTTTAGCAAATGAGGTAGAGAGTATATCAACATGAAAATTGAAATGCCCTAAAAGTATCAGTGAAGTATAGATTGTTGAATATGGTGATATAAATACACAAAGGGAGTCATGTTAAAAGGTTTAGTTGTGA
The DNA here is from genome assembly GCA_033557465.1 of Ichthyophis bannanicus. Classification (NCBI taxonomy): domain Eukaryota; kingdom Metazoa; phylum Chordata; class Amphibia; order Gymnophiona; family Ichthyophiidae; genus Ichthyophis; species Ichthyophis bannanicus. The sequence goes on along the minus strand of CM066034.1, from coordinate 619,652,097 downwards.
TTTAGGATGTCTGAAGATGTGCAAGTGGACATTGAAATCATGGAGACATCTCTGTAACCATTCCACAAATGATGTTCACAGATGTCTCCAGCGCAGGGATGTCCAAGTAAACAAAGGGGTGTGGTGGAAGCGCAATGTACTTACACGTCCCCATTCAATTTCAGGAAAGATAGGGATGTCTGCAAGCATGTCCACATTTAGACCTGCTAAAACCCAAAAAGGAGCAGAGTGTCTTGCACTACCAGCAAGGAAACACAAAGGAGCAAGATACGAAGATGTGGATGTTTGTAGAGCCTTTAATGATGAAGGTCAGAGACCCCGACGCGTTTCGGCGTGGGACGCCTTCTTCAGGGGGTACAAAGCTTAAAAACAGGGGAATAGTACATAATGTTAAATTAAAAATATAAATAATTATTGGAATAAATAATATAACAAACAATACATGGAAAACATAAACAATTAGATACATTAAAAAATAAGTAAATCAATGCAATTGCCAAAGTGATTACCCTTATAACTGTGTAAACTGATATAGAGCAGTATACATTAGCTATAAGCCCTTTAAAATAGTTATGGGGATCACATAAATATACAATAAAAACTCTGAAAAAATATTAGGGAGACGCAGGACATGAGGATTGAAACCAAGGATAGGCAGACCACCAGATTAATAATTGGTGTATGTAATAAACATGTGTTAAAAATAAAAATAACAATAATAATAAAGATGCTAATAATAATAATAAATGCATAAAAGGGATGATGCTGTGTTAAAAAGTCAAAATGATAATAAAACAACTGAACATGTAAAAATTGGTAAGATGGTAAAATACATATATTAAATTGAGTCTATAGCGAATAGATATTAAACCACAAATTGCTGCTGTTAGAGCATAATAATACTTGCAAAAAAGAAGAAATATGATGATAATGAACCAAAATAATGATATAATAATGATAATAGTAAAAATGAAATTGAAAAAATAATATAATATGATAAAACAAAAAATGATAATCATAATAATAGTAATAATAAATAGATAGAAAACTATCCCATTGAGCATTCAGAGGATATTATTGATCCTTATAATATAATTAAGATGTTAGAAAACTCAATAGGACCACTAACCTGAGTTGATTTATTGATTTGTTTGCATCATGTTCAAGAATTGTTCAATGAAGTGTTGAGTGAAATATGAAACATTGACAAAAACAAAAAAACCAAAACAAAAAACAAACGGGAAAAAGGTTAAACCAGGTAGGCTAATAAAAATATTTGTGTGTATGTCATGTTAATCTATGTAGAAATGTATTCATGAAAACATGTAGTGTATATTAAGTACGTGATTATCATGAGATAGTATGAAAAAACAATTGTAGTTGATCTATTCTTGTAATGCTCCTGACTGTTGCGGTGCCCCTTACTTAAAATTGATGGTACTAAGGGACAGTCTCAAACGGGAGTGGTAAGGACCTGAAAATTATCTGTTGGACCTTTGGTTTATCCACCTTTATCTAGATACCTGATATATTGCGATGGAAAAATGCAGTGGAAGTTACTGTGCCTTACATAAAGTTGTTAGGGGAACCAGTTGGATAAATAGCCAAGAAATTCCCTTGTCTAATAAGACCGTCACCCTGTTGAACATTAAAACCATACTGGACAATCAACTTGAAGTGATGACTATTTGAAACAGCATATTAAAATATGTTAAATTGAATCGATGATGGTGTCAATATATGCACCACTTGTATAAAACTCCCTATAGTACTTGTAAGCATGAAATGTAGGAGGTAATCCAAATGTTTAAAATCAATTAACTACTCATAAAAAAACTGAAGACATGTGGGGAGGAATGGCACGTGATGACTAGAATTAGCGATAAGCAATCCATGTTTTGAGTCTACACCGGCATGACGCCGTAGCGATAGATGTTAAAAACAGTACTTTATAACGTGATAAAGCTAAGCTTTTTGTAAAACGTTTAAAAAAGATCATGGTGCTGTGGAGTTATAATGCATAAAAATCATATTATATGAATATAAATGAATAATGAATGAAAATGCATGTAAACTGACCCAGACTCAAAAGGCGCGTTGATCGTGTCGTCCTAATGTAGGGCAAGAGGAGCCGCTATTCTAATTGTAGAGGAGAAAACAGATTGTGTTATATTTGAAATAAACTGTTTATGAGACTGAAACCACACTTAGTAAAAGGAAGCGGGAGAATACCCGACTGTACTGATTAAGGAGTGAGAGTATTTATGACTTAAAAACATTTATTGTGAAAAAGTAAAAACGGCAGTACTCATTGAGGCTACAGGAGTCCTGTGTAATCACTATGTAAAAATAACACCGCTGTACTAAGCTTAAAAACGAAAGCACGAAACAAAACTGACGATAATGTAGAACAAACGGCGATGATGATATACCATGAAGGTTGTAAACAAGAGCCAGACATCATACCTGAAAAGCTGAATTTCCTGCCGCCAGCAGTAAAGGAGAATTTTGAGGGGCGCTTGTGAGAAGCCAGATTATAAAACGTCAAATTCCCGCCAAAAGTGGGAGAGGTTGCTGAGTGGGGAGGAGCTTATTTGACAGGACTCATCAAACAAAATTCAAAGTTCCATATGAAGTTTTATGTATTAAGATTAACTAACATGCCAGAAAACATCATAAAAACGATGCTGATGAAAGATATTGTTCATGCTTGCCAACAGATTTATATGATAAGCTTCCTCGGTGAACGCTGCTATATTTGTAAACAGTGATATTTTTTATATAATAACTCTGGATATGGTGAATAATGTCCGAATAGTTGGATAAAACTATCAAAAATATGTGTGGCTTGCTGATAAGCATGAATATGGTCACTGGATGAATAAATTAAAGTATCTATAAAAACACAGAGAGGTCTACCTCTTGATTAAGTCCGTTAGGTTCCAGACTGTCAAACTCATAAATGAACCTTTGTTCAAGTTTTAAAAGGGCCTTGTTGATGTCTCCACCTCTCCAATGTAGTGTAACTTTTTTCAGGACCAAGAACTTTAAATCGCTAATTTTGTGACCTGTTGTGACCCAGTGCGTGACCAGAGGTTTATCTGCAATTTTTCTTAGAATACTGCTCCTATGCTCAATAATGCGCGTACGCACTTCTCTCGTAGTCTTACCAATATATACCAAATTACAGGGACATAACACCAGATATATAACGTTGGACGTTTTACAATTTGTGTAGTTGTGTAAATATACTTTATGTGATGTTATGGGATGAATAAAGCTGTTTTTGACTGTAATGGTGTGAAGGCAAACTGAACAGTTTCCGCAACTGAAGTGACCTTTAATCTTAGGCGGAGGGTTGCTCCTTGTGAGAGCTGACGTGACTAATAAATTGGAAAGATTGGGATTCCTTTTATACGCTATCATTAATCGTTTAGTAGAAAATTGTGGTAAAGAGGTGAGTAAATGCCATTCTTCTCTTAGAATATTGATGATTGGTTTAGAAAGTTGGGTATATGTAAGAGCGCAAACAATCTTGTCTGCTTTTTTTTGTCGATCTTTCTTTTGCAATAGAGTGGAGCGTTCTGTCATGCATGCTCTAACATATGCTTTTTTGATACATTTAGATGAATAGCCTCTATCTTTAAATCTATTATGCATCCTGACTGCTTGTTGTTCGAAATCTGCATCTGATGTGCATAGTCTTTTGATCCGAAGAAATTGGCTGATTGGTAGATTGTGTTTAAGTGAGGGGTTGTGGTAACTATCAAATTTCAATAAAGTGTTACGGTCCGTTGGTTTTTCCCAGGAGCCATGTTCTCTCCTTGGAAAGAGATCCTCAGCTACAAAGAAGATGATTTGAAATCTATGTTACCTGAGGATCCATTCTTTACACAAGAAGAATCTTCACCGGACATAGATGAAGAATGGGGAGAACTCATCTGGATGATGAAAAAATACATTAGGGAGGACCTACATGCGGCCTCCCTTCTTGAGTATTGTCGAAAAAGATCATCCCAAGGGGATTGAGGATCCAGAAAGCCCCTGGCATGTTCAGGGATGACAGTAGTTTTATGACAGATTGGGTAAAAATACTCAATAAATGCTCATTAGATCTTATGATCTTGTTGATTAATACCTCCAGACGCAGGACTGAGGCCCTTAAACCCAAAATAGACTCCAAAATAGAACAACTGAAAAAACAAGATAAGCATTATGATAAAGAAAGAAAAGATTTTGATAAGAATAGTTTGGAGTTTAAACAGCAACCAAGAATAAAAAAATCAAAAAGTATAAAAGGGATGAAGAAGACTACAAACTAAATATGGTCTACTATTGGACATACAACAAAACAGAACAAAAAGATAGACACAGAAGCTTTTCCAATAAAAGACCGTTCAGATCCCCTAGACCACATTCTAAAAATAGATACAATCAGAAAAAGTATAACAGACCTCAATCTAGATCTCCATCTCCACTACAGGAAGAAGCAAGATTACACAAAAGGTCACGCCATCACACAAACGATCGGTTAGACCCTTCCGGGTCCTTGTTTTCGTCAGTTCCATCACATCCCTCTAGGCAACCACGTAGTCCTAAGAAGGATTTTCACAAGGAGACCCTTTGGAAAGGAGGTGGAAGAGACACATTTCACAGGTCACCAAACAATTGGCAGGCCAGACCCAGAGAACCTCCACTGACACATGGAATGGCCCCAGAGAAAGGCCATTCACGGGAACTTGCAGCCAAGAGACAGCTGGATTGGGACCTGTGAGCAGTGTCGTCAATCTATCTAGTTATCAACTTACGGACAATGAAATACAAGTGTTAGAGAAAGGATTGTCCTATGTCCCCACTAAGCAGCATGACAAGTTCACTACATGTGTAGAGTTATACAAATTTTTCAGAAAGATCAGAATAACAGATTTTTTTAGAGGGTCCAAACATGACGTGGCTGACCCATCAATAGTCAAAAACCCGTCCACATGGGTCCCTCCTAACAACAATGCCATAATCACTGCATATGAACATATAGTCATGTCTAAGGTAGCTAAATTATATCAACAGAAAAGCACCCATAATTACTATAACTTGACAGGTCCACATAAAATGGCTTTGAAAAACTTACAGTCCAACAACAATATTATCATAAAACCGGCCGACAAAGGCGGAGCAATAGTTGTTCAAGATAGAGACAACTATATTAAAGAAACAATGCGCCAATTAAACAATACAGCATTCTATGAGAAAATCTTTGATGATCCGACATCAGTCATACAGCATAAAATTGACACCTTACTATATATTGGCAAAGAAGCTGGTTATCTCACTACTCATGAGATCAATTTCCTTAAAGTTTCTCATCCGGTCATACCAACAATATATGGTACCAAAAATTCATAAATCACTCGTTAATCCGCCAGGACGACCAATAGTGTCTGCCATAGGTTCTCTGCTTGAACCTCTTTCCAAGTTTTTTGGACGTATTATTAAGACCTTTTGTTCCAATTATTCCGTCATACGTACACGACTCCACACACATCATCAATATCTTGCAAGATTTTGAAGGATATAACAATGATCTTCTGCTGGTCACATTAGACATCAATTCGTTATATACGAATATACCACAACAAGCAGCTTTAGAAGTGTTAACTGACACTCTCCTTTTAAGGCCTAAACCCATCCGTATCCCAACCTTTTTTCTCACACAATTAGCCACATTGGCTATGACTGAGAATTATTTCAACTTTAGGGGTATTTATTATAAACAGATAAAAGGAGTTGCCATGGGTTCGTCCATGGCACCAGACGTTGCCAACTTGTACGTTGCCCAATTTGAGAAACAATTCATGACACGACATCCATATCAATCTAATATCAAACTATGGAAGCGGTATACTGATGACATTCTCATCATTTGGGAAGGCACAGAACAACTATTACAACATTTTTTCGCATGGTTAAACAATCTGGACCCTAACTTACAGTTTGAGGGGCATTTCAGTGCAGATAAAATTTCATATCTAGACATTATGATTAAAAAAGATACTAATGGATTTTCTACAGATCTTTTCCAAAAACCAACGGACCGTAACACTTTATTGAAATTTGATAGTTACCACAACCCCTCACTTAAACACAATCTACCAATCAGCCAATTTCTTCGGATCAAAAGACTATGCACATCAGATGCAGATTTCGAACAACAAGCAGTCAGGATGCATAATAGATTTAAAGATAGAGGCTATTCATCTAAATGTATCAAAAAAGCATATGTTAGAGCATGCATGACAGAACGCTCCACTCTATTGCAAAAGAAAGATCGACAAAAAAAAGCAGACAAGATTGTTTGCGCTCTTACATATACCCAACTTTCTAAACCAATCATCAATATTCTAAGAGAAGAATGTCATTTTACTCACCTCTTTACCACAATTTTCTACTAAACGATTAATGATAGCGTATAAAAGGAATCCCAATCTTTCCAATTTATTAGTCACGTCAGCTCTCACAAGGAGCAACCCTCCGCCTAAGATTAAAGGTCACTTCAGTTGCGGAAACTGTTCAGTTTGCCTTCACACCATTACAGTCAAAAACAGCTTTATTCATCCCATAACATCACATAAAGTATATTTACACAACTACACAAATTGTAAAACGTCCAACGTTATATATCTGGTGTTATGTCCCTGTAATTTGGTATATATTGGTAAGACTACGGAGAGAAGTGCGTACGCGCATTATTGAGCATAGGAGCAGTATTCTAAGAAAAATTGCAGATAAACCTCTGGTCACGCACTGGGTCACAACAGGTCACAAAATTAGCGATTTAAAGTTCTTGGTCCTGAAAAAAGTTACACTACATTGGAGAGGTGGAGACATCAACAAGGCCCTTTTAAAACTTGAACAAAGGTTCATTTATGAGTTTAACAGTCTGGAACCTAACGGACTTAATCAAGAGGTAGACCTCTCTGTGTTTTTATAGATACTTTAATTTATTCATCCAGTGGACCATATCATGCTTATCAGCAAGCCACACATATTTTTGATAGTTTTATCCAACTATTCGGACATTATTCACCATATCCAGAGTTATTATATAAAAATATCACTGTTTACAAATATAGCAAGCGTTCACCGAGGAAGCTTATCATATAAATCTGTTGGCAAGCATGAACAATATCTTTCATCAGCATCGTTTTTATGATGTTTTCTGGCATGTTAGTTAATCTTAATACATAAAACTTCATATGGAACTTTGAATTTTGTTTGATGAGTCCTGTTAAATAAGCTCCTCCCCACTCAGCAACCTCTCCCACTTTTGGCGGGGAATTTGACGTTTTATAATCTGGCTTCTCACAAGCGCCCCTCAAAATTCTCCTTTACTGCTGGCGGCAGGAAATTCAGCTTTTCAGGTATGATGTCTGGCTCTTGTTTACAACCTTCATGGTATATCATCATCGCCGTTTGTTCTACATTATCGTCAGTTTTGTTTCGTGCTTTCGTTTTTAAGCTTAGTACAGCGGTGTTATTTTTACATAGTGATTACACAGGACTCCTGTAGCCTCAATGAGTACTGCCGTTTTTACTTTTTCACAATAAATGTTTTTAAGTCATAAATACTCTCACTCCTTAATCAGTACAGTCGGGTATTCTCCCGCTTCCTTTTACTAAGTGTGGTTTCAGTCTCATAAACAGTTTATTTCAAATATAACACAATCTGTTTTTCCTCCTCTACAATTAGAATAGCGGCTCCTCTTGCCCTACATTAGGACGACACGATCAACGCGCCTTTTGAGTCTGGGTCAGTTTACATGCATTTTCATTCATTATTCATTTATATTCATATAATATGATTTTTATGCATTATAACTCCACAGCACCATGATCTTTTTTAAACGTTTTACAAAAAGCTTAGCTTTATCACGTTATAAAGTACTGTTTTTAACATCTATCGCTACGGCGTCATGCCGGTGTAGACTCAAAACATGGATTGCTTATCGCTAATTCTAGTCATCACGTGCCATTCCTCCCCACATGTCTTCAGTTTTTTATGAGTAGTTAATTGATTTTAAACATTTGGATTACCTCCTACATTTCATGCTTACAAGTACTATAGGGAGTTTTATACAAGTGGTGCATATATTGACACCATCATCGATTCAATTTAACATATTTTAATATGCTGTTTCAAATAGTCATCACTTCAAGTTGATTGTCCAGTATGGTTTTAATGTTCAACAGGGTGACGGTCTTATTAGACAAGGGAATTTCTTGGCTATTTATCCAACTGGTTCCCCTAACAACTTTATGTAAGGCACAGTAACTTCCACTGCATTTTTCCATCGCAATATATCAGGTATCTAGATAAAGGTGGATAAACCAAAGGTCCAACAGATAATTTTCAGGTCCTTACCACTCCCGTTTGAGACTGTCCCTTAGTACCATCAATTTTAAGTAAGGGGCACCGCAACAGTCAGGAGCATTACAAGAATAGATCAACTACAATTGTTTTTTCATACTATCTCATGATAATCACGTACTTAATATACACTACATGTTTTCATGAATACATTTCTACATAGATTAACATGACATACACACAAATATTTTTATTAGCCTACCTGGTTTAACCTTTTTCCCGTTTGTTTTTTGTTTTGGTTTTTTTGTTTTTGTCAATGTTTCATATTTCACTCAACACTTCATTGAACAATTCTTGAACATGATGCAAACAAATCAATAAATCAACTCAGGTTAGTGGTCCTATTGAGTTTTCTAACATCTTAATTATATTATAAGGATCAATAATATCCTCTGAATGCTCAATGGGATAGTTTTCTATCTATTTATTATTACTATTATTATGATTATCATTTTTTGTTTTATCATATTATATTATTTTTTCAATTTCATTTTTACTATTATCATTATTATATCATTATTTTGGTTCATTATCATCATATTTCTTCTTTTTTTGCAAGTATTATTATGCTCTAACAGCAGCAATTTGTGGTTTAATATCTATTCGCTATAGACTCAATTTAATATATGTATTTTACCATCTTACCAATTTTTACATGTTCAGTTGTTTTATTATCATTTTGACTTTTTAACACAGCATCATCCCTTTTATGCATTTATTATTATTATTAGCATCTTTATTATTATTGTTATTTTTATTTTTAACACATGTTTATTACATACACCAATTATTAATCTGGTGGTCTGCCTATCCTTGGTTTCAATCCTCATGTCCTGCGTCTCCCTAATATTTTTTCAGAGTTTTTATTGTATATTTATGTGATCCCCATAACTATTTTAAAGGGCTTATAGCTAATGTATACTGCTCTATATCAGTTTACACAGTTATAAGGGTAATCACTTTGGCAATTGCATTGATTTACTTATTTTTTAATGTATTTATGGTATTAATCTAATTGTTTATGTTTTCCATGTATTGTTTGTTATATTATTTATTCCAATAATTATTTATATTTTTAATTTAACATTATGTACTATTCCCCTGTTTTTAAGCTTTGTACTCCCTGAAGAAGGCGTCCCACGCCGAAACGCGTCGGGGTCTCTGACCTTCATCATTAAAGGCTCTACAAACATCCACATCTTCGTATCTTGCTCCTTTGTATTTCCTTGCTGGTAGTGCAAGACACTCTGCTCCTTTTTGTGTTTTTCCTGGTACCCAGGAGCCATGTTCTCTCCTTGGAAAGAGATCCTCAGCTACAAAGAAGATGATTTGAAATCTATGTTACCTGAGGATCCATTCTTTACACAAGAAGAATCTTCACCGGACATAGATGAAGAATGGGGAGAACTCATCTGGATGATGAAAAAATACATTAGGGAGGACCTACATGCGGCCTCCCTTCTTGATTATTGTCGAAAAAAGATCATCCCAAGGGGATTGAGGATCCAGAAAGCCCCTGGCATGTTCAGGGATGACAGTAGTTTTATGACAGATTGGGTAAAAATACTCAATAAATGCTCATTAGATCTTATGATCTTGTTGATTAATACCTCCAGACGCAGGACTGAGGCCCTTAAACCCAAAATAGACTCCAAAATAGAACAACTGAAAAAACAAGATAAGCATTATGATAAAGAAAGAAAAGATTTTGATAAGAATAGTTTGGAGTTTAAACAGGCAACCAAGAATAAAAAAATCAAAAAGTATAAAAGGGAAGAAGAAGACTACAAACTAAATATGGTCTACTATTGGACATACAACAAAACAGAACAAAAAGATAGACACAGAAGCTTTTCCAATAAAAGACCGTTCAGATCCCCTAGACCACATTCTAAAAATAGATACAATCAGAAAAAGTATAACAGACCTCAATCTAGATCTCCATCTCCACTACAGGAAGAAGCAAGATTACACAAAAGGTCACGCCCATCACACAAACGATCGGTTAGACCCTTCCGGGTCCTTGTTTTCGTCAGTTCCATCACATCCCTCTAGGCAACCACGTAGTCCTAAGAAGGATTTTCACAAGGAGACCCTTTGGAAAGGAGGTGGAAGAGACACATTTCACAGGTCACCAAACAATTGGCAGGCCAGACCCAGAGAACCTCCACTGACACATGGAATGGCCCCAGAGAAAGGCCATTCACGGGAACTTGCAGCCAAGAGACAGCTGGATTGGGACCTGTGAGCAGTGTCGTCAATCTATCTAGTTATCAACTTACGGACAATGAAATACAAGTGTTTAGAGAAAGGATTGTCCTATGTCCCCACTAAGCAGCATGACAAGTTCACTACATGTGTAGAGTTATACAAATTTTTCAGAAAGATCAGAATAACAGATTTTTTTAGAGGGTCCAAACATGACGTGGCTGACCCATCAATAGTCAAAAACCCGTCCACATGGGTCCCTCCTAACAACAATGCCATAATCACTGCATATGAACATATAGTCATGTCTAAGGTAGCTAAATTATATCAACAGAAAAGCACCCATAATTACTATAACTTGACAGGTCCACATAAAAGGATTTGAAAAACTTACAGTCCAACAACAATATTATCATAAAACCGGCCGACAAAGGCGGAGCAATAGTTGTTCAAGATAGAGACAACTATATTAAAGAAACAATGCGCCAATTAAACAATACAGCATTCTATGAGAAAATCTTTGATGATCCGACATCAGTCATACAGCATAAAATTGACACCTTACTATTATTGGCAAAGAAGCTGGTTATCCTCACTACTCATGAGATCAATTTCCTTAAAGTTTCTCATCCGGTCATACCAACAATATATATGGTACCAAAAATTCATAAATCACTCGTTAATCCGCCAGGACGACCAATAGTGTCTGCCATAGGTTCTCTGCTTGAACCTCTTTCCAAATTTTTTGGACGTATTATTAAGACCTTTTGTTCCAATTATTCCGTCATACGTACACGACTCCACACACATCATCAATATCTTGCAAGATTTTGAAGGATATAACAATGATCTTCTGCTGGTCACATTAGACATCAATTCGTTATATACGAATATACCACAACAAGCAGCTTTAGAAGTGTTAACTGACACTCTCCTTTTAAGGCCTAAACCCATCCGTATCCCAACCTTTTTTCTCACACAATTAGCCACATTGGCTATGACTGAGAATTATTTCAACTTTAGGGGTATTTATTATAAACAGATAAAAGGAGTTGCCATGGGTTCGTCCATGGCACCAGACGTTGCCAACTTGTACGTTGCCCAATTTGAGAAACAATTCATGACACGACATCCATATCAATCTAATATCAAACTATGGAAGCGGTATATTGATGACATTCTCATCATTTGGGAAGGCACAGAACAACTATTACAACATTTTTTCGCATGGTTAAACAATCTGGACCCTAACTTACAGTTTGAGGGGCATTTCAGTGCAGATAAAATTTCATATCTAGACATTATGATTAAAAAAGATACTAATGGATTTTCTACAGATCTTTTCCAAAAACCAACGGACCGTAACACTTTATTGAAATTTGATAGTTACCACAACCCCTCACTTAAACACAATCTACCAATCAGCCAATTTCTTCGGATCAAAAGACTATGCACATCAGATGCAGATTTCGAACAACAAGCAGTCAGGATGCATAATAGATTTAAAGATAGAGGCTATTCATCTAAATGTATCAAAAAAGCATATGTTAGAGCATGCATGACAGAACGCTCCACTCTATTGCAAAAGAAAGATCGACAAAAAAAAGCAGACAAGATTGTTTGCGCTCTTACATATACCCAACTTTCTAAACCAATCATCAATATTCTAAGAGAAGAATGGCATTTACTCACCTCTTTACCACAATTTTCTACTAAACGATTAATGATAGCGTATAAAAGGAATCCCAATCTTTCCAATTTATTAGTCACGTCAGCTCTCACAAGGAGCAACCCTCCGCCTAAGATTAAAGGTCACTTCAGTTGCGGAAACTGTTCAGTTTGCCTTCACACCAATTCAGGAAGACCTTAAAGCACCATCTGTTTCTTCAACATAACTCACAGCCCAATGATGCAACCCCATCTGCCACACCCCAGCCCACCCTGACAGCATCCTCAACACACCCTATGCAGTCTGAGACTACTGGGAGCTCTAACCCAGTCACCTGATAGGCCAACGAACTGCTAACAAATGTAAATAAAGTAAGACTGTAAATAACTGTAAATAAATAACAAGTTTTGTACATAGTTACGATTACCAGCCATACCATTGAACGTTGTAGCGACAAAGGGGGAGAGTTAGAATATATAGCACTAAACGAGAGGTTAGATATGATTGGAATATCAGAGACATGGTGGAAGGAGGACAACCAGTGGGACACTGTGATACCTGGGTACAAACTATATCGAAATGATAGAGCTGATCAAATTGGTGGAGGGGTTGCGCTCTATGTTAGAGAGGGCATTGAGTCAGAAAGGATTAAAGTTTTGCAAGAAACAAAATTTGCTGTAGAATCTCTATGGATTGAAATTCCATGTAAAAAGGGGAAGGCGATGGCAGTGGGGGTGTACTATCGTCCGCCTGGCCAGAATGAACAAATGGATGATGAAATGCTCAAAGAAATCAAGGAAGCTAGCAAAAGTTACAGTGCAGTAATAATAATGGGTGATTTCAATTACCCCGGCATCGACTGGGTCAGTGTCACAACAGGACATGCTAGGGAGATAAAGTTCCTAGATGAAATAAATGACTGCTTCTTGGAGCAGCTGGTTCATGAACCGACCAGAGGGGAAGCAATATTAGACCTAGTCCTTAGTGGAACACCAGATGTAGTGCAAGAGATAAGGGTGTTGGGGCCACTTGGCAATAGTGATCATAGCATGATCGCCTTTGATTTAATTAGTGGAGGAGGGATAGTAAGGAAATCCACAGTACTACCCTTTAACTTTCGAAAGGGAGACTATGATAGAATGAGGAAAACAGTTAAGAAAAAACTAAAAGGAGCAGTTGCAAAGGTTAAAGACGTACATCAAGCTTGGGTGTTGTTTGAAAAATACTATCTTGGAAGCCCAGACCAGCTGTATTCCACGCTTTAAGAAAAGTGGAAGGAAGTCCAAAAAATTGCCAGCATGGTTTAAAGCTGAGGTCAGAGAGGCTGTTGTTGCCAAAAAAGCATCTTTCAAGAAATGGAAAAAAGAGCCAAATGATGAAACCTGGAAACAGCACAAGCACTGGCAAGTCAAATGCAAGGCATTGATAAGGCAGGCAAAGAGAGAATTTGAGAAGAAGCTTGCTGCGGAAGCAAAAACGCAAAATAAAGACCTTTTCAAGTACATTCGTAGCAAAAAACCCGTGAGAGACTCAGTTGGTCCATTAGATGATAAAGGGGTTAAAGGAGCACTAAGAGGCGACAAGGCGATAGCAGAGAGACTGAATGAATTCTTTGCTTCGGTCTTTACTGAGGAAGATGTAGGGATGTTACCCACGACTGAAGTGGTATTTAAAGGTGTGGAAGAATTGAAGGAAATATCGATACATCGGGAAGATGTCCTACAACTATTAGATAAACTGAAGAGTAGCAAATCACCTGGGCCGGATGGTATACATCCAAGGGTGTTGAAAGAACTGAAATTTGAGATTGCAGACCTGCTATCAGTAATCTGTGAACTATCATTAAAATCATCTCTAATACCTGAGGATTGGAGGATCGCCAATGTAACACCAATTTTTAAAAAGGGTTCGAGGGGTGATCCGGGAAACTACAGACCGGTGAGCCTGACATCAGTACTGGGAAAAATGGTATAAACCATCATAAAGAATAAAATTACTCAGCATATAGATAGTCATGACCTAATGGGAGACAGCCAACATGGCTTTAGACAAGGAAGATCTTGTCTTACTAATCTGTTATGTTTTTTTGAAGGAGTGAATAAACAGGTGGACAAAGGTGAGTCGGTTGATATTGTGTATCTGGACTTTCAGAAAGCCTTTGACAAGGTCCCTCATGAGAGACTTTTGGCAAAACTAAAGAGTCATGGGATAGGAGGCAGTGTACTACTGTGGATCAGGAACTGGTTAAAAGATAGAAAGCAGAGGGTAGGGCTAAATGGCCAATTTTCCCAATGGAGAAAGGTGAATAGTGGTGTACCCCAGGGATCTGTGCTGGGTACGCTGCTTTTTGACATATTCATAATGACTGGAAAGTGGAATAACGAGTGAGGTTATCAAATTTGCTGATGACACAAAACTATTTAAAGTTGTTAAAAACCCAAGAGGATTGTGGAAAATTGCAAGAGGATCTTGATAAATTGGAAGACTGGGCATCAAAATGGCAGATGAAATTTAATGTGGAGAAGTGCAAGGTTATGCACCTAGGAAGAACAACCCAAACTATGGTTACACGATGCAAGGTTCCACATTAGGAACCACCACCCAAGAAAAAGATTTAGGCGTCCTTGTGGATACCATGTTACAACCCTCGCCCAGTGTGCAGCGGCGGCCAAGAGAGCAAATAGAATGCTAGGTATGATAAGGAAAGGAATGGAAAATAAAACAAAAGATATTATAATGCCTCTATATCGTTCCATGGTGAGACCGCACCTTGAATATTGTGTGCAATTCTGGTCGCCATATCTTAAAAAGGATATAGCAATTTTAGAAAAGGTTCAGAGAAGAGCCACCAAAATGGTAAAGGGGATGGAAGGCTACTCCTATGAAGAAAGGCTAAAAAGGTTGGGGCTCTTTAACCTGGAAAAGAGACGGCTGAGGGGAGATATGATAGAAGTCTATAAATTAATGAACGGAGTGGAACGGGTAAACGTAGATCGATTGTTTACCTTATCAGAATATAGAAAGACTAGGGGACATGCAATGAAGCTACAGGGTAAACTATTTAAGACTAATAAAAGAAAATATTTTTTCACTCAACGTGTAATCAAACTCTGGAATTTGTTACCGGAGGATGTAGTAAAGGCTGTTAGTGTAGCTGGGTTTAAAAAAGGTTTGGACAAGTTCCTGGAGGAAAGGTCCATAAACCATTATTAAGAAGGGACCCAGGATATCAATGCTTGAACCAATACAAGCATTGTGGAACCTGTGTCCCTTGGGGAAACTGCTAGGTACGTATGACCTAGATTGGCCACTGTTGGAAACAGAATACTGGGCTTGATGGACCTTGGTCTGACCCAGTATGGCATATCTTATGTTCTTATGTTCTTATGTAAAGGACTCAGCCTGTATATAGTTGCCCCAGTTGTAAATCCAAGTTACGTCACCTGTTCAATGTAACTACAATGCAGGTCCTTCCTGCATTGTACAAGGAAATGTTAATTGTAAACCGCACTGATTTTAAAGAGTGCGGTATAGAAAAGCTTTTAAGTAATAATAAATAAAATAAATAAAATATATTTGAGAAAAAACACCACCACACCCCCACCTCTGCTTCTTTCTCAATTTACAAAAACATATTGCTAAACCAGAGGGCATACATGATTCCCTTCACAGAGCCAGATTTCAGTTAGAAAGAGCAAGTCCAGCTTTTAATCATTAATAAGATCATTCAATTGACAGTCTTTAGTTTTAATTGATCTAAAGTGGCATTTTAGAAGGGATGTCTAGGAAAACTCTGGGATGTCCAAAGTACAATGTCCAAAAATCCAGGGGAGTGGCAACAGCGAAGGGAGATATATAAAAATGCCTTCTGAAATTGCTCCATCTCCACCTGAAAAATGAACTTCCCAGTAACTGATTCTGAAGAAAGGCCCATACAGATAGCAAGGCTGGGTACATGCATGGGTGTAGGCCATTCCACAAATGTGGATGTCTCAGAATTGCCAGCCCACAGAACCAGGTACTAGGATGTTGCGGCCTGGGTAATTCAGAATGGGGGCATCTATGTTATGAGACTAGCACGCCCTGCCCTGCCATTTCAGATAGTCAGACAGTGTGGCGCCAGGCAGACAATATGTTTGGAGTATATATTTGCAGGCAGGAAACATTAACTGTAGCAATGCAAGCACATTTTGCTCTCCCCCCTGACAGCAATGCAGCCATGAAATGAACCCCTTTTTGCACATTATTCATGGTGAGGAGCAAGTGTAGGCATGGATGCCTCAACAACTAGGGCCAGACATACTTGTGTCATCTCAAATTGCACCATGACATGGATCTCCCTTGTTTCAAGCAGGGCACACCTCCACCACGCCCTTGTGCTACCTGGACATTCTTGCAGGATGTCTATAAACCTGTCTTTCTAAAATTGGTCTGGGATCATCTACATGGTTTGCACAACCATGTGCCCATTTCAGATGTTCAACTCACAAATAGAGCTTCTAAATCTACACCCCCCCCCCTTCCCAATGTTTAATATCCTCATTTTCAAACAGGAGAACTGATAGAAAGCTGAGGCACAATCTGCTGTCTTTTTACAAAATGGCTGGGACCTAAAGAAGTAATGTCATACTCCATTATTGATGCACAAACTTTTACAAGTTAAAGAACTTCTAAAAGAGAATCACGACATGCTGATAAAGAAAAACGTTTGCAGTCCTGAAAGAACAATTTAATACTATTCCACCGAGAACTGAGGATATCAACAGGAGAATGCAGGCCAGTAGGTCATTCAGATGCAACAATCTCCTTACAATGCTGGGTCAAGTCAATTTCGCCTTTTGGAGAAAAACACCTGAAAATTACAACAAAAGGACTACATACAAGAACATTAGAATTGTTGGCATTCCAAAAGGAGTCAAGACAATAGATGCAATGACGTTTATGGAACAGATGTTGCTGTAGTGATTAGACATAGTTTGAGCACGTCTTATAAAATAAATGAGAGCACCGAATGCCTTTTCACCAAATCAGTGATGAAAGATACTCACATTCCTTTTTCCTCTATCTATTCCTGAAAGCCCCCGTCAAGTACACAAGCAAGTCTCCATTGTTTCTCCAGGACTGAAAAACCCAACAACTGCTAATAGAAGGAAACAGCTTTTGGCATTAAGAAAACAATGAAAATTAATGCATGCTATGGCCTTCTCCTCCTTGCATGAATGAAAGCTACGTAAAACATCATGACATGCAACTCTGGGGAGCCATCTGCATTGTAGGATTTTATTTGTGAGAATTTGTATGAGCATATGGAGACTAGATGATTTTGGATTTAAAAATTGAATTGTATTTTAATTTGAAATTTTTGATATATGGTTTCATTGGGGCCATAGATAAATGTTTTCCTCTGGAGTTCAAGTTTAGGTTGAAATGACTTCTTGTGTAACTTGTTCATGAGGAGCTATGACATTGTTCATCTTTGGCATTGACTGCTATTGGGCTACATGATCTTTCCTTTCTTCTGCTGGATTGAAACAGCTCATAAATGTTCATAAACAAAGCCCCACCAGCCCTGTGGAGAGATGACTCAAATAAGGACCAAATTTGCAGACCAGTCTACCTGCTTGCTGTTGAGTTTGATGGGATCTGAGAGACTTTGGATAGAAGTGGATATGGAGAAATGGCAGTGTTCTGAACACAGAATCAATGGTGCAAGTTTAAAAGCTGCCTGGGGCAATATGTTTGGGGAAATACATGGTATTGTGGTTGATGTATGGGTTTCCTATAGCAGAAGAAGATCTGTTGCTCATGTGACATCATAGTGTTCCTCACTTTTATTGTTTTATGGTGCTTCTGGTTGTTTGATGTACGGCAAGTGGACTGAGCATTTTCGCTGGTCTTGAGTGGATACTTTTTCTTACTATTGAGTTTCTGGTTTAGATTGATTATACATACTATACAGAGGTGAGTGTATGAATGAGTTGCATGGAAGTTTTGTGGTAGGTGGATGCAGGTGTAAGAGTTTGGTAATAGACAAGGCCAGCCCATCCACTAGGTTCTCACCTAGGGCGGCAGACCCCTCTCCTCCCAGCAAAGCAACAGTTCATCGCCATCTGGCCTGCCATGCTGCCCCCCCCACCCCCTAGCATCCATCTTCTCGCCTGGGGAAGGGGGTGGCATGGCAATGCCTCTGCTGAATTGGGCTTTAAAGTGCCCACGCTAGCGCACTCATGGCCTGCCACTCCTGCTGTTGCGAGAGGACTGATATATGAACACCTTTGGAGGATCTGTGGAGTGTTTTCACTTACGCTCTCTGACTTCACCATTATTCAGCTAAGTGTGCCTCTGTGTTTTCAAGTGATATGGTTGTTGTTCTTTGTGATCATTTGCAATGTTGGAAGGCAGCTTCATTGCAGTTGTAATGTGGAAATGTTGGCAGAAATCTTTTGAGAATATTTTGTAACACTTTGCAGCATAAGCCACATTAGGGTCTTCTCTTCTCTTAGATTATAGTTATACTATATAACATGGTGAATTATGACCTGTATTAATTAATGAACGGAGTGGAACTGGTAAACGTAGATCGATTGTTTACGTTATCAGAATATAGAAAGACTAGGGGACATGCAATGAAGCGACAGGGTAAACTATTTAAGACTAATAAAAGAAAATATTTTTTCACTCAACGTGTAATCAAACTCTGGAATTTGTTACCGGAGGATGTAGTAAAGGCTGTTAGTGTAGCTGGGTTTAAAAAAGGTTTGGACAAGTTCCTGGAGGAAAGGTCCATAAACCATTATTAAGAAGTGACCGAAGATATCAATGCTTGACCCAGTACAAGCATTGTGGAACTTGTGTCTCTTGGGGAAACTGCTAGGTACATATGACCTAGATTGGCCACTGTTGGAAACAGAATACTGGGCTTGATGGACCTTGGTCTGACCCAGTATGGCATATCTTATGTTCTTATGTTCTTATGATAGTCGATTGATAGTTCTAAATAATTGAGTGCAATAATTGAATATAGTATTTAACATTTTAATGATTTGTGTGTTTTTGCTTGGTGAACTGTTGATTGTGGGATCATGTATTAGTTTGATCTATTGATTTTTAATGTTTATGAGGATTGTGTGGATATTTTTATACATGTCTGGAGAATGTGTGAATTATACTGTTTAGGGCATAAGTGCATTTGAGAATGAGTTCTTATTTTTAAAGTTAAAATATCTAGAAAGATTTTCTATTCTGTATTTGTTATGGAATATAAAAGTATCTGATACAATTTTTTTACCTCATTTAAAGGTTTGGGGGCTACATGTTTTGGGTTTGCTATAGTTTGTTGTTGTGCAGATATAAGGAATATGTGCTGCACTTTATGCTTAGGTATAATTTAGATTAATGTTTTGGTTACTCATTGATAAAACAATATGACAGGTTAGTTCTGTTGGGATAGGATGAGATTTTTATTGTTTTTCATTCAGAGTGGCCTCAACTATGAGAACCAAAGGTATACAGGTGTAAGAGAGTCCTTGGGGAGGCTCCTGATTGAAGACAAAGTCTGGGGTTACATAAACAATTGAGGAGTAGGTTCTGGGTACAAGTCCTGAGGTGGGGCGGAGGGGAGGGAGAATCTCTATCCAAAGTCCTTTCTCTGTGCAGGCAACCTTGTCTCCTTCAGCACTTGTCCCCACCTCTTCCTGGGAGAACAACATCAGTAAGTTCACATCATAATATGGTATGTAACTTAAACTCCACTTTAATGGGGACCCAATGGGAATAAACGTCATGAACAGTACAAAAATCACAATACATTTAGTCAAGGCACACCACAGCGCCTGCATGCTGCCTTCCCGCCTTTCCCAACTATCTCTCTCCAGTTGAGTTTAAAGCTGAGACAAAGAGAGAGAGAGGGAAAAGAGAACAAGAGAGATATTTTTATACTGTTTTATTCATTGGCAAAGCAATACTATATTTTAAAGATGCACACGGACCCCACCAAATCCAGCTCACACAAACACACAAGCTTTCTCAGTCTCTCTAATAAACGTTCACTCAGTGAGGGATAAACTCCCCATGCTCCGACCTGATCATATCTCAAAAGATTGATATCCTCTGCATAACCGAAACCTGGCTAACAGACTCAGATACAGTACTCATGAACCAGCTGCCACCTAATGGATATAGTATTCACAACTGCTCTCGAGTACACACCAGGGGAGGAGTAGCCATTATAGCAAAATCCAACCTCCACTTCAGGAACTATGCAACAGAAACAACTAAAGAAGCGGACATACTCACAATCACCAACAAACGCCTCTCCATATGGCTAATATACCAAGCACCTACAGCACGCATAGATCGTCAGACATTCTAAAGCATGTGTCAGAGAGTGCCAGCACCACGAAAGAACAGATAATTCTCAGAGACTTCAACGTCCCTTCATTACAGGAGAAGCATGTCGATGCCTTTATTGGTGCAATGGAAGCAATGTACCTGACACAAATCATACATGATTCAACATACAAAAAAGGGAATACTTTAGATCTAATATTCCTCAACTCCCAAATTGCCATCTCCTGCAAGAAACCCTAAGATCACAACCGAACCATAGTCTGACCACCATCTCATCAACTTCACCAGCACATATCAGCATACCTACATCAAAGAGAATGATCAACTCACAGGGAGATTTAAACCATTTAACAAGGAGGACTTCCTAGCCAAAGTACTACCTAAATTAAAGACTGAATCTTCCAAGATCAAAGACCTAGTTGATAACTGGAACAATCTAATTGCCTCTGCAGCATGTACAATGACAAACTACACCAGAAGAAGGGTTAGCTTGGATAGAGCCCAATGGTTCACCCCCACTCTACAGAAACTAAAGACCCAACTCAGAAGAACCAAGAGAAAATGGAGAAAGACTAGAAAAGAAACAGACAGAGCAAGGTACATGAGCAAACTGGACAACTACTGCAGAGAAAGCATAGGTGATCTCCGGGAACAGCAACAATTTAGTCTTCACATACGGGTATCATCGGCACTGATGGAGCCTGCGTGGGAACGCTCCCCAGCGTCCAATTAGGAAGCTTTTGGGAGCACCCCACAGCACCTGCATGCTGCCTTCCCGCCTTTCCCAACTATCTCTCTCCAGTTGAGTTTAAAGCTGAGACAAAGAGAGAGAGCGGGAAAGAGAACAAGAGAGATAGAGAGAGACAACTCCTAGGGGAGGTGGGTGGGTTGTGAAGACTAAATTCCTGCTGTTCCCGGAGATCACCTGTTACAGGTGAGTAACTATGCTATCTCCAGGAACAAGCAGGAATGTAGTCTTCACATATGGGGACTCCCTAGCTACAGATGCCAGGGAAAAGCCCCAGAAGTTGGGTGCCCTTTTGAAAGGGCTCCACTTCCCCCCATGGATCTCTGGCATCCTACCAGGGATGGTGGGTAGGAGTTGATTAAGTATGGAACAGGTGTTGAAGAACAGCCTGACCAAACAAGGCATCCCAGCGGGAGTCCTTGTCCAAGCAGTAATGGGCTGTGAAGGTATGAACCGAGGCCCAGGTAGCTGCTCAACAGATGTCATCGATAGACACAGAGTGAAGATGAGCCATAGAGGCTGCCATGGCTCTCACATTGTGCGCTGTGATATGACC
Source organism: Ichthyophis bannanicus (assembly GCA_033557465.1). Classification (NCBI taxonomy): domain Eukaryota; kingdom Metazoa; phylum Chordata; class Amphibia; order Gymnophiona; family Ichthyophiidae; genus Ichthyophis; species Ichthyophis bannanicus. The sequence continues at coordinate 619,630,142 of CM066034.1, read as the reverse complement.
TTCAAGAGGAAGGTTCTTACTCCGATAGGCAAAAGATATACACCGTGCAATCCAGTTGGACAGAGTCCTTTTGGAGACTGGAAGCCCTAAATGACTAGGATCAAAAGCAACAAAGGGTTGAGAGGACTTTCTATGTTACTGCGTTCTTTGCAAGTAAAAGGCCAAAGCTCTTTTACAGTCCAAAGTATGAAGATTCCTTTCTGCATTAGAGGCATGAGGCCTTGGGAAAAAAACAGGAAGGTAAACTGCTTGGCTTAAATGAAAAGGTGAAACCACCTTTGGCATAAAGTGAGGATGAGTCCTAAGGACTACCTTATCATGATGGAACCTTGTATAAGGAGGATCAGCCACCAATGCTTGCCACTAACTAATGCGATGTGCTGATGTGATTGCAATAAGAAAAATAACCTTCCAGGAAAGGAATTTTAATGAAGTAGTAGCTAATGGTTCAAAAGGCGGCTTCATGAGCTGGCCAAGAGCCAGATTTAAATCCCATGCCACCGGTGGTGGCTTAAAGGGAGGCTTAGTTAGAAGAAGGCCTCTCATAAATCTCGCTATGATAGGATGGGAGGAAATAGGTTGCCCATTTAAAGGTTTGAGAGAAGCTGCAATAGTACTCAAATGAACTCTCACTAAATTGGTCTTAAGCCCTGCATTAGACAAATGAAGGAGATATTCCAGTAATGATTCCAGAGGTATTGCAAGAGGGTTAAGACCCTTCTGTGAACACTATATGGTAAACCTTTTCCACTTGAAAGCATAAGAGCGTCTTGTGGATGGTTAAGACACTGACCAATGGTGCAGGCATCAGGGGTTCAATCCCCACAGTTCCCAATGAACAAGGCTGGCTGAGGCATTACATATTAAGGGACCCAGGATATCAATGCTTGAACCAATACAAGCATTGTGGAACCTGTGTCCCTTGGGGAAACTGCTAGGTACGTATGACCTAGATTGGCCACTGTTGGAAACAGAATACTGGGCTTGATGGACCTTGGTCTGACCCAGTATGGCATATCTTATGTTCTTATGTTCTTATCCGTTACTTGCTGAGAAAGGTTAAGACCGTGAAGTTCTAGGCTTTCAGCAACCAGGCCCTGAGATGTAAAGACTGTGGATTGGGATGCCACAGCATCCCGTCCTCCTGGGATAGGAGATCTGGAGCATATCCTAGCTCCAGAGATGGAGCTTGAGAGAGATGTAAGAGTAGAGGGTACCACACTTGTCGTGACCAATGTGGGGCTATGAGAATCATATGGCCTCTGTCTCTCTGAAGCTTGAAAAGGGTTCTGGGAATTAGGGGAATGGGTGGGAAGGCATACAGGAGTCCCAACCCCAATGGAGGAGGAAGGCATCCCTGGTCTGACAACCCTGAGCCGGAATTCTGGAACAGAACCGGGAAAGTTTGGCATTCAGCGGACTTGCAAAGAGGTCTGTCTAGGGTTCCCCAAAATTGGAAAATTTTGGCCACCTGGTCTGTATGGAGAGACCATTCGTGTGGAAGCAGAACTCGACTGAGTCTGTCTGCCCAAGAGTTTTGAATGCCTGGAAGATACACTGCAAGGAGATGAATCTGATGCTCTCTGGCGAGGGCACAAAGTCACAAAGCTTCATTGCAGAGCGACAGAGAGCCTGTTCCACCCTGCTTGTTCACATAGAACATGGCTACCTGGTTGTCCGTTTGAATTAGGATAGTCTTGTAGCTGAGCTGGGTGTGAAATCCTCGAAGAGCAAGAAAAATTGCTCTGAGCTCTAGGAGATTGATGTGTAGATCGGTCTCCTGTGGAGTCCAGGTACCCTGGGTAGAGAGGCCTTGCAAATGGGCTCCCCAACCCACCTGTGAGGCATCTGTTGTTAGAGTTACTTGAGGTGGGGGTTGCTGAAAAGGAGACCCCACCAACAGATTCTGGGGTGAATGACACCATTGGAGAGACAAAATAAGACAATCTGAGGTTGCTATTTTGTCTGACAGGCAACCTGACGCCTGAGTCCACTGCGTGGATAGAGTCCACTGGGCTGACCTCATATGCAGGAAGGCAAAAGGAACCACATGCACGGTGGATGCCATGTGGCCTAGCAATTGTAACATTTCCCGAGCAGTGAGGTGAGACTTTAGCATTGCTTGGGAAGCTAACTGCACAATGCGAAGGCAGCGGGACTGTGGAAGATAGGCCCTTGTCTGTCTGGTATCCAGCAGGGCTCCTATGAACTCTAGAGACTGAGTGGGAGCTAGGTTGGATTTTGGGACGTTTATGACAAGTCCCAAATATTGAAGGATACGCATTGTGCAAGATAGAGAAATAATGGCCTCTGGCTCTGATGGGGCTCGAATGAGCCAGTCGTCCAAGTAAGGGAAGATGAATATTTTTAGGGTGCAGAGAAATGCTGCCACTACAGCCATGCATTTTGTGAACACCCTTGGTTCCGAGGCCAGGCCAAAAGGAAGAACTCTGTATTGGTAGTGCTTCCCTTCAAATAGAAAGCGAAGAAATCTTCGGTGAGTTGGATGGATGGGAACATGAGTATACGCATCCTTGAGATCTAGAGAACAAAGCCAGTCCTGACTCTGAAGGTATGGCAGTAGAGTTCCCAGAGAAATCATTTTGAATTTCTCTTTGAACAGGAATTTGTTCAATTCTCTGAGGTCCAAAATGGGTCTGTGCCCTCCTGTTTTCTTTGGAATAAGGAAAAAGGGGGAATAGAACCCTGCGCCCTGTTGATGAATGGGTACTTCTTCTATTGCCCTTTGGACAAGAAGCAGACTGACCTTGTGATCTAACTGGGAGTTGAGAGAGGTCTGAAAATTGAACTGTCTTACCATTGTAGGAGGGGGCATGCTGAGGAAATGAAGCTTATATCCCTCTCTTACAATGGACAGAGTCCAACTTTCTGCTGTTATCTGCCCCCATCTGGGGGCAAAATAATATAACCTTCCTGGAATGGTGGAAGGCTCTGGCCCATTCAGGGCCAGGAAGACAAAGTTCTCTAGCTGGGAGTCAAAGCCCCTGTGGAGGCTGAGTCTGCTGAACCGGTTGAGGCTTAGCAGCCTTTGTTTTTCTTTGTTTAGGTTGCTGCTGACCCTTTTGGGCAGACTGACCTGAACGATGCCCTTGCTGAGTATAGGAGGGGTAGAACTTCTTCTTTCTAGTGAAGAATGTTTTTTTGTAGGACTTTTTCCTTGCAGGATCAGCTGTAGATTTTGATAATCTATCCAAAGTAAGATTATCAGCATCTAGCTCATTAGCTTTCGCTTGCCAATTTTTGCCAAAGAGATTCTCTCCTGTGCAAGGAATAGTCCCCAGTTTGTCCGGTACCCAAAGTTCCAAGTCAGATGCCTGGAGCCAGGCAATCTTACATGCGCCTATGGCAATAGCAGAAGTTCTGCTTATGCACTCAAAACAATCAAAAGCTGCACGATTTACAAATTTGGAAACATCCTCAGCATGTTTGATAAGTGCAAGATAATCTTGTCTCTTATCATCAGGAAGGAGAGGGCTCATAAGCTCTAGATTTCCTGTAACTTCCTTAAGGAACATTCCCATATACAAAATGTAGGAACTAATCCTGGCAGAAAGCATAGAGGCCTGGAAGGTTCAACGCCCAAAAGCATCAAGAGTTCTACATTCACGTCCTGGAGGATTAGATGCATGTCTTTTTGCACTCTTGATCCTTCTCATAGCTGATTCCACCACCATGGAATGGCGGGGCAGCTGAGTTTTTTGAAATCCAGGACAGGGAGGAACTCGATACATGGTATCGAGCCTACGAGAATGAGGAGAAGTGGTGAGAGGTGTTTCCCACATCCTTAGCATGAGATCATGTAAGATCTCATGAATAGGCAAAGTAGCTGCCTCTTTGGGAGCTTTAGGATACTGTAAAATCTCCAATTCCTTCGCCCTAAGCTCTGCTTCAGGAGCCACTGTGATGGAAAGACCTCGAGCCACATCCCGGATAAAATCCTGGAAGGATATATCCTCTGGAGGAGACATCCTATGTTTAGGAGAGGAAGAATCCTCAGGAAGAAATACTCTGGTATCGACAGAGCTGTCAGAGTCTTCAGATTCGTCGGAGGATTCAAAGTCTCTCCTGTCCGGGTAATCGTGCAACTCACGATACCGGTACTGATCGAAGTCGGTATTGACAGGGTCCCGTACCGACTTGTCAGTACCGGAGGGCACATCATGCGTCGGTACCGGTAGTCCACCTGCCGACGTCGATGCAATTTGCCCTGGTACTGATGTAGGAGCTGGTACCGGTACAGGTTGAATTGTCTGAAGCGGTTTCGGGGGCATCGATGCCGAGAGAAGAGCCGCCAGACTGCATTCAATAGCCAAAACTCTCTGGTCTATCGATGCTGCCGATGCCTGGGTATCGGTACCAGACAATGTGGCCGGTACCCCAGAGCATGGCACCAGTAGTTCTGCCGAGGTTGGGGCCTCGAGAACATCCCGTAGCCCCGATGATGCTTTGGAAGCCGAAGCCTCCCGCTGGGGCAATTTTGCCGGTGTGAGTCCCTCAAGGGCAACGCCAGAAGCATCTCGATACTTAGAAGGAGATCTACCCTTTGAGGACCGGCTAGACTTATGTTTAGTTACCTGAGATCCATGGGAGGAAGACGAAGCCCTAGAAGATGTTGATACCACAGATGATGCATCGGAGGGAAAAAGGGTGCTAAGTTTAGCAGCTCGGTTTTGCCGACCCCTCTTCGACATCAACCCACAAGGTAACACACTCGGAGATAGAGTGGTCAGGACCTAAACATTTGAGGCACCGCTCATGGGTGTCAGTGACGGAAATGGTACCGCCACACTTGGAACACTTTTTAAAACCCGAAGCGGGTTTTTCCATTGTAGAGGAAAGTTGGGCCTAGTGCCCAAAATGGCGCGTGGCACCAGAGGAGAAAAAAGCTGGAAAAGTTTTCTTTTTTTTTTTTTTTAAAGAAAAGAAAGAAAGAACCAGTGGTACCGGTGTAGCGTCGAAGGAAGGCAGATGCGACCACAAAAAAGAAGAATAAATGGGATATTTTCTGCGGTGACAGGAAGTGCGACCTGCTGGCTCTGCGGAAAATGAAGAACTGGAGAGAGACAGTTGGGAAAGGCAGGAAGGCAGCACACAGGTGCTGTGGGGTGCTCCCAAAAGCTTCCTAATTGGATGCTGGGGAGCGTTCCCGCGCAGGCTCTGTTGGTGCCGACAATACCCGTATGTGAAGACTACATTCCTGCTTGTTCCTGGAGATACAGATAATGCAAAAATGGCCTACCACTCAAAAATTATAAATATCTCAATTAACAGACCACGTGAGCTCTTTGACATTGTTAAGAAGCTAACAAAGACACCTAACCATTCAAACCAACTCCTGAACATGCCACCGGAACAGCTGGCAGTACAATATACTGTAAACAGCTCCAACAACTACCCAACTCACCTACGGGAACAACACCAGTAGCCTATAGTGCTGCAAAGGGCACAGAATAGGGTACATTTGAAATGATCATCAAAGAAAAGATAGAATCCACCATCTCAAGTCTGAACACCGCTACCTCCCCACTCGATCCTTGCCCAGTGGATTGGATAAAGAAAAATAAACAGGACATAAGCACAGCTCTAGCACATATAGCAAATGATTCATTCAAGCAAGGACACATGCCGGACAGTCTCAAAACGTTTATCATCCACCCAACCCTCAAAAAACACAATCTGGACCCCCTTGACCCCGCCTCATTCAGGCCAAAAGCAAGTCTCCCATGCACTGCCAAAATCATTGAGAAGATAGTTCAACAGCAATTCCAAGACCATCTAGACAAAAACAATACACTAGACCCACAGCAACATGGATTCCACTCATCTCATGGGGCTGAAACCCTCATGATATCTCTATTAAACACCCTACTCAAAGGAATGCAGGCCAAACAAGCTGGATATGCCATGATCTTCCTGGATATATCCACAACATTTGACACCATCTCACACAGCACCCTCCTAAGCAGACTACAGGAAACTGCCATTCAGGACATTGTTCTACATAGGCTCCAATCTTACAAAACCAACAGACATCAACTGATCCGCACCAGCATGGCAACCTCCCCCCACCCCTTTCGACAGAATCAAGGAATACCGCAAGGCTCAGTTCTCTCCGCCATGCTCTTTAATATCTACCTTCAACATCTATGATCAATAATACGCTCTCACAACATCAACTACCATATCTACGCAGACGACATACTGCTTTATGGACCCATTACAACCACAAACCCAACGAACAATCAGCTAACAAACTGCTTCAATGACGTCTCAAACTGGCTCCAAGAAAACAACTTATCCATTAATATTAAAAAAACTGAAGCCTTATTTGTTACTAAGGATCAAACTTTTGTCCCCCCCCCCCCGCCCCACCTCACTTTGGGAGCAATCCAAATGTGAGTTCAACCTTACATAAAATACTTGGGGATCATCATTGATCAAACGGTCTCATTTAAGCAGCAGATCGCAAAAATAGCTAGAACAATATTCCTCAAAGCAAAGATGGTACAACGTCTCAGGCCACTCATTGACCCGCAGGATTTCAGAACGGTTATGCAGGCTATGACGCTCCCTCACCTGGACTACTGTAATGCAATCTACCATGGACAACCGGCCACCCACACCAACCCCTTACGGACAGCCCTCAACACCACTGCAAGAATCATCCAGAGTCAAGAAACACGATCACATCATCCCAGTCTTGAGAGAGCTCCACATCCTACCTCTCGAAGCAAGGATCAAATACAAGACACTGCTACTCATCCATAAAGCACTCCACCGGGGGGGCGGAGCCTGATGTCCAGCGGGTAGGACGCTTTGCGTTGAAGCTCCCGAGAGGCCTACTCAGAATCCTGACTTAATACCTATATAAATTTACTATTTCGCTCCGAGCTGACCGGGGCACCTCGGGGGGGATGGCGGCCCACAAACCAGCGCGCTTGGACTTCGGGTCTCCTTCTTCTTCTCACGGAAAACGCTCCAAAACGGAGGTGTCCTCCCCGCAGAAGATGGTTCCATTTCGTGAAAACCCCGCAATGCACCTGGAGATTTTGGAGGAAATACGTGGCGTGAAGGAATTGGTGCAGTCTAATGGAGAAGCGCTTCGAGCCATGCGAGAAGACTTTGGAGTGCTCCAAGACCGACTTGAAGGTCTTTCATTACGGCAGGACAATATGGCGGGGGTCCTCGACTCGCACGAGGTGCGCTTGGGCAAACTGGACGAGGCTGAGCGCCAGATACAGAATCTTCAAAAGGAGTTGGAAGATAGCAATAATCGAGCCCGTCGCAACAATGTGAGGCTCCTCGGAATGCCGGAGGGGGTGGAAGCAGGAGATATAAGAGAATTCTTACTCAAAACTCTTCCCTCCTTGCTGAAGATCACTTTTCACAGAGAACTGGAAATTGATCGAGCACACCGTGTTCCTGCCCGCATGGCGCTCAACCGCACGACCCCTCGGCCTATTATCTTTAGCTTGCTACGATATCAACAAGTGGAACAAATTTTACATGCTGCCCGAGCGAATCATCATTTGGAATATGAAGGTCGTAAGGTCTCCTTCTTTCCTGATTTGGCAAAGCCTACCGTTGACCGTCGGAAGAAACTCCTTGCTCTTCGCCCTCGACTTCAACAGCTACAGGCTCGCTTTGGCCTGTTGTATCCAGCGAAGCTCCGAGTGACTCTCCACAACCAGACCAGGACGTTCGAGGATCCTGATCTATTATCAACATTTTTGGACTCCAAAGAAGCAGAACAGATGCGCTAATCCCAAATCTTGGACTCTTATCTGCCGGCTCTGTCCGCCATTTTGAAGGGCCCGATGCGGCGGTCATAGCCCAGCACAGAAATAGCCTGGACTTTCTTTCTTTCTCTGTATGACTTTTGTCTTTGGTCTCCTATCCCTTCATGATGTGTGCCTCGGTCGGATTCGGAGCACGCACAGTCCTACAGGTTATATGTTTTTTCAATTACGGCCTTCTCTGGGGTTTCTCCCCGCAGACACATGGTCGCCAGTAATTTTGGGGTTTTGCTTCTCCTCTACTGTACTGCGGTTTTCTTTGTTAATGTGGGGCGCTTCATTGTATTATATTAGCTTATTTTTCCTATGTCATGTGTACAGCCAGATACAGTCAGTTTGAGGGACACAGTGAATTATGTGTGCTATCATGCTCAGAATTTCAACTTTTCTGAATGGCCTCATGTAAAATCTTATTATTCATTATACAAGGCATTGCTAGTCCACTCAGCAGAAAGAAAATCCTTAACTATCTTAGCCACGAGCACATTGATTAGGTGTTTCTTTAGGAAACGCATAACACTCTGCTGAAACACTGAAACTCAATGCTAGGCCTCATATGGTAGCTGCCTATTCTCCCATCGTTTCCAAATGGTACGGGATAGTCATTCTGGTTAAGAAGTCTTTGCACGCTACTGTACCTGATAGTAGCGCTGACATGGAGGGTAGATGGGCCCGTGTACACCTTGAGGTTGGAGATAGTGAATTCACGTGTATTTGCACTATGTCCAGAATGTGGACAACCCTGCTCACTATGCAAGTCTTGCGCAGTTGGCCTCGGCCTCCGCCAATGCTCCATTAATACTTGGTGGCGATTTTACTCAAGTGTTCCCTCAATCTTTTCTTTTCAAACAAGGTGCTTGTTGGTTGGAGGCTCCAGTACCGAGCAGACCTGTGTGGCTAGATATAGTAGCGGGCCTTTGCTCACCGATTCCTCTTACCTTACTCCCTGGTATGACTCTCCCATTAGACTCCCACTATCCACCAATGTTTTTCGACACTTTAGGTGCCTTTAATACTCCTATGCAACCTTTCGACTCCCGACTCTGGTCAGTGTAACTTCAGCATTGCATTCGGAGCGCTAGAGTACTCCCGCCATTGGCACTCTCTGCATAGGGTTGATTGGAAACTTCCGATCTCTCGGTAGTTTACCGGGTGTAGCATCCCATTTTACTAAACCTTATGTAATGCTATCACTAGAGATACCTCTATAGCGCAGAAAGTATGGGAGAGAGAATTGCATGTGACTTTAACCTCGGAGCAATGGAGCCTTACCTGGAGCAGAGGGACACGGGTTTCCGACCCGCCTCACTCACTCAGACCCTCTTCTTTCTAGCCCACCGGTGTTTTCACACTCCTCACAGTTTAGACAAATGGAACACTACACAGGGTAATGGTTGCTGGACACGTCCTGTGGCCATTGGTTTATTACTTCATTTCATGTTATGCATGAATATCCCGCACTACAGTATAATTGGCGTCGGGTCTGGGGTCGTATTTAGTCTATATTGCACTCTCAGGAGTCCCTTTCTTGGAAGATAGTGGGACTTCGCCCAGTTGCGGGGATCCCCCCTCTCCCAAGACATGGCTTATCTCCTTTTGAACTTTATGCTTGGCATTGCTGTTTCCCTCATTAAGTAATACTGGGAAATTAATTCCCGTCTGGGCCTCGGTGAGTGGTGGAATCATGCCTGTCTCTACAGTAAATATGAACAAATACTTCGTCTGTGCGCTTCCTCCGTTCAGACTCCTTCTTATTGGTCTTACTGGAAGATGTTCAATGAATATGTACATTTTGCTAAATGCTCTCATCTGACTGTCTAATTTTGTATATATCTCTGTCTCATGATCATGCTGTATTGTGGATACTTTTTTGATCGTTTGATGTATAATCACTGTTAATTGGAAGCGCTCACATGCTGATACAAACGGGTAGAGAAGAAGCACCGGGGTGGGGGGTAATGGGTTTACTTTTCCTTATTGTATACTTGTTTTGTCTCTTTTGGTGTGTTGTTTCTTTTGTTTGTTGCAAAATGAAAATAAAAGTTTCTAAAAAAAAAAAAGCACTCCACCAACTGCAAACCTCTCAGCTCCAGACTCTACTCCCCCAGCCTACTTCTAATAGACCACCCGCCAGGCCACCGGCAACACACTCACTGTCCCACATGAAAGGACAAAGTTCAAACCGCATACCTGTAACAGAGCATTTGAACTATACGCACTCTCGCTCTGGAACTCCCTTCCCAACCAGATCCGAAAAAACAATGACCTCTCCTCATTCAGGAAACAATTAAAAACCCATCTGTTTCGAGAACACCTTGGACCTGAGATGGACACCTCTCACTAATGGCCTGTTCGTGGTAGTCTCCCTACAGACTGAATCTGGATGATTCCCCTTACCTTTAGATAAACTTTGTCAACATCAAGTACTGATACCTAGCATGTTAGGATCATCAATGTTGCCCCCCCCCCGTGATGGTTTCCCCCTCCTTTATTGGTGAGCTGATTAATGTACCCCCCAGCCCCCTTTTTTTGTTAAACCGCTTTGACCCAGTGAAAAGCGGTATATAAGGGCAGCTAAATCAATCAATCAATCAATCTAGATTTGTACCCCAGAATCATCTGAAAAAAATCTCTTTCTGGAACCCTAAATCTCACACTATGGGATGGTTCACTCTTGGCATCTCTGCAAGTGTGTAATGTCATGGGCAGAGCCAGGATGAACAGCACTCCCAGAGCTCAGAACTGAAGGTTTGAGTAGTCACAGTACTTTCTCAAGTAAAGCAGTCCTATTAGTTAGTCTCATAGCTCCTCTCAAGAAGGTATTAGAGATTGTTTTTTTTGTGCTGTCAAGTCAGTGCTGACTCCTGGCAATCCAGCTGCCTCTTGGTTTTCTTGGTAATGTATCACCAGAAGTAGATTATTAGACCTTTTCTTCTGAGGCAATGGAGGGTAAAGTGACTTGTCCAAGGAGTACTAGTAGGAACCAAACCCTTGATCTTCTGGGTACTAAGCAGATGCTCTGACCATTAAGTTACTCCTCCACTCCTAATTAGAGATTGTATTCCTGATTAAATCTTCTGTCCAGATAAGCAACTTTCCTTCTTCATCAAAGAGCACAATTGGTTCATAACAGAACTGAATATAGACCAATCGATTAGATAGCACATGTTTTAACACTGAATTTTAAGTATGTTGGGGTCCTACGGAGAAAAAACAACTGAGTAGACGTTCATATAGGTTCTTTAATTTTAAGCTAGTAAGCAAGAGCCTGTTTATTTCCAGAGTGTAGAGCAGTGCTTTCCAAATTTTTATCCCATATGAACCCATTTTAGCAAATGAAAATTCACCTGATCATGGGTCACAGATGATGATGAAATCAAAATAGCAGGTCTCCAGCCTCCTTCGCTTCCCTCTATTCATCTAAAGCAGGAAGGCAGTGCAATAGTAGTGGCAACAGCAGCAGCAGTCAGCACAGGGTACTTTGTGTCAATGTGCACTGTGTTCTTAAAGACCCCAGTACTCAGCAGGAAGCTTACCCATCAGTACGCAAGGGCCTATGAATGTTTACTGGCTCACAGGCCACATGCTGACTGGTGGCTGCCACTACTTAGCATAAGTCCCAGTGAAAGTCCAAAGAGAAGGGGAAATAGCCATGTTTCTGTGACCCCATCCACCGATAATGTGACCCCAATTGGGGTCCTGACCCCAAGTTGGGAATTATTGGTGTAGAGGGTCTTCTTGTGCTGATGATTAAGAAATTTAAGATCAAACGCTGGAAGCACTCTCTCTCTTCACTAAGATAAAAAGGCAAGAATTTAAGATAAGTACATGGGACTAACTTGTTACAATGAACCTCAGTGTAAGCTTCACACTTTATCAAGACTGATATTTCTAAATCAGGCAGGGCCACCTAGAGCATCAATGGTCTAGGGGGCGAACCACTGCTACCTCTCTCCAGGACATACGGCATTGATAACGGTCACAAACAGTCCCATAGCACTTACCTTCAAATCCCAGGGCTGTGAGGCTGTTTCCATTCTGCCCCTGTCAAGGCCCAATGCCTACCATCTGTTTACAAATAGGAAGTAGGCATCAGGCCTCATTGGGGGCGGGAGTCTAATAGCCCCAAAGCGCCAGAAGTTGAAGGTAAGCGCTGCAGGACTGTTTGTGACCATTGCCACCATGGCAGGTTCTGGAGAGAGGTGGCACCAGGAGCCGAGGGGGGGGGGGCTGGCGGGTGCAAGGAATGAGGTTCACCTTTGGCACCTCATCTCCTTGCGCTGGCCCTGAAATCAGGAGTGCAGAAGTTTGAGGGCTGCAAACAGGCTAGGTTTTCAGGATATCCCTAATGAATATACATGAGATAAATTTTCATACAGTTGGGGTAGTATTATGCAGTTCTAGTCATGTATATTCATTACTCCGGGATCTATTCCCTTTCACCCTCATGTGCATTAATACCTTGGAGGTATTTAAATGTATCTATGGTATCTTCCTATCCCACTTTTCTTCCGAAGTATACATATTTTGATCTTTAAATCTTTCTTCCATTGCTTTATGATGAAGAACATTGTCCATTTTAGTAATTGCCCTCTGGAACTACTCTATTGATTTAATATTTCTTTCTTTTTTTTTTATACCATGCTCTTTTAGAATCAGTGTGGTTTACATGTATACTAACAGGTACTTTTTATTCCCTTGTCCCTGAAGGGCTCACAATCTAAGTGTACCTGAGGCAATGGAGGGTTAAGTGGCTTGCCCAAGGCCACAAGGAGTGGCCATGGGACTAGAGACCCTAGTCCCTTTGGCCTGAGGTTGCTTGTCCCCATGTGGGAATTGAACCCCCAGCCTTCCGGCCTGAGGTAACCTGTCCCAAACACTGAGTCACTCCTCCCTAATATCCTTTTGAAGGTGCACTCTCCAAAATTGCAAAATGAAGTCTCACCAGAGACTTATACAGAAGCACTATCACTTTATTTTTCCAACAGCTTGTTCTTCTCCCTATGCATCCAAACCTCATTTGCCATCACCTTTTCTTCTTGTAACACCATCCTAAGTTTATCAAATAAAATAACCCCAGATCCTGCTCGTCTTTTATGCACAGAACTTCACTACCATATTGTAACACTCCCTTGAGTTTCTGCAGTTGACACCAAACTGATGGGCCTGCGAAGACCATAGTTAGCAGGCCAAGAACAGCTACTGTCCTTACCTTCTGAGACTATCAATCCACTACATCAAGCACAATCAGGCTGCATGTATTGGCCATCACAGGGCTGTGTCAGCCACTCACATACCTACTGTGCCTAGTCTGCTAGTCATCACACACTGCATGTACACAGAGCTAACACATACACCCCGACTTGGAACAAATAGTATGGACATCCAGCAGCCAGTGCGGTGATTGGGCTGTCAGGAAAGAAACAGCAAGCACACTGCTGAAGCTTGATGCTATACAGCACAATGTGGATACATAGCCAAGACATGGTCACAGCTCGGTCAGAGTGAGAGTGGCCTCTCAGCATGAAATGAGGTGTGCACCCAGATAATGGCTGTGGCAAACCAGCATTAAGATGGCTCAGTCATTGACCCTATCTCTGACTCAAACATCCTGTGCGCTCTGTTGCATGCCATACCCACAATCTTTTGCTCCTCATTATGGACCCTTTTAATCTGAACTTGGGAACAATTTATGCAATTTGAGGCACAGTGCATTGCTGAAGTTTACAATACTCTGGAGACACACACACACACACACATCATTGTGTTGTGCAAAAGTGGTGCTGTTTTCCATTCCTGCCTGCCCCTTATCTGCTCATGCATTGCCAACGTGTGCTTGTTGTTCAGACACTATCAGCACACTTTGCAATGCTTGGGTGCTGTCAATACCCACTCAGTGTGGCAGTATATCAGCCTGTCCTGCCATCCAGTCATGGGTAGTTGAGCTTGTCAGTGTGGTTGATGAGTGTGTGGATTCTGGCTGGACAATTAGTTGTAGGTTGCACAAGCTGATGCTGTCCCAAAAATGTAGGATAGAGTTAACACAGCAGGAAATGCAATACCTGATCCACAGCCAGGTATTGAACCTAGGAAACTCCTTTCATACACACACTGGCCTTGTGTGTTAAGCCACAGAGCTGCCTTATAGGTGCAGTAATCCATGGATGTAGTTGTGGTCATTGTCAGGGTGCATGTGGGCATGAGTAGGGGTATGGCTATGTCTGCTTAGATCTCTGCAGGCTCTCTGCCATACCAGTCTGACAAGGTGTGTTTGGCGGGAGTGGGAGAGGGACATGTTGTTTGGTCTCTAAGCTTCAATGGCTTGCTATGCTGCTGGTGCAACTGGCATTCCTGTCTTACACATGGGATCTGTCCATTCAAAGGGACAGCCCATGATACAGACACAAACACATCACATGCCATAGAGGTACTAGCAGAATGGCCAGGGTCCCCAATACCTGGTGTGTGCTTGTGGGGCAGTCATGGCATTACCTCATATATCGCAGACTGACATAGCTGACATGGAGTCACGTGGCTCTGATGGTTGTTACTGACTAGGTTCTTACATTTGGAGGGGTCCCTGGTTCGGACACAGCTTAGGGGCATCATCTGGCAGGTGAAGGGGCTGGGTGGACAGTTTTCCTCTGACATAGCCTGTTCATATTGCATTATATGCCTTCCACAGTGGCATTTCCCCCCCCCCCCCCCCACACACACACACATGCACAAATCCACTCACTATGTGTGGGTGCGGGGCATCCTGATCCCAGGCCCAACCCATCCACTCAGATAACTAGATTAGTGCCATGGTCCAATGGTCATGGTGGGCAGCATGCAAGCCAATTACTCCCTCCCTGCCATTATGGCACACCCACCACTTCAGTGCTGCAGGTAGCCTCCTTGGTGTTGCACACTTGCAGCTGTGCACACCTTGCCATTCCTGCCACCTCAACTGTGGGAGGTGGGCATGCATCTTGTTACGTTAGACCTCAGTGGGGAGGGATTACCATGTGCTCTGCTGTCCCTGCAGCTGACATGATCGCCATCCCAATGATATTGACAAATGTAATGTTGCACTGGACACACAGGGTTGGGACAAAGCTTATGTCTGCTGCAGGCTGCAGCTACTGCGACTGCTACCACCACCTTCACACCATGCTGACATGGCAGCATGGTGGCAGTGGGGGTTGTGCGTTGCCTTTTGCCAATGGCAGCATGTCTGTGTGCTGCCACTGTCACTGTAGGATCATGACGGCCATCACAGATGTGCACCCTAGGCAGCAGCCTGGCTATCCCTATGCACCAGGCACCCCCACTGCATCACCCACGTGACACCTCCTTTTCCACATCTACACCATCATCATAGTGCTCTTTCGTTATAGGGCACTATGCTGTTGTTGCTAATGGAGCACTACTATCCCTTTAATAGGATCCTTTGTGTGTGGAGCACATTACAGACATTTAAATAGACTGTCTACCCTCAAACAAACCTCTTTCTGCGAGGTTTCAGATGGCATTGGGGTTCCCAGTGCTGAGGCCTCTAACACATGGGCACCGATAACATGCGTTAATGGACTTGCTCCTTACTGCCCTTTAATAAACATACCCCTAAGTGTGTCACATCTATTTCTCTCCCCTGGTCCAGTTCTGTGGTCACTTAGTCAAAGAAATTGTATGACAAGACCTACTTCTAATAAGATCTTACTGCCTTGGATCCTCTGCTTTAACAACCCTAATGAGCTCATTTTTAACTATAGGCTGTTTTCAATGTTTACCAATATATCAAAACACAAAAAATGGGTTCCAAAACAAACCTTATTAGAAAGATTTATAGAGGGGTGAGGGCCTGGAGCAAAACTGCTAAACCAGAGATCACCAAACCAAAAGTTCATCATTTGTTTCCACCTTTTCCCCATTATAGTGTAACTTTTTATGTTATATATTTTTTTGTGCATTTTCAAATAAATTTTGAAATTTTCAATATGGTGCCCACATCAAATACATTTTCAATATAAAAAGCGGGGCTCCCTCAATCAACCTACAACATTCAAAAATGGCAAAATATAGCATTTAAAACAGCAAAGTACTTATCTGATAATGTCACCAATGAAAATAGCACTATGCTTCATGTCCATACTTCATAGCAGGAGAGGCTTTAAACAGCATAAAACTGATGAAATAATATCCAATCCTGCGCCACACACGCAACGGTAGACTGAAAACACCATCTTCTGTTCCTCAACACTATTACAGTGGCACAAGCTTTTAGCGGTAAATGCCCTCTCCGATATCCAAAACTCAGTTTAGGCACTGCTTTATATCTCCAATGCTCAAGGCTCAGCTCGACATCGATGTTTCAGCTGATAGATGACAGGCTTGCTGCAGGAGCAATTGAGCACTTCATCCTCACACAAAGCGACTAAGGGGTATGTTTACTAAACATTCCTAACGTGCGGGGCCGCGCTAGTGTGCCTGTGCCATATAAGGAGTGGGCGGTTCAGGCAGAAAATAGAAAAAAAACGGTAGTAAGCAACCGGACGTGTGCGCGTCGCGCTAATGTGCGGGGGTCGACATTAGCGCGTGGAAAGGCAAAGTGGCGCGCTGCTGAGTATACAAAACAACAGAGCCGTGGTACAACGGTGAGGACAATGACCAATGGTGCAGGGGCCATGGGTTCAATCCCCCAGTGTGTGCAATGACAAAGGTCAGCTGAGGCAGTAACTGTAATGATTAAAATTGTTTTAGGAGGCAAATTAATTTGGAACGGCATAAGGCGGCGCACAGTTATTTTTGGGCGGCATAAGGCGGCGCACAGTGCTTTTTGGGCGGCATAAGGCGGCGCACAGTTATTTTTGGGCAGCAGAAGGCGGCGCACTGGTCCCCTTGGGCGGCAGAAGGCGGCGCGCTGATAGGCACAAGGCGGCGCGCTGATGCACAAGCACAGGAACAGAGCCACAGCACAATGGTTAAAACACTGACCAATGGTGCAGGAATCAGGGGTTCAACTCCTCACAATGCCCAGTGAAAAATGCCTGCTGAGGCAGTATGTATTATGTTGTGGAGTGCTGTAGGAGGCTGTATAATTTTATTTTGTTATCACTACTAGCAAACGCA
The DNA here is from genome assembly GCA_033557465.1 of Ichthyophis bannanicus. NCBI lineage: Eukaryota > Metazoa > Chordata > Amphibia > Gymnophiona > Ichthyophiidae > Ichthyophis > Ichthyophis bannanicus. The sequence goes on along the minus strand of CM066034.1, from coordinate 619,613,211 downwards.
CTCTCCCAGCATGTTAACATACGGCGGCCCATAAGGCACATGTTACAGTGCACTGTTCGCCAAGGCACCCTTGAATGTCCCTATAGGGCAGCATGTATGTTGCGACACAGGATAATGTATAGTGCACCCTATAGGGATGGCAACCATAAGGTGGCCTACAGGGCGCCCTATGAAGCACCCTCAGAGGCACCTAATGGGTATAGTAAGCTGAGGGTGGTCTTGCCGGCATAGACATATGTACAGTAAATAAAAATAAAGCTGTGGACAGCCCTACCAAAGGGCCCCACTGTGGGTTTGAACCCATGACCTCTGGCTGCACAGGCAGTGATGTAACCATTGCGCTACAGCTCCATAGCTGTAAGCAGGCCCCTGGCTGGCTGCAGATAGCCTACACGTCACCTCACAGACAGTCTGCTGGTGTCAACAGGATAGGGTTAGGCCACCCGTACCCATGATGCACTGCACATGCAAATTAGCTGTCCGCAGATGGACACAAGATGGGGAATGCACCCCCACAGCACCTCGGCCCTGTTGGGGGAAGTGACCGGGTGCACCCACACAGCACCTTGGCCTAGTAGGGGGCACTGACCGGGTGTTTTACTGGCACAGAGTAGCCACACACCGTTACATCGTGCGGGTACTGTGCTCACCCTGAGTGTGCAATGAGGTGGCCAGGACCAGGTCAACAACACCTGCCATGGCTGATGGAGGCCAAGCGGGCGTTCCAAAGCAGTGTTAATGTGTCAGATAGCTAGTTTCTGCACAAACACCATGGATATCCCTGTCTGCCGCCATCAGGCGCACGCACACCCCCCGTGGCAAACATGGTCCCCATCAAGGGATCCACACTCTACCTCCCTGCAAAGGTGGCAGTAGAGGGCAACATCAACCCCCCCCCCAGGCAGGCAGCTCTATACACAGTCATAACACAATAGCAGACAGACATAAGCCCACTCCACCACCAGATATTCCCCTGCAGCAAGCCAACAGCCACTGCACCCTGCAAGACATTTACCAGCTACAAACAATCTGCTGGTTAGTCCATAGTGCATGTTCCCAATGGAGATGCATGCACCCAGAACTGGGCTATCTGCATACACAGCAAGCAGATAGATCAGTGACTGGGCCCCAAAGAGAAACCCATATCTATCACATGAGGGAACTACTATACAGCACGATGGGGATGGGGATGGGGATGGGGGTGGGGTGGGGGGGGGGCCCAGCCATGCTGTGGTCACTGCACAGTCAGGGTGAGCGTGATCCCCCAGAAGGACATGCTTTGGCCACCCTGTCTGTGTAGGTGGTGGCCGGACACTACAATATCCCAGCCAATGTCCCTGCCAGGGCCCTATGCCCAGTGCAGATGCATCCTGGCCACGCCACCCTGCCCTGGCTATACCCATGGTACCTTGCACCTCATTATGCACATTGGCTGGCCAATACTGGCAACAGTGCTGGCAGTGTGGGCTGTTGAAGGGGCTTGCAGCCAACACCCACTGTATAGACAGACACACACTTCCACACCTCTGCCATCATCGTGCTACGATTGAGGGGGTAAGTAGCCTTGCCCACCAAACCGGTCCTGAGCACGGCAAGGCATGGATATGGTACGCATTACAGCTGGTGGTCACTCCCCAGGGTGGTAAGCACCGTCAGAGGCCAGGCCTGGAGCATGCCCCGCAAACACCTAACAGATTGTTTGGATGGGGTCAACTAGCAGTATGTACGTAACGTATGGATATCTGCCTGCCTGTGCTCCTAGCAAACGTCTCAGAGCTGTGTAGGGTGACATTGGTAAGTTATGCAAGTGCTCGTTGTGGGTGCTGCATGCACGGTCCAATGTTCTGCCTTTCCAGGAGACATTGGCCAATGGGGCCTGTGGGTGTGGGTGTGTCTGCCCTTGATGGCTGCTGCTTTACGGCACAGATTCCCAACTCCAGTCCAGGTTTGCATCACACTGTTCGGGTTTTCCTGCTATCCCTCATGAATATGCATGGGCTACATCTACATGCCATGGGGGTGGTGCATAGATATACAGCACAGGCATTTGTATGAGTGTCAGCAGGGAACCTGACTGGTGTGTGGCCCACCAGGACTGCATTTGGGTGATTCTGCTCTAGGTACTGCCCCTGTTCATGGTGTCTGTGCTCAGTGGGGTAAAAGATAGATGTCTTACCATTGCATATGTCCCCGCCATGAAAGGTGTGTCCTTACTATCACTGTTTAGTTGTGGGAAAAATATGTGGGCAGGATTGGCAGTAGCCCCAGCTGGGCTTTGAACCTGTGACCTTCTGTTCTTGCATGCACTGTCTGTGTGCACTGCACCACTGTGTAGCCACTGATTTGTTGGATTCCCTGGACATGGCTAGGCCTCTGTCTTCTGTGGTTAGCAGCCACTGCCCCCTGCACCACATGTACTTGTCCGCCAACATGCTGGCATGAACATCTCTCAGAAAAAAAAGTTGACCTGATTGCAATGTGGCAGTACGGGACTGCATTTGGGGGACTTGGCTGTAGGTAATGCCCATTGTTGTGGTGTGTGTGTGGTGTTGGGTAAAATATGGGTGTTTTCCCCATGCTTATGTTCCCTGCACTACAGGGGTGTCTGCGCTATCTTTATTTAGTGGTGGGTAAAATATAGGGACTGGGCTGGCAGGTGCCCCAGCTGGGTTTTGAACCTCTGCCCTCTGGTCCTAGAGGTAATAACTCTGTCTGCTGTACCACACTTTGGCCACAGAGACAGTGCAGCCCCTGGAGGCAGTAAGCCTGGCAGGATGGGGTCACAAACCCTGCTCTACTCATTTTTACTGTGGGCATATGCACCCTTTCTGGTGACAAACGTGCACATAAACACCAGAAATGACCACGGGAAATGGGGGAGAAAATATCACCACGCTGGGCGACAGTGATATTAATGGGCAACCATAGCAAACACTCCGAGGAAAGCTCCAAAAAACGGAAATGTTTTTCGGAAGAGTCTCCGCTCCGTAGACCCTTCCAATATTCATCTCTTTTTTCTGGAGCTTTGCTGGGTGTGTTTTGTATATTTGCCCATCACTATAACTGTTCCCCAGCTGGATTACTATTTATAATAGTTTGGTTGTGGTCATTTTCAGGTTCTATTTGCAATTTTGTTCTGTGCACATATATCACACTGCACACGTTTTTTAGGTTTCCCCGGTGTTCCTGTACATTGCTGACGGAAATGGTTTCTCTTCCCTTTAAATGCCCTCTACCGCGAGGGTTTCACTCGCGCTAATTTTTACATGGAAATTCGGGCCCGATACTGTGCGGGGAGCCTCTCCCCTCCCACTCTCCACCCATTGACCCCGTCCCTCCGCCCCTCCGGAGCCTTCCTCCGCCCTCTTTTAGCCGTTCCACGCCTCTATCGGACATTTGCGGGCCCGCACTTGTACGGGGCCCATTAGTGTGCCGCGTACCTGTGCGGGGGTGACACGCACGTGTGCGGGGCGTTTAAACGCGTTTCTGCGCGTTTAAATGCCGCGTTGCCGTGCGCTATTTTGCGTCGCGCAGATTTGCGGACTTTAGTAAACATGCCCCTAAGATGCTTACTCAAAAAAACACTGTTTTTAAAGTGGATAACACACCCCAAGGAGAGCAACTCACATATGCTCACAACATTGAGCTCTCTCTTCAAGGGGCACACTACCAAAAAAAGAGGCGTGCACTGAAAAGGGGACCATAAAAAAAAAAACCCAGAAAATTCCCCAAGAGGGCATCATATGATGGTGGTAATTAATCAAATTACAAAAAATACCAGAAGGAAAACCATGATCAAGACAATTCTTCCGCTATTCAATAAAAGACAGTCCACCCCAAATCAGAATTAAGTCCAGAAGGAAAGATTGTATGCAGACAGTAGATGTAGCTTTGTTCATGTTGTAAAAGGATGCAATCCAGATCACCTCCCTTTGGGGAAGGTTGCAACCATTCCAAAACAGCACATCGAAACTGGGAAAATGAATGAGGAGTCTGATGACAGTGATTAATAAGGGGAGAATCCTCAGTGCCTCTAAGGACCCGACTCTTATGCTCTGTAAGGCGGACATTAGAGGATGCAAAGTATTTCCCACATAAAGTATTTCCCACATATAGTATATTAAAAGGACAAATAAGATCATACACTATGGAAGACAGTTGACAATCACCAGAAAACTTCAAATGTATAGTCTGAGGGCCAGATAGTGTCAGGGGGTTGCCACAACACATTTGGTCGCAAAATTGATACCGTTGACATGGTGACAGTCCCAAAAAAAAAAAACATGCACAGTTGAGTGGGATTCCAAAAGATATGTCATGCAAATTATGCCCACATTTATAAGAAAACAGAGGAAGGTCTTGGAAAACAAAATGATCTTGCAAAAGGTCCAATAGTGTTGTATTGTCAGACATATTTTAAACATCTGTCCCAAGTAGGGTAAAACACACACAGCCTGAGAACTGGACAGACTCAAAGGCCTCCGAGGCTCCAGCTGGAGCAACAAGCCCCTATCAGTATACCATGCCCTCACCATTGCTGTATGTGTACAATGGGGAGGTTACCCCTGATGCAAAAAGTGTGCTATCAATTCTGACTGAACACAGAACTCAGGGAGAGACGAGCACAGCCTCCTTAGATGGAAAAAATTGGCTCATGGGCAGACTCCGTTTAAAATGTTTAGGATGTGTACTCATATATTGAAGAAGGGTACTGTGATCTGTAGGTTTCTGATAAATTGAGAATTCAAAACGTTCTGAAGTATGTGTAATGAGTATGTCTAAAAAAACTATTGCCTTAGGGTGAAAAACAGGAAAATTGCAGGTTGGAATCGATAGTATTCAGCACCCGAAAAACCCCAAGAGAGCTCATTACAATCTCCTTGCCAAATAAGGAGGACATAATCAATATGCAATTGCAAAGGTATTCATCCCCTCTGTGTTTGTCCTGTCTTGTCACAATACAATCTGGAATTAAAATGCAGTTCGGTGGTTAACACCATGTGATATACACAACATGCCTACAACTTTGAAGGTGCAAATATCCTTTATTGTGACACACACAATATTTAGGCCAAATAAAAAAGATGTATGCAGGAGTGTGCATATGTATTCACCCCCGAATGTCAATATGCTGTAGAGCCACCTTTTGCAGCAATTACAGCTGCAGCTCTCTTGGGGTATGTCTCTATTAGCTTAGCACATCAAGCCACTGGGATTTTCACCCTAGGGAGGAGTGGCCTAGGGGTTGGGGCAAGTTACCTCAGGCTGGAAGGTCAGGGGTTCAAATCCCACTAGAGAGCAGCAACCTTGGGTCAGAAGGACTGGGGTTTCTAGTCCCACAGGTGCTTCTTGTGGTCTTGGGCAAGCCACTTACCCCTCCATTGCCCATGTTCCCTGTAAGTATTAGTGTATGTGTCTCATATCCCCTTGTGTTAAATGTATCCCCCCAATTGTGCTGTGACCACTTTGATTGAAGGATAAGGAGGTATACAAAACTGTCTAAATAAATAAAATTCATTAAGGCAAACCTGCACCAACTCCTTCAAGTTAGATGGGATGTGTTGCTGTACAGCAGTCTTCAAGTACTGTCACAGAGTTTGGGCTTTGACTAGGCCAATCCAAGACATCAAAATGTGTCTTATTAAACCAGCTTTAGCAGTATGTTCAGGGCCATTGTCCTGCTGGAAGGTGAACCTTTGTCCCAGTCTCAAATCTCTGGCAATAAGATCTGCACAATGATTGCCCTGCCTTTAATCCTGGCCATTTTTCCTGTCCCTGCCAATAAAAAACATTCCCATAACATAATGCTGCCACCACCATGTTTCACTGTGGGAATGGTGTTCTCAGGGTGATGCAAAGTGTTGGGTTTGCGCCACACATGGCATTTCCCATGATAGGCAAAAGGTTAAATTTTTGTCTCATCTAACCAGAGGACCTTCTTCCGTGTGTTTGGGGGGTCCGCCACATACTGTTGTGCAAACTCCAAACATGTTTTCTTATTTCTTTCTTTAAGCAATGGTTTTTTTCTGGCCACTCTTCCATAAAGCCCTACTCTGTGGAGTGTATGACTTAAAGTGATCCTATGGAGAGATACCCCCATTTCCGCTGTGAACCTTTGCAGCTCTTTCAGTGTTATCCTTGGTGTCTTTGTGGCATCTCTGATTAATGCCCTCTTTGCCCAGTCTGTAAGTTTTGGTGGGTGGCCTTCTCCTGTCAGGTTTGTAATGGTGCCATATTCTTCCTATTTTGTTGTAATGTATTTAGTGGGGCTCTGTGGGATATACAGAACTTGGGATATTCTGTTAAAACGCAACCCTGATCTATACGTCTCCACAACTTTGTCTCTCATCTGTTTGGAGTGTTCCTTGGTGTTCAAGTTGCTTGCTTAGTGGTGTTGCAGTCAGGGCTTTTTGGAACAGGTATAATTAGACAGGTTTCATATGACAGATCATGTGACACTGATTGCACACAGGTGGACCCTAATCAACTAATTATGTGACGTATGAGATTAAGTGGTTGGACCAGATCTTATTTAGGGGATTCATAGCAAAAGGGATGAATACATATGTACTCACAACCATTCAATTTTAAATTGTTTTTGTGTATATATATATATATATATATATATATATATTGTCACGGGTCGTCAATGTAAGAGACTCCGTGTGTCCACTAGGCGACTGCCTAGGGTATTGTGGATACTTAACTGCCTCCTCTTCTATACACAGAGTCAGTCAGTCAGAGTAGTAAAGTAAAAGTGGGGTTTTATTCCCGTTCCCTGGCGGATATCATTACTTTGCAAACATACAGAACGATGAATCAAACTAAACAAAAACAGCTGGAATAATCTTTCTTTCTTCTTCCTTGTTCCTTTCACAAGACTTCAGCATAAAGATGTTATTTCATCTGACAAACATATCGTGCAATCCATCGGTTCAGGCTCAGGGTAAATGTTACTGCTTTCCCATTGTGTTAAACCTGGACTGCGTCTGTTACTCCCTGGGTCACATTCAGTACATGTGCTGGAGCTGGGTTCACTTACTGGGGAAAGATAAATTCTCTCTTCTCCCAGGCACTTATCTAAATCAGGATTGTAGAACCCTTTTGTAGAGAAAGTCTCTTTGTGATAAGCCTCCCCTGGCTCCCTTGCTTGGAAGTCTGCACACCTTCCTGTATTAAAACTTTGCTCAGTGCAGGGCTTATTAAAACTCTCAGCTTCTCTTCTCTCCCAAATACAAGGCTTTAAACCTGTTACCTTATAAACGGGTCTGGTGTCAGCTGTGGAGTTTCTCTCCCCTGGCAAAGCTTCTCTGGCTTGAAGAAAGTTTCTCCGTGATTTGGGTAAACTTTCTGAGGCAGTGCACCACTTCCTGCTTGTGTGAAAAACCTCTCCGGGACTATCTCTCCAGAGATCAGTTTCTCTACTGCTCCAGTTCCCTTTCCTGGAGCCTCTCTTGAGAGTTTTGGGTCCTCCCAGACCTCCAAAGCCTCCCCTGGAGTTAGAACGTCTCCTGGGATTCTGTGTCTCTCTCTGCCTCTGAGCCTTGCTTGTCTGATGCTGGAACTCCACCTGCATCTGACTGCCACTCTCCTCCTCAGAGTCAGTTTGGCTTTCCCTCTGGCTTCCTCTCAAACACCGACTTCCCTTGGTGCCTTCCTGGGTGCCTCTGGTGCTTCTGGTACCAGCGCTACTTCCTGGTTCTACCCAGGGCTTTTTGTACCTCCCCCCTCTGCACATTATGTCAGCTTCTGGGGACAGGTGTTTTTGATGAGATCCCTCAATTCTATCTGCGTCACTGCTAAGGAAAGGAAACCTCATTTTAAACCTCTTCTGCTCTATTTGTGCTGACGGCACCGGGTGCTCAGCCCTTCTTAAACATGCTGAATCCTCCTGCCTAGGCAAGTTTGAGGTGAGTTCTTCCTTTTTGCTAGTTTCCACAGATTCTCTATAGCTTACTGTATCACAATATATATATATATATATATATATAAGGTATTTTATTGTCACTTCACCTCACCAATTTGGGCTATATTATTAGGTCTATTACCTAACATCCAAATGAACCTGCATTTTCATTCCAGGTTGTACGTAAAGTGACAAAACAGCACAAATACCAAGGGAATGAATACATTTGTAAGGCATTGTATCATGCCGTAACAAAATATGATGGTCAAAAGGGGAATGCCCCATCCAAGATTGCTCAAAGACATCAACATATAGATTAGCTATCTCCAGTGCCACTGAGGCCCCCATGGCTGTGCCCTTGACCTGCAAAATATACTGAGATTTAAACTTTTTTTTTTTTTTAAAGCCAAAGATGTTTGTTCTCGCAAAAAAAGAGGTAGGTACCTGTTTGTCCATCCGGCATTCCAAAACAGATGTAACCACATCCACCATAGTATTCTGAGGGATATCAGTATAAAGTGCTGAGATATCCTCTGTCAACAGGAGAACATCTGTGGTTGCTACAGCTACTACTACTACTAAGAATCATTTATATAGCGCTACAAGGCTGAATAGATACATGTAGAAGATGGCCCCTGCTCATCAGTGCTTACAATCTAATTAAAACAGACAATACAATAGCTGAGAACAAGGGTACAAATAAAGGTAACGAGAACCAGGGATCAGGATCCAAAAGCAGCCTCAAAGAGGTGAGCCTTTAGCATAGATTTGAAAAGGGGCAGAAATGAAGCCTGATGTACAGATTCAGCTAGTTTGTTCCAGGCATAAGGAGCAGCAAGATGAAAGGATCAATGTCTGGAATTGGCAGTGGAAGAAAAGGGCATAGAGTGATGCAAGCCAGTAGAAGGGCAGAGTTCATGAGGAGAGGAAAAGCAGAGAGGACAGGTAGTGAGCAGCAGGAGAATTAATGCATTTATAGGTCAGAAGGAGAACTTTGAATTGGATACAGAAATGAAAGGGGAGCCAATGAAGTGATTTGAGAAGAGGGGTTATGTAAGCATCTTGGGGTTGGTGGAAGATTAGTTGCACAGAAGAGCTCTGAATAGAAGGGGAGAGAGATGACTCAAAGGGAGACCAGCAAGGAGGAGGTTGCAATAGTCTAGACAGGAGATGACTAAAGAATGGATATGTATTTTAGTAGTGTGTTCAGAAAGGAAGGAGCGGATTTTGTTAATGTTATGGAGAAAGAAATGACAGGTTTTAGCAATCAATTGGATGTATGTGGAGAAGGAGGAGGAGTCAAAGATGACCTCCAAGGTTACGGGCTGAGGAAATAGGAAGTATAAGCGTGTTTTCTACAGAGATAGAGAAAGGAGGAAGGAGGACGATGCTTTAGGGAGAAAAAGAAGTTCGGTTTTGGCCATGTTCAGTTTCAAACAATGGTGAGACATCCAGGCAGTGATGTCAGAAAGGCAGGCAGAGATTCGGGCCTGGAGTGTCAGAGGAGTATCAGGTGTAGGGAGACAGATTTGAAAGTCATCAGCATAAAAATGGTACTGAAAGCCATGGGAGGAGATGAGAGCTCCAAGGGACTGGGTATAGAGAGAGAAAAGGAGAGGGCCCAGAATAGACCCTTGGGATACACCAACTGAGAATGGGATAGCAGTAGAGGAGGAACCACCAGAACAAACACTGACAGAGTGATGAGAGAGATAAGAAGAGAACCAGGACAGCTCAGAGCCCTTAAAACCAAGTGAGGACAATGTGTCAAGGAAAAGGTGGTGGTCAACAGTGTCAAAAGTAGCAGAAAATTCAAGAAGAATGAGGACTGAGAAAAGGCCCTTGGATTTAGCCAGGAACAAGTCACTGGAGACTTTGGCAAGAGCCATCTCAGTAGAATATAAGGGATGAAAGCCAGGTTGTATTGCATAGGTTTTCAACCCGGTCCTCGGGGAACCCTAGGCCAGTCGGGTTTTCAGGATTCCCACAGTGAATATGCATAAGATAGATTTGCATACAATGAAGGCAGAACATGCAAATCTTTCTCATACATATTCATTCTGGGAATCCTGAAAACCTGATTGGCCTAAGGTTCCCCGAGGACTGGGTTGAAAACCCCTGTAGTGGATCTAGCAGGGCTTGAGTGAAGAGAAATTCAAGACAATGGCGGAGAACTGCATGTTTAAGAAGTTTGGAAATGAAGGGAAGGGGAAAAGGGAGATGGGTCAATAATAATTACAGTACAATACTAACTTCTCCTTCTGACCTATAAGTGCATTCATTCTAGCTCCTCACTACTTTGCTTTCTCCTCTCTCCCTACACCCCTCCTCGTGAACTCCGCTCTTCCTCTGGCTTGCTTTGCTCTATGCCCTTCTCTTCAACTGCTAATTCCAGACTTTGATCCTTTTACCTTGTTGTTCCTTATGTCTGGAACAGACTACCTGTATCTTTACGTCAGGTGTCATCACTCCCCCTTTTCAAATCCATGCTAAAAGCTCACTCTTTCAGGCCGCTTTTGGATCTTAATTCTTTGTTCTCCTTCTGTGTCATTAACCTTCTCTACTGTACCCTTGTTCTCATATATTGTACTGTTTGTCTTGATTGGACTTTAAACTCTGATGAACAGGGACTATATTTATATGTCTCTGTAAAGTGCTGCATATGCCTTGTAGCACTATATAAATGATTAATAGTAGTAGTAGTAGTAATTAGATTGACAAGTAGGGTAAAGAGAATGTTTCTAGTGGAAAGTTGTGACCACAGCATGCTTGAAGGCATCTGGGAAAATTGCAGTGAAGAGCAATAGGTTAGAATATGAGAGATGGAAGGGATAACAGAGGAGGAGATGACGTTAAGGAGACTGGTGGTAATAGGATCAGAGGAACAGGCAGTGAGTTTAGAGGAAGAAAGAAGATGAGAGGTTTCCTCTTCAGAGATGTTAGAAAAAGGATGAAAGGGTAGCAGAGAATGAAGAGAAGTGATGGTATTGCAGTGTGGATGAAGATGATCTTGTGGAGAAATGGAGAGTAATTTTGTGGACTTTACCATGGAAATAATGGGCTAGGGTTTGGGCAGAAAGCGAAGGAGGGGTCAGAGGCGGAGATGTTTTGAGGAGAGAGTTGAGAGCTGAGAAGAGACGAGGGGGTCAGAGGCAAGAAAGTTAGATGGACATAGCAGTTTTGTTTGGGACGTGCTAAGGCTGATTGAAAGGAAGCAAGCATTAATTTGAAGTGAAGGAAATCAGAAAGGGTGCGGGACTTGAGCCAAATGCATTCAGCTGAGCGGGCACAGGAATGTAAATAATGGGTAGTTGAAGACAGCCAGGGCTAAGGTATAGTGTGCCTCACAGGACATGGCATGGGTGGAGCAAGAGCATCCAGAGATGATAGCAGTATTATAGGAAACTATGGCCTCATCAACAATAATGACATCCTCAAGTAGCTCGATAACGTGTAGAATCCCTAGTGGGATGAACGGTTGTAGAAAGTAATCCACAAACCGAGATAAAGGCTCCAACAAGGAACCAATAGAAGATATAATATAAAGTCCCGGGGGATGATGTAAATCCTTAAAAACATTTGGTGAAAGGTAAAATACAGATGTTCTGGGATAAGGCAAGTCAGAAAACCACCTCCTTAGCAGTAATCCAACCATGAGATAGAACATCAGCATTCACCATATCCACTTCTTTTTTGCAAACAGCAGTCAGATCCTCCATAAGAGAAACATAAAAGGAGCGATCCAAAAGTTGACGCCAGCTTCAGGACATTTACTGGTAGAAGCTTGTGCCACTATAATAGTGCTGAGCGGCAGAAGGTGGTGCTTTCAGCCTACTGCTGGCATGTGTGGTGCAGGATTAGATATCATTTCACTGGTTTTATGCTGTTTAAAGCCTCTCTTTCTATGAAGCATGGGCATGAAACAGTGTTTTTTGCATCTGCGACATTATCAGATAAGTACTTTGCTTTTTTATATGCTATATTTTGCCATTTTTAAATGTTGTATTTTGATTGGGGGACCTCCGCTTTTTATATTGCAAATTTAATTAGTGTGGACACCATATTGAAAATTTTGAAATTTATTTGGAAGTGCACAACAAAATATATAACATAAAAAGCTACACTATAATGGGGGAAGGTGGAGGCAAATGATGAACTTTTGGTTTTGGTGATTGCTGGTTTAGTGGTTTTGCTCTGGCCTGTTGATGCCACCACTCAACCCTCTATAAATTTTTCTAATAAGGTTTGGTTTGTAACCTATTTTTGCGTTTTGATATATTGATTATAAGGTGGGTTTGTCTACATTTTTTTGTTTGAATATTTACCAGCCTATATTTTTCCATCCTCCTCCTTTCTTAGTTTTTGTGAAGAGAAACCACATCTGCTTGTCTACAATCCTCCAGGACCACTCCTGATTCTAAAGAAGCATTAAAAAGGTCAAATAGCAAGGCCACCAAGACTTTCCTAAGTTCCTTCAATACCCTAAGAATTATCCCATCTGGCCTCATTGCTCTGTCTACTTTTAATTTAGATAGGGCCTCCAAACAAACTTCTGAAAAATATTTCAAGGTCTTCCTCACTTCTATTCCTCTTTGTATCTGTCTTCCATAGTCCTCATCCAGGAGCTTCCCAGTGAACACTCAATAAAATATTTGTTAAGCCAGTGCTTCTCAAATCTACCCTGTTGGGTTTTCAGGATATCCACAATGAATATGTTGAAAATAAATTCCTACATATTGTGGAGGCTCAAAGGGCAATTTTGAAAGGTGCACGGCTGAGCCGTTGGGATGCCCAAAACAAAAATGGGGCAAGTTGTATCCGATTCTGCAACCATGGGAGATATACGTTCCTACAGTTGTGGAATCAGGCACTTAGACAGCCTGGTGTGCACCCAATTCCAAGGTGGGAATTGTCCAATCATCCTCCTGTCCAGCCTGCGCAATGATCCGGTTGGTGTGCTGGTGCAGAGGCATCTCATTGGCATGGCACCTGCACATCCAGCCAGAGACACCAAATTGCCAGACTCTGAGAGACCCCATCACCCCACTGTCCAACCCTTGCTGGGGGCCCCCAAGACCGGAATGGGTGGCTAACACTCTCCTGTGGCAGAGCAATGGGGTAGGGGGTGCAGCACCTGATCTCCGCACTGCCTGGCACTTATTCCACCATTGGGGTGGAATAAGGTGGGTGTACATCCAAGTGCCAGGGGATGTGTAGAGACTTGACCTGAATGGCCTATGTACACCCCAGCACATGGCCCTGCAATCCAGCAATCCCTGCACAAGCACGCTGTACGTGCAGGGGGCACTGGGACCGAAATAGCATCCTGGGGTTGAACGTGGGTTGGACGTCCAAGATGGACGTCCAACCCCAATATTCGGAGATCAGAATGACCACCTCAGTGTATATGAACTGATCTTATGCATACTCATTGTGAATATTCTATAAACCTTACCGGACATGTTTGGGAAGCAATTCTGCTTTTTCCTCACCAGCCATCACATATTCCTCCCTTTCACCTCTGAATCTCAAAACGCCATGTTTGCACTTCTTCCAACCACATATTTAAAATAAATCTTCTCCCCCCATTTTCTTGTATTAGCTATTTTATCAACCTTTTTCATTTTCACTTTTCTATTTTCCCAGCTTCTTTTACTTTTTTTTCAGACATTGTTTCCTGTCTTCCTTTCTGTGATCTTTTATTCATGAATGTTAACCTTTTTCTCTGACCTTTTCAACTACTTCTGAAAACCATCTGTCTCTTTCCTTTTATTAACTTTCATAACAAATAGGTTCATTGCATTTACAATATCTCCTTTCAGACTTGCCCGCTGCTTTTCCACGTCTTCTAGATGCTCTCATCCAGCTAATGCAGGGGTTCCCAAACCTGCCTACCAGCCAGTTAGGTTTTCAGGAAATCCACAATAAATATGCATGAAATATTCATTGTGGATATCTGGAAACTCCAATGGCTGGGGAGGTCCCAAGACAGGTTTGGGAACCCCTGAGCTAATGACTTCTTGAGAAAACACTCCCATCTTGATAAACTTAATTTTCCTAAAATCTAAGACCTTTGCTTATGAATGAGCCATTGCTGCCCATGCCCTAATACTGAACCATACCATGTGGTAATCACTAGATCCTAGATAATCACCCACCTGTGACATCAGAACCACTCTCCCCATTCAAAAGCATCAGGTCTAGATTACCCTCTCCTAGTTCTGTTACCGGCTGTTGAAAGAACTTTACCTGTATTTCTTTATTTCTTTATAAAATGCACACAACCTGCCTATCAAGAAACTTGAGCAATGCAGTGTACAACTATCCATTCTCTAGTCTTCCTAGTGCTGGAGCAAAAGTAGCGCTAGACACAGGGAAGCTGTTGTCTCCAGGAGACAGGGACATACCTGAGCTCTGGGCAAATGTTGGACATACAAGTATCAGTCACATAGTCTGAACTAGGAGAGACAGGTCTATCTTCATTGCTGCACCAGTTCACACACCTTGCCACCTGCTGGAGGCAAATACTGGCTTTTCATAGTACTGCACCAGTAAATATACCAAGTGATGATACCACTAAAAGTTGCTTAAGTCTGCCTCCATCTGCTGGCAAGGGAACAACCCACTCGTCTAAACTGGTCTAGCAAGATAAGGAAGAATTACTTTTCTTCCTCTATCCAGCCTTTTCTGATTTACATAGTCAGCACAAACGAAAAGACTGCCTTAGTGCTGCAGCTATTACTACTGCTGTCATTATGAAGGTGTGGTTCAATGTGTCCCATCGCTAGGATACAAATACAGTCATATCAGGCAGCGCAGACTATAATCTGCACAGGAAGGATATGGCAAGCAAGGAAGTATGCCACAAAAATGCCTGCATAATTTATAAATACAAAGTAATTTTCAATGTAGTATTTTTCTCGGTTCCCCTCCATCCCATATTCCCTGTCCAGGATCATTTCTTCCTTCCCCTATCCTCCCCCATTAAAGCCCCCTGAGCAAAGCCCTGCTATTTTCTGTCTTCACCTCCAAAGTGCACTGCCCAGCATCCACTTTCTCTCTCTCTCTCTCTCTCTCTCTCTCTCTCTCACACACACATATAGACACAGAATCACACTCCCTCGGACCAACCTCACCAACTTCAACCCTCTTTTGTCAAGTTGCAAGGTATAGGGGAATGTCTGCTATTAAAAAAAAATATCTCTATATTAAAATACAATTGCAATTCTAATACAGTTGTCTATGTGTTTTACTTGACACCACTCACCAAGAAATCACAAGTCACAGTCCACCACAGTCTGCCTCTCCCCAAATAAAACTTATGAGGCTCTGCTTTCATTCATAAAATCACTCCTCTCTCACAGGCATGCTTCTGTCATGCGCTATGTGGAATAGATGTGATCAGCATAAATTAGGTTCAATTGTGGGTAAATTATAAGTACAGTTGAATAAGATAAATGGAACTGTTTAGCGGTATTGAGAAAAACTTAGATGAATTGGTGAAACAGCAGAAAGTGGATATCATAAAGTGTAGTTTTGATACTCTGCAAAGTCTGTTTTTCGCTTTTCAGTATGGGGCACCCAGTGCATGATACATCTGTGGAAGTGGTATGGTGGTCCTTGTGTAAGCCCAAGGCACAGAACTAAAAGAGAAATATTTAGCTATCATGGCAGAAGCTGAATTTCCAGTGGAGGTGCCCAATACGTCATAAGCTGCATTCATAACAGGTGTGCCAGAATGTGCAGCATCTATTAAGATGGTTGTCAGCTGAGGCAAAGAAAAATACCCCGAAAGGTAGACCGAACCCCTCGGAATGCTAGGCATATTTTGCATACTGAAATAATCTAATGCAATCTATGTAGATCAGGCTGGGTCCTAGTTCAGCATCTGGGTCTCATAATGTGAGTTATTGCTATTTTAAAAGCCATAGATATTGATTAGGTTATTTATTTTATTCTAAAGGTAGTTGCCTCTTGTCTGTTGAAGAGGATTCTTTAGATATAAGGGGCCCAATCTTGAACTGGGGAGGCTATGCACTGCTACGGCACATAGCCATCGCCGCTGACCCTTAACCCCAGATATTCAATGCCAGGGTCATATGTGGCCCCAGCATTGAATATCCGGGGTCGCCGCACAGTCTCCGCAGCCGCAGAAGCTAACCGGGTAATATTGCACCGCTACCCGGTTAGCTCCTACAGGTAAAGTTAGGGCAGTTTTCTTTACACCTAGCTTTACCCACAGGTTGCTAAGGGGGTGGAGGTGCAGTATTGCCACTATCCAACTAGCGACTGTTGCTGCCCACAACATGCCCCGGAACACACATGGCACTCCCCAATGCTAAGCAGTTAGCATCAGGGCATATAGGGCATTAATTGGGGATATTTTGCAGCACTAACCATGTTAGTGTCATTGAATATCACGCTAAGTGATATTTACATGATCTACAGGTCCGTAAACCATGTAAATACCTTTGAATATTGGGCCAAAGGAATTTTTTCTTCTAGATATGAGACTAATAGCAAAGATTGTAGAACTGGATACATTTTAGTTGATCACCATGACTGTACAAAGTAGTTGGCTCTGTTTAACATGTGCCCCAAGAGTTCGAGGATGAGGTTTGAAAATAAATAGTGAATCTGTGCCAGTTATCCTTCTGCAGACAAGAAAATGTTGCAGTGTGAGATCTTAATATTTTATCAAGCATCTTTGGAATAACCCTTCCCAGACACATTGACATGCGCTAGCGGAGCAAGAAAGAGTGACCAGGACTGTTCTTTGCAGTCTATTCCGATAAGAAACCAGAGCTATAGACATGTCAGGTCTCTGTCTAGGTGCATGTTCATACCAATCTGTGCTTGTGCTAATAAAGACCTTCATTATCCTTGCACTGTAGCAATTAGTGGTATACTTGCTCTGGCAGGGAAAAACAGCATCCTGCACTGAAAAGCATGCACACACTTGCACTGGAGGTGCAAAGGGGAAAATGCATTGGCAGAGATTGGCAATCCCACTGACAACAGAAGAGAAGCACAGAAAATATGTAGTTTCAGTGCCAGTGGGTCTGGAGAGGACATCCCATCTTCAGGCCTGTGTGGGTGTCACTGAAATGAATACACTTTTGGCCTAGAAACTTTCAAACAGATCTTTGGACCCGTGACTGGTAGAGGTCTTGTTTCTTTGTGACAGTGCCTCATGGGCCATTGCTCAGGAAGGTGGATTACATTCCAAGAAAATAAAACTAATATGAGGGGCAGAGTCATAATCCACGATACACCCTTTACAGCTTGCAACAAACTCTGCTGCAAGAGTGCTCCAGGGCGCTTCCAAGTGGGAACACATTACACCCATCCTTAAACAACTCCACTGGCTCCTCATAAAAGGCAGAATTACGTTCAAAACCATAATTCTGACCTTCAAGATCATAAATAAGCTCGCCCCACCAGCCCTAGCAGACCTCATTCAGATAACCCCCCTGAACAGACCTAGAAGATCCCCTGAGGACAATAAACTAATAGTCCCAAGAGAAACAACCAAGTGCTGCCAGACAACAGTGAACAGGGCTTTCAAATTCTTGGCACCAAAATGCTGGAACAGCCTCCCTCCTAGTATACGGGCAATCACTAATTTAACGCAGTTTAGGAAAGCTTTGAAATATCACCTTTTCTTCGAGCATTACCCGGAGGACAGCACCTCAAATTCCTCATCAGTAAACTAACCACGTCAAACTGACGTTCAGCCTGCTCTTTCTGTATAGTTGTAAATAGTTGCCCCCTTGTTGTCTATCCAAGTTCTGTTGCCTGTTAATTGTAAACACAAATCGAATGTTTTGAGATGTGTATTTAACTGGTTCTATGTAAACCGCACTGATGGAAAATAGCGCGGTATATAAGTGCATGTAATAAATAAAATAAATAAATTCAATTTCTGTACAGAGGAAGTTCATCGTTCATCATCGTTGACTAATAGCAGAATGTCCTTGCTGATACCTATGAGGTGAGGAGGGATAACCTCCTATTATCCATAGAGACATGAGCATAGACTGCTTACACAGTATGACTGATGCCTAGGCAGGCTAGGCAGGGTGGGCGTTTGAAGTTCTGAATGGTTCCATCACAATGCAGGCAAGGTTAAGCCCCAAGACCAAAAACGACATGATGGAAAAGTTAAAATGTATCCCTTTTTTCAGAAAGCAAGGAAGAATTTAGGAGAAATTAAGGAAAAACATGAGAACAATGTTGGAAGATACAGAAGGTTAGTTTTCACATTCATTCTGCAGAGTGGGAAAAACAAATCAGGAGCCAAGGAGACTGATGCTGATAGCAAGGGCTGCATGTGCACTATGTTTTGAGCTCTGGAGAGTCATTTTGTCCTGGTGATGTGGGACGTTACCCCCTTGTGTGTCTGACTCAATAGTTCTTGTCAACAGAAAAAGGGGTTTATAGGATGCAACAGTTTTAACTATGGATGTAATGGAGGTGTGATTGGCAATCCTGTAAGTGGATGGTTGGTAGCAGGTGTTTGCTATTGAAGTTTCTGTGGGAAGTGACCCAACATTAACAGGAAGCCTCTGTTAATATAGAAACATAGAAACATGATGGCAGAAAAAGAGCACAAACCCTATCTAGTCTGCCCTTCCATATCAACCACTACAACAGTCCCCTTTTTTCTTTTAGAGATCCTCTGTGTTTGTCCCATGCCTTTTTGAATCCAAACACTGTCTTCATCTCTACCACCTCCACTGGGAGACTATTCCACGGATCTACCACTCTTTCCATAAAAAAAATATTTCCGTATATTACTCCTGAGTCTATCCCCTTTCACCCTCATCCTAGGTCCCCTCATAGCAGAGCTTGCATGCAATCAAATGAGGCTCTCCCCTGTGGATTCATGCCAAGGAGGTATTTAAATGTCTCAATCATATCACCTCTATCTCACCTTTCCTCTAAAGTATACATATTAAGATCCTTAAGTCTGTCCTCATATGCTTTATAATGAAGACCACTAACCATTTTAGTAGCCATTCTCTTTACCGACTCCAACCTATTTATATCCTTTTGAATGTGTGGTTTCCAGAACTGCACACAATACTCTAAATGAGGTCGCACCAAAGATTTATACAGAGGCACTATCACCTCCTTTTTTCTGCTGGCCATTCCTCTCCCTATGCACCCTAGTATCCTTCTAGTTTTTGCCATTGCCTTTTCTACCTCTTTAGCTACTTTACAATCATCAGACATAATCACGCCTAGGTTCTGCTCTTCTTTTGTGGACAGAAGTACTTCATCCCCTAAATTATATTGCTCCCTTGGGTTGCTGCAGCCCAAATGCATGACCTTGCATTTTTTAACATTAAATCTCAACTGCCAAATTCTAGACCATTCTTCAAGCTCAGCTAGATCCCTCCTCATGTTATCTACACCTTCCTGGGTGTCTACTCTATTGAAGATTTTGGTATCAACCACAAAGAGGCAAACCTTACCCAACAGCCCTTCCACAATATCACCAACAAAGATGTTAAAAAGACTTTGATCAAGGACAGATCCCTGGGGCACATCACTGGTAACATCCTTCTTCTCAGAGTGAACTGCATTTACCTGTATCCTTTGTCGCCTCACACCCAATTTCTCACCCAAGCAGTAACTTTAGGGTCCATCCCTAGGGTGCTCAGTTTGTTTATAAGTCGTCTGTGCGGAGCGGGGTCAAAAGCTTTACTGAAATGTAAATACACCACATCTAGGGCTCTCCCTCGGTCCAACTAACTGGTCACCCAGTCAAAGAAATCAATCATATTTGTCTGACAAGACCTGCCTCTAATGAATCCATGATGCCTCGGATCCAATAATCCATTGTACTCCAGAAACTTCACTATTTTCTCTTTCAGCAGCACTTCCAATTATTTACTCACCACCGAGGTTAAACTAACCGGCCTGTAGTTTTCAACCACATCCTTACTTCCGCTTTTGTGTAAAGGGACCACATGTGCCTCTTTCCAGTCCTCTGGCACCACTCCCAACGCCAACAAGGCATTGAAAAGGTCAGTCAGTTGAGCTACTAGAACATCTCCAAGTTCCCTCAGTATTCTCGGGTGTATCCCATCCGGTCCCATCACTTTTTTTAGTTTAAGTTTAGCTAGCTTCTCACAAACACAGTCATTTGAAAAATTTTCAAGAGGCCCTTTGCTTCTGTTCCTGTTTGTGGGCGTTTTATGAGGTTCTGCTCCTGGTTCTTCATATTTGAACACGGAACCAAAATATTTGTTGAGCAAGATCTTCACAGTACTAAATTGCAAAATATTTTTTCATAAGTCTGCAATGCCTGAAAATACACACAAAATATTGAAAATACCGAAATTCTAGTGCTTTGCATGTTTTTTTCTGTGTGTTGTACCTTGTCAACGGGGGCGCTGGGTGAGAATGTCCACAGTCTTGGCAAAGGCAAATATTAATATGACTTGCAAGGGATTGTGGGAAATGTGGTCCATTCATACCAGACTCAGCCATTCACAATAAATTAGTTGTGCTTGCTCGAGTGTAAAGCCAATAAGATATTTATTTGTGGGGTTATTTCTCCCAACACAGATATACTTGGTAGCACATAAAACAGGATACTTGCTTTCAGTGTTATACTTAAAAAAACAAAATCAGGAAAACAACAGCTGAACTTGTTAGGCAATCAAATCAAAGAATAAAGACCTGGATGGTAACAGAGAGGTCTTTTCTGTAGGCTCTAGCTAATATTTTCTTAGCAGTGCTTCAAACAACAAACAAAGCCCACAAAGTAGGGAAAAACTGTTCTTTTCAAGTTAACTTCTTATATCTTCACACATAGACTCAGAAGTGACCCCTTAAGAGCTCACAGGCAATTAGGTAAGGCTCAATTGCTAGCAATTACCCAGCTGAAACCCCTTAGCTGGCTTACTTTCTACTGCGTGGCTCAAATCCTACTCAGGAGCTTTTCTGAGTAGATTAAAGAACAAGTTTGTATTTCTTTGTGATGGTTGTTGTACTTTGTAACAGCAAATTACCACAGGAGTTTAGACAGAGAGCAATCCATGTATTCATAGCCGTCATTTACAACCTCTCCCCCTTCTTCAACAATCATGGGTTCAATATCATGGATTGGCACGGAGGAATTTCTCAATGGAGCACTCTCAGGACAATACTTGTTTCCCTGCTGTCTTTCAAGGGTATAGCTAGGGCATAGATCAGTGTTCATACCTGAGCTTCCATTGCTGTTAGAGTTCCTCTCTAAATAGCCTGGCCAATATGTAGTCCAGTTGTTATGTCCAGCCTTCCAATCCAGATCCCTGGACACTGGGTCTCTCTTCACATACCTTCTGCCACTGGTCTTAGGGTCCCTTCCAAGTGCAGCTGTCTCCCTCACAGGTGCCGTCCTGGGATTCCTGGCTCTGCAGCACCACTCCTCTGGCTTTCCCCAGTCCAATGGTGTATGCTTGCCTCTGGAATGCCTCCCAGTATACGTACTGCTATGGACTCCTTTAGACCTCCCAAATTCTTTTCTCTTCTTTCTTCCAAAGAGTTTCTTGCTCTCTCTGTCGGTCTGTCTGCTCTGGCTTCTGCTTCTGATGATCCTCAGGACAAAGAAGATGATGCTGATCCTCCAGAGACTGAAGATCCCCAAGAGACTGAAGATGATTCTCTGTAGAATAAACTCTACTTTTATTCTGCTTAGATGAGTGCTCCACCCTAGCACAGCACAGCTGTGCTGAACCAGGCCCTGCCCTTGGAGATGAGTGCTTGGGGATAACCTCATAGCCCTCCTGATTGAACACACATTTCCCCACTTCAGCTCCTCTAATGGCTGTTGGAAACCTGGTGCATTCTGGGACTGGTAGTCTTTTATGGAAATATTCTCTTTTCTTATTTCTACCAGAACAGACAGGTTGCTTGTTCAGAGTCACTTCACCTTTACTATAGCTCCTTCCTAAGCTATGATAAGCTTCCTTATCACAACCTTTTGTGAAAAAGCTCATAAGTTTTGTCCCATCCATTTAATAAACTTTCATGTGTAGCACATTATACATGGAATTTGTACAAACTCATAAATAGTGAGCTGATATGACATAAAAGTATGCAAAACAATAATGGACTTTTTGAAAACTGCCACATGCTGTTTTTCACAAAAAAGATAATTGGACTTGCATGAGAGATACTTGCTTGTTGTTGGGTTTTTTTCCTAATTATCCAAGGTTCAAAAATTTTCACAAATGTTTCCTAACCATTTCATTTGCATGAGAAGCAAACTCTTACATGAAGGAGATCACTAAGCCTTGGGGCATCTCTTGGGTAAGTACATATGTCTCTTGCTTACCTACTGTTTTGCTTTCAAGCTATGTACTGCTTCTCCAGACCTTTATGTGACTGAGGGTAGAGGATGCTGCCTACAAAAGAAAAGACCCGGCATGACTATACAGATCCCATGAATTGAAGACTACTGAGCACAATATTAAAAAAACAGCTCAATATATGGATATTTTATGAGGAACTATTCTAGCATTATTGTTTGCCAATGTTTGAGTATCATAATTTGCATAACCTATAGTTTTAGACATTTCTTCTACCTGTATTTCTTCTCAACAAGTTCTTGGTTTCCTTTTATTTGTAAAATAAACTTTCGTTACCTGTGCTATCTGGATCTCCCGAGTACAGATTACAGTACCTATATTCCAGAAGATTCCTCCATGGCCTAAAGCACTGCATGTGCTAGAGAGAACTTAAAGCAAGAATTAAAATTAGCCTGAAGCTAAGGACAAAGATCTGGAACTATTTCCTCTACTATGTGTGGCTCTCTCATCATAACACTTTTTAAAGACTACCCTCTGAATATCAAATTGCATGATTTTCCTGAATTAACTTACTATACACATTCAGAATAGTATTCATTAACCCTGGAATTACCGAGATTTTTTGCAAACACTAAATACCGTTGGGGTCATAAATGATCCCATGACAAATTTTAATTGTTAACCATGAAAAATTTAAACTAACCAGACAAAATATTATTCTGAATTAATTATTTATTATATGAAAGTTAAATGTTTTGAAATTTAATGCTTTATCATAAAATTACATGAAGAGTTGCCATGAAAGTAGTTTTTGCATGCACTTGATGAACACAGTAAAGTACTACAGTCATTTGCATGAGACACAGACAATTTCAGAATGTTCTTTGCAAATATTGTGCTTGCAGGAGGAGCAAACTATGTTGTTTTTCTTGTCTTTTTCTCTGGAACAGCAGTGACACCTTGCCCTTTTCTTTGGGATCCCGACATTGCAGACAGCATCAGTGGCTTCTTCAATGCTGGAAGAAGTCTCGCTGCAATTACTCTGAAGCAGCTGCTTTCCTAATTCCAAGAGTAATAGACGATATCTGTGCTTTGACTTGGACTGCCATTCTGGATTTAGTGACATACAAACAATGAAGACGGTCAAAGCACTGATGTCCAACATGTTGTAGAAGATTGTCACTGGCCAGCGTCTTGTCATTCGTTTTGTGGTATACGTGCGCAACATTTGATCTGCCATATCTACTCCACCTTTACTAGAATTATAGTCCAAGATCATGCGTGGTTTTTTGTCTGGATGTATGTTATCTACTTCTTCTTGATCATGCAAACTGCTCAGAACAACCACTTTTCCTTTCTTCGGGCAATAGGAAACCAGAGTGACGTCATCGCAAAAGGCAAACAGTGAAGTGAATACCTCTTGGCCCTTTGCTGTTACAAATTCTGGAGGTAATTCTTTTATGTTCTTTTGAATTGTCCCCAAAATTGTCATTTGTTTTTCTAGCAATTTCCATGATAGGGATAAACTGCAGAAGAAATTGTCAACAGTAACATTTCTGCCAGATCGCGTCAAATCTTCAGTGAGTTGCAGCACAACCCTTTCACCCTGATTCTGTTCTCTGTTTTGTCCGAGTTCCCTTCGTGTATATACTTGAAGACACAGCACATATGACGTTGCAGTGTCACACATCCATAGCTTTATGCCATATTTCCCAGGTTTGCTGGGAATATATTGTCAAAACAGAACACGGCCACGAAATGTAAGCAGTTGCTCATCCACGGCAACATTTTCACCAGGAGCAAAGGCGCCACATAGAGTTGCTTCCCAGGTATCAAAAATGTATCTGATTGGAGCAAGCTTATCCATGCCTCGTTGTTCAAATCTGTTGGTTGCATCATCAAATCTGAGAGCACAAGAAATTTGCTGAAAACGGTTACGGGCCATATTTTTGCCAAAAACAGAACGACCATCTTCAAGGTTCCACAACTGAACTATGGATTCATTTTGTGACTTGTACACGCCTGAGAGGATCAGAAGTCCAAGAAAACGTTGAAATTCTCCGTCTGTCAAATCTTTCCAGGTGTCATCATAAATGTGTCTTCCTTGTTTGCTCATCTACATCATGATTTAATTCAATAAGTTCTTCCGTATGAACAAGTGGAATGCTGCGAGAGGGCCATCAACATTTCGTACAGCATAACTTGTAAGACCTTGTTGTACGGGCATGACATTAGCTCTGGCGTATCTTTCAGCAGCTTGCTTTATAGGTTTCCTGTTCCATGATGTGGCATCCTTAGATACATAGGCTTCAATGGCAACATTTGTGCTTATCGTTGATGACCTCTTAGCTCCTCTACGATCACAACTAAGATTCCTCACAGATGATACTGACACTGAGGACTCCTGCCTTCTTCCCCGTCCAGCACAGCCTCGACCTGTAACTTGACTCTTTGCTGCAGGTGATGCTACCGGCTCAACATCAGTCTCACATTCACTTGGCGACCAACTGATGTCGCCATCTGAATCATGACTGTCATCATCAGGTTTATCTCCCGAACTTGGCTGATATGCTTCTTCGCTTGCTGAATATGCTGCATCAGATGACTCAGAGCCTTCACTGTCAGCATCTTGTTACAATATTTCTCTTACTTGGGTAGCTGAATACTTTCGTTTTGACATCATAAACAGTAACCTAAAATAAATAAACAAAGATAAAGTTGAATAAAACACAAAGCAGTTTTACTATAGGTGTACAATAATTGTGATGAACGAGCTGAAAGCCTTTAGATTTCATCGGAAATAATGAGAGAACGTATAATATCAATTACAGAAAATGTGTAATTTTCATAAAATAAGAGTACAAAAAATAAATGATACATAATTAATGATAAATACATTTGTCAGATCAAAAAATTCACAAAACTGCAAATTGTATCACGATCCAAACCGGACATAAGCAACTGGGGCCAAAAATGACCCCACTGGTACTCTGTGCTGCAATTCATCACTAGCGTCACCTAGCAGATGAAAATTATTCCTCATGGCGCAATATAAAGAGAATATTGACATGTGAAAAGTCAAAAAAGATTGCATTCTTGAGCAACTAGTTTCCGAGATACGCGTTGTGAAACTTTCAATGGGGTCACTTTTGACCCCATCGGTACTCCCAGGGTTAATATACTGAAATGTACAATAAATTTACATTTCATTGTCTCTCTTTATGCTGCTGGTTTCTGCATGAAAACACTGAATAGTAAGAGACCCGGCTGGCTGAATTATCAGCTGCCAGGCACAAGAAGGCAGGAGCGACAGGCAGGGGTTAATGTGTAGTAGGGGTGAAGGGGCACAGGAGCGGGCCATGGTCAGCAATATGGTTATGGTTATGGTTAGGCATTTGATATACCGCCCTTTACTTACGCATCAGAGCGGTTTACATGTATATACTAACAGGTACTTTTATTCCCTTGTCCCCGAAGGGCTCACAATCTAAGTGTACCTGAGGCAATGGAGGGTTAAGTGGCTTGCCCAAGGCCACAAGGAGCAGCCATGGGACTAGAGACCTCAGTCCCTCCGGCCTGAGGTTACTTGTCCCCATGCGGGAATTGAACCCCCGGCCCTCCGGCCTGAGGTAACCTGTCCCAATAAGAGAGGCCTGCAGGCCATGGGCCACCCTCTTGCCCCTCTGGTTCGGAAAGAGAGGACCATGTAGCATCAGAGTGTTTCTTAACTCGCCTCTTCTGTTTTTTTCCTTTTTCTCCTGCCTGGCACCCCTGCCCTAGGAATTACTTTACTTAGCGGCCATCCGTTTAAGGGCGTGGGTGCATGGTTTTGCTGAGATGGTGAGTTCTTTCTTTGGATCATTATGACTGGGGGGAGGGAAGTGCAGGAAAGCTCATGGCCTACCATGTGGCTGGACGGCAGCCGGGGGACTAGGGGTCAAGCAGAAATATGCAGTCCTTGCAAGTCTATGCTCAATTCTGCAGCTAGTCGAGGTCTGGGAGGAGCGAGAGCTGAAGCAGGGAAGGCCAGTAGGGCTGGAATCCACTCTCACAGTGCTGTTTACCAATGCTGACTCCCCCCCCCCCTCCCACGGGTATTGCCACATGGTCCTGGGAACCTTCCCAGTTGCAATGGAGGTCCTTGGGGGTGGGGGTGGGGGGATTGGCCAACTACGTGGTCTCCATTGAGGCTGTGCACAGGGTAAAAGGCAATTCACTATGGCTGGGATGAAAAGGGACTATGTGAACATCCATCTGGTTTGTGGGGGAAGTCAGGCAGCACTCCTGAAAGTGCAGCAGGCGATACAGGGGCTTGGTACAGGGGTACAGGGGCTTGGTACAGGGGCGGTACAGGGGCTTGGATTTGTTAATGTTATAGATTTACTATCATAGTAACATAGTAACATAGTAAATGACGGCAGATAAAGACAAGTATGGTCCATCTAGTCTGCCCAGTAAGATGGCCGGAGTAAGATGGCAGGAGTAGGTGCCACTCTGTGCAAGCCAGCCCTCAGGCCACCTCTCCCCATGTCTTTGTTTAGGGGTGAACCCACCGCTCCTTGCAGGACACCCCTATTTGTTGAGAAGTTAGATGGTTCAGTTTATTTTGATTTTATTCTGTTGCTATAAATGGATCCATTGTGTCTGTCCCATGCCATTTTGAATTCTGACACTATATTTGCCACCACCACCTCCATCGGGAGGGCATTCCAAGCATCCACCACCCTCTCAGTAAAAAAGTATTTCCTGACATTGCCTTTCAATTTTCCACCTTGCAGTTTCATGTTATGCCCTCTCGTTTTACAGCTTCCCCGTCTTTGGAAGAGGTTTGTTTGTTCATTATTTCTCCTTAAGTATTTAAAGGTCTGAATCATATCACCGCTATCCCTCCTCTCCTCCAAAGTGTACATATTTAGGTCTTCAAGTCTCTCCTCATAAGGCTTCTGATGCAGGCTCCAAATCATTTTGGTCGCCTTCCTCTGAACAGTTTCCATTCTTTTTACATCTTTGCAAGATACGGTCTCCAAAACTGAACACAGTATTCCAAGTGAGGCCTCCCCAGTGATTTATACAGTGGCATTAGAACCTCTTTCTTTCTGCTGGTAATTCCTCTTTGTATGCAGCCCAACATCCTCCTGCCTTTTGCCATCGCCTTGTCGCACTGTTTTCCCACCTTGAGATCTACAGAAATAATTCACAGGTCTGCAAAAAAATTTTTTTCGAGAGCTGGTTTGGTTATTCCACGTAATCTTTATGTTTTTTGGTGCACTGAATCTGAAAATGACCTCCATTTTGTCATAGGACATCATGTTTCCTGACAATTTAGGTAACTATGTTAAATAAGGCAATACCTCAAAATAAATGGAAATAGACTTATAAAATTAAAGTTTTATTACAATATTTTCATGAAAATCCTTTTTTGAATTGAAATGAGCTCACCTACACACACTAAACTTGATTCTTCTTCCTTGTGAGGCTCCTCTTGGTGCATTTACGCTTGTGAGTAGCATCTGGAATGTCTCTCTGAAGCATCCAACAGTAGTCTGCCATCATTGTAATGCTCCATTTTCCCTGGTATCTCCTTTCCATCTCTTTAATGTCTTGGTGGAATCGTTCACCTTGTTCCTCACTCACAGCTCCCAAATTTTCAGGAAAGTAGTCAAGGTGGGACTGGAGGAAATGCACTTTCAAACTCATCAGGCAACCTAAAGCTTGAAATGCTTTCAGCATTCGTCCGACGATCTTTTTGTAGTGAGGATCTTTGTTATTGCCTAAAAGTTTCTGTACAACTTCTTTAAATGCAAGCCACCCTTCTTTTTGAGGATCCGTCATGGTATTGACAAACTCTTGATCAACTATAAGCCTTCTAATGTCTGGTCCGACGAACACACCTTCCTTCAATTTTGCCTCCGACAGGCCTGGAAACTTGGCGACCAAGTATTTGAAGCATTCTCCATCTCTTGGAAGTGATTTTACAAATTGCTTCATCAATCCCAATTTTATGTGGAGAGGTGGTAGAAGATCTTTATGGGAATGTACCAAAGTTTCTCGGAGGACATTTTTTTCACCGACTGTTAGTACTCTAGGCTGCCAACTCTTCTTGGTCCAGTGATTTTGTTGGTCTCGACTGTCCCATAGACCCAGAAAACAAGGATATTTGGTATACCCAGCTTGTTGCCCAAGCAGCATGCACAAGACCTTCAAGTCCCCACACACTTGCCAACCATGGTCTTCATATTTAAGTTTACAAAGAACCAATTCCATGTTCTTGTAGGTTTCCTTCAAGTGTACGGAATGACCTACAGGTATGGAAGCGTAAAAACCGTTGTGGAGTAAAACTGCTTTGAGACTTCTTTTTGAAGAATCTATAAAAAGATGCCATTGCTCTGAATCATATTGGATTTTAAATTGACCCATCAGACCTTCAGCATCGATGCAATAAACCAACTTGTCTTCCTGGGCGAAGTAAGGAACAAACTCCTTTTCACAATGTCTGAACCATGAAGATGACACTCCTGGCAACAATAAATTCCTGCTTTTCAGCCTTGATCTGAGTAATTCAGCGGCATATTTGGGAAGATTCAAGTCTATTACCAAATCATTCATCTTCTCCTGAGAAAACAATTTTGGTCTTGTATCATCTTCAAAGTCAGAACTTGATTCGTCATCTGGTTCAGGTATGACTTGTGATAAGGAAGCTTATCATAGCTCAGGAAGGAGCTATAGTAAAGGTGAAGTGACTCTGAACAAGCAACCTGTCTGTTATGGTAGAAATAAGAAAACAGAATATTTCCATAAAAGACTACCAGTCCCAGAATGCACCAGGTTTCCAACAGCCATTAGAGAAGCTGAAGTGGGGAAACGTGGGTTCAATCAGGAGGGCTATGAGGTAATCCCCAAGCACTCATCTCCAAGGGCAGGGCTTCATTCAGCACAGCTGCACTGGGCTAGGGTGGAGCATTCATCTAAGCAGAATAAAAGTAGAGTTTATTCTACAGAGAATCATCTTGGGGATCTTCAGTCTCTTGAGGATCAGCATCATCTTCATTGTCCTGAGGATCATCAGAAGCAGAAGCCAGAGCGGACAGACAGAGAGAGCAAGAAACCCTTTGGAATAAAGAAGAGAAAAGCATTTGGGAGGTCTAAAGGAGTCCATAGCAGTACGTATACTGGGAGGCATTCCAGAGGCAAGCATACACCATTGGACTGGGGAAAGCCAGAGGAGTGGTGCTGCAGAGCCAGGAATCCCAGAACGGCACCTGTGAGGGAGACGGCTGCACTTGGATGGGACCCTAAGACCGGTGCCAGAAGGTATGTGAAGAGAGACCCAGTGTCCAGGGATCTGGATTGGAAGGCTGGACATAAAAACTGGACTACATACTGGCCAGGCTATTTAGTGAGGAACTCTAACAGCAATGGAAGCTCAGGTATGAACACTGATCTATGCCCTAGCTATACCCTTGAAAGACAGCAGGGAAACAAGTATTGTCCTGAGAGTGCTCCATTGAGAAATTCCTCTGTGCCAATCCATGATATTGAACCCATGATTGTTGAAGAAGGGGGAGAGGTTGTAGATGAAGGCTGTGAATACATGGATTGCTCTCTGTCTAAACTCCTGTGGTAATTTGCTGTTACAAAATACAACAACCATCACAAAGAAATACAAACTTGTTCTTTAATCTACTCTGAAAAGCTTCTGAGTAGGATTTGAGCCACGCAGTAGAAAGTAAGCCAGTTAAGGGGTTTCAGCTGGGTAACTGCTAGCAATTGAGCCTTACCTAATTGCCTGTGAGCTCCGAGGGAACACTTCTGAGTCTGTGTGTGAAGATATAAGAAGTTAACCCTGAAAAGAACAGTTTTTCCCTACTTTGTGGGTTTTGTTTGTTGTTTGAAGCATTGCTAAGAAAATATTAGCAAGAGCCTATAGAAAAGACCATTCTGTTACCATCCAGGTCTTTATTCTTTGCTTTGATTGCCTAACAAGTTCAGCTGTTGTTTTCCTGATTTTGTTTTTCTTAGTATAACACTGAAAGCAAGTATCCTGTTTTATGTGCTACCAAGTATATCTGTGTTGGGAGAAATAACCCCATAAATAAATATCTTATTGGCTTTACACTCGAGCAAGCACAACTAATTTATTGTGAACAGCTGAGTCTGGTATGAATGGACTACATTTCCCACAATCTCTTGCAAGTCATATTAATATTTGCCTTTGCTAAGACTGTGGACATTCTCACCCAGCGCCCCCGTTGACAGATGGCGTAGTTGGCAGGATTGCTTTTGCGCAAAGGATTTACATGCTAAGGATTACAACTGAAGTCTGAAGAAAAAAATAGTTCAAGTTTAAAAAGCTGGAAAAAAAAAGATTTTCCCTTAACTGCACTTTGGAGGAGATGTGGCTGTTCCAGGTAGCTGCCCCAGGAGGAAAAGACCCTGTGCAGAGCTGGATTCATCACTGGCACAAGGTAATAAGTACCTGGGCATGTCTAGTGGTGGATGGGAGTAAGGCACGGGGTAATTGAAAAAAAAAGTAGAAAAAACACCTGTTTGGAAGGTGGTGCACTGTGGGGGTTTTTTTGTGTTTTCTTGCAGGGATCAAGATGGATCCAAGGGAACTAGCTGAATGGATGGCAGCCCAGTTTAGCAGGCAACAGGAGCTAGCACAGCAGGCTCAGGACACTGCTATGAAAGCCTTAATGAACCAGCAGAAGCCAGTGCTTGATCTGGTGCAAGCCTTAGTTAAACTGCAGAACCAAAGTGGACCAGATGCAAGACCAGCAGTAAATACTGGTATACCACATGTGGACAGTGTGGGACTCAATCAGGGAATTGGGGCATTTAGTTTTGGGAAGCTAACTCCAGATGATAATGTTGATGATTTTCTAGAGTCTTTTGAGAGAGTGGCACAAGCATTAGCATGGCCAGAGACCCAGTGGGCAGTAAGGCTGGCAGCCTCATTAACTGGAGAGGCGCTTGCAGCTTATAGAGCAATGCCAGCAGCCCAGGCTTTGAATTATAAGGATGTAAAGGCTGCTATTAGAGATTGCCTAGGGTTGTCTATTTCAGAGTATAGGCGAATGTTTAGAGCTACTACATTAAGAGTGGGTGAAACACCCAGGGCTCTGAGTCAGAGAATCAGAGGATTAGCTGTAAAATGGTTGGAGCCTGAGGGAAAGATGGTGGAAATGTTATTAGACATTATTATGCTTGAACAATTTATGTCTGCTGTGCCTAAAGATTTGCACACTTTCCTTATACAGCAAAATTGCCAAAATCTTGGAGAGGCAACCATGCTAGCAGAGAGATTCTTGGAAGCCACGCAGGCTTGCCATAGAATGGGTGGCCCTCTGAAGATGGGAGCTGAGGCAAGCTGTGCTGTATCAGAAAAGAAAATGGTTAAAAATGTGTCTGAAAATAAATGTACTGTGCCAAACCAGATGACACAGTGGAGTAAAAAGAAATGTTTCAAATGTGGAAAATGGGGACATTTAGAAAGGGAATGCCAGACACACACTAGCTTAATGGCTGTTGATTTAAAACAGCCCAAAGAAGGATTTCTTTTGATGGTTGATGTGCAGGGAATTACCACAAATGCTCTGTTAGACTCTGGGGCAGACCAGAGTATGATGTCAAAGAGGCTTTGTAAGAGGATAGAGGCCCAAGAAGGATTTGTGCCTAGAACCCCTGAAAGCCAAGTTCACATCAGATGCATTCATGGTGCTGCAACATCATATCCCACCTATAGGCTAAAGGTTAAGTGCCTGGGGGAACAAGAGGAAGTTCTGTTAGCAGTGGTGCCTAGGCTACCCTTTGATGTGGTTCTAGGAAAGGACTGGCCAAGATTTAAGCAGGGACTAGTGAAAGGGCTAGGAAAGAAGGAGGGAGAAGGATTAATGGAAATAGCTCCCGGGCCTTTCTTTGGAAGTTCTCAGTCCCTAGCTAAAAAGATGGTTAAGCTTCCAGAAGGCCAAACTATAGGTAATAAGAGGGGCCTTGTATCCACCCGCTCGCAGGCTAGGGTAGAGAGCCAGCAGAAGGAGGAGGGGGAGCAGGCAGAGTTATTAGGAGACTTACCCTCTCATGATGATTTAATAACTCCATCATCTGGGAAAGTAAGAAAGTTGAAAGCACAAAAGTGGCGTGAGAGACTTTGCAGAGCACAGGGTAGGGCTGAGATGTTAGCTGGTCAAAGTTTACCCTGGGTGCCAGCTGAGTTAGTGGCAAAGTTTCCTAACTTTCCACAAGAACAGCGAGTGGATCAAGCTCTCACCCGAGCTTTTAAGTATGCTCAGGAGGTCAGGGAGGAGTTGCCCAGATTCAGACTAGATAATGAAATATTATATAGAGAGAGTCAGGACCCCAGAAATGGGACCATACGTAAACAATTGGTGGTACCCACAACTTTCAAAGGGCTAGTACTTAGATTAGCACATGATCATCCAGTGGGAGGTCATAAAGGGATGCAAGGAACGCTGGATCAAATACTTATGCGTTTTTACTGGCCAGGTATTTTCAAAGAAACTGCCCAGTTTTGTGCTGCATGTCCATCGTGTCAGCGAGTTACAGCGGCTCACCCACCGGTGGTGCCTTTGATTCCCATGCCAATTATCACAGACCCAATTGGTCGCATTGCCATGGATATTGTAGGCCCATTAGTCAAAACGCCCCGAGGTTTCCAATACATCCTAGTTATGGTAGATCAGGCAACAAGGTTTCCCTGGGCCATACCATTGAGGAATGTTTCTGCAAAAACAATAGCTTTAGAGCTAGTCAAATTGTTTTGTAAAGTGGGATTCCCAAGAGAGGTGTTGACTGACCGAGGGTCCAATTTTGTATCCAAATATTTGGCCCAGGTCTGGGATGCCTTTGGCATTCATCACGTGAAAACCTCAGCCTACCATCCACAATCAAACGGTTTGGTGGAGAGATTCAACCAAACTCTCAAACAAATGTTGAGAAGGGGGTTAGCAGGAGAGGTAAAAGAATGGGATATGTTATTGCCCTTTGCCTTATATGCCTGCAGGGGAAGAATTCAGGTGTCCCTAGGTGTAACTCCATATGAATTGATGTATGGTAGGGCTCCACGGGGTTTGTTAGATATTTTGAGGGAACAATGGATTGATCCTGAACCAGGAAGCCAGGAAGTGCCACAGTTTCTACGTAACTTGAGAGCACGTTTGAAAAGGACCTCGCAGGTTTCTGAGAGGAACCTGCAGGACAGTCAACTGCGCCAGAAAGGGTGGTATGATAGGAAGGCCAAAAGCCGCTAATTAAGCATTGGTGAAAAGGTTTTGGTTCAAGTAGCAGGTACTGCTCCAAAATTTGAAGTACAGTGGAAAGGGCCATAGAAGGTTGT
Source organism: Ichthyophis bannanicus (assembly GCA_033557465.1). Lineage (NCBI taxonomy): Eukaryota > Metazoa > Chordata > Amphibia > Gymnophiona > Ichthyophiidae > Ichthyophis > Ichthyophis bannanicus. The sequence goes on along the minus strand of CM066034.1, from coordinate 619,579,643 downwards.
TAGACAAGTGAGTCCAGTATCTTATATGGTAGAAAACGCAAGAGGGCGTAGACAGACCTACCATATTAATGTACTTAAGTCTTGGAAGGAGAGGCCTGTAAATAATAATGACCTTGAAGCCAGTCAGGAAATAGGTGAGCTTCAAAAAGATAACACTCTCGTAGGTATTACAGACTGTAGGAAAAATGTTTCACCAGTTACACCAGTCTGTAATAACTTAAGCAGGGGGATATGTGATAAGGAAGCTTATCATAGCTCAGGAAGGAGCTATAGTAAAGGTGAAGTGACTCTGAACAAGCAACCTGTCTGTTATGGTAGAAATAAGAAAACAGAATATTTCCATAAAAGACTACCAGTCCCAGAATGCACCAGGTTTCCAACAGCCATTAGAGAAGCTGAAGTGGGGAAACATGGGTTCAATCAGGAGGGCTATGAGGTAATCCCCAAGCACTCATCTCCAAGGGCAGGGCTTGATTCAGCACAGCTGCGCTGTGCTAGGGTGGAGCATTCATCTAAGCAGAATAAAAGTAGAGTTTATTCTACAGAGAATCATCTTGGGGATCTTCAGTCTCTTGAGGATCAGCATCATCTTCATTGTCCTGAGGATCATCAGAAGCAGAAGCCAGAGCGGACGGACAGAGAGAGCAAGAAACCCTTTGGAAGAAAGAAGAGAAAAGCATTTGGGAGGTCTAAAGGAGTCCATAGCAGTACGTATACTGGGAGGCATTCCAGAGGCAAGCATACACCATTGGACTGGGGAAAGCCAGAGGAGTGGTGCTGCAGAGCCAGGAATCCCAGAACGGCACCTGTGAGGGAGACGGCTGCACTTGGAAGGGACCCTAAGACTGGTGCCAGAAGGTATGTGAAGAGAGACCCAGTGTCCAGGGATCTGGATTGGAAGGCTGGACATAAAAACTGGACTACATACTGGCCAGGCTATTTAGAGAGGAACTCTAACAGCAATGGAAGCTCAGGTATGAACACTGATCTATGCCCTAGCTATACCCTTGAAAGACAGCAGGGAAACAAGTATTGTCCTGAGAGTGCTCCATTGAGAAATTCCTCTGTGCCAATCCATGATATTGAACCCATGATTGTTGAAGAAGGGGGAGAGGTTGTAGATGAAGGCTGTGAATACATGGATTGCTCTCTGTCTAAACTCCTGTGGTAATTTGCTGTTACAAAATACAACCATCACAAAGAAATACAAACTTGTTCTTTAATCTACTCTGAAAAGCTTCTGAGTAGGATTTGAGCCACGCAGTAGAAAGTAAGCCAGCTAAGGGGTTTCAGCTGGGTAACTGCTAGCAATTGAGCCTTACCTAATTGCCTGTGAGCTCTGAGGGAACACTTCTGAGTCTGTGTGTGAAGATATAAGAAGTTAACCCTGAAAAGAACAGTTTTTCCCTACTTTGTGGGTTTTGTTTGTTGTTTGAAGCATTGCTAAGAAAATATTAGCAAGAGCCTACAGAAAAGACCATTCTGTTACCATCCAGGTCTTTATTCTTTGCTTTGATTGCCTAACAAGTTCAGCTGTTGTTTTCCTGATTTTGTTTTTCTATGTATAACACTGAAAGCAAGTATCCTGTTTTATGTGCTACCAAGTATATCTGTGTTGGGAGAAATAACCCCATAAATACATATCTTATTGGCTTTACACTCGAGCAAGCACAACTAATTTATTGTGAACGGCTGAGTCTGGTATGAATGGACTACATTTCCCACAATCCCTTGCAAGTCATATTAATATTTGCCTTTGCTAAGACTGTGGACATTCTCACCCAGCGCCCCCGTTGACAGACTTCACCTTCATTGTAGCTAGGTATCTCTTCCAAGGTAGCAGGGGGATTGGGTACTGGTATATCTGTGCCATGGGGGATGGGACGAATTGCTGAGTAAAGATTGGAGTATGAAATGGAATGCTTCCATTTGGAATTAAACCCTTTCACATCGCATGAACAAAAGTAACAGTCGTCACAATGGTTCTTTTGCTCTCGCCATACCATAGGAATCCCATAACGGAAAGATTTTTTCTTACCCTTGAACCAGTTTCAGAGGTCCTCAACACACCATTTGCACACTTTATGAGGTGCCCAGACTTTATCTTGATCTCCAATATTTAGTCCAAAGTATGAAGTATACTTTTTTCACAAAGTCTGTAATATTCTGTTGTTGCTTCAACACTGTATATTCACCACAGATGAAACAGAAACTGTCTGGCGAATTAATACACTTTCGCGGAGCCATAACATAACGGTTGAAGAATGACGAGCTAACACGAACTGCGATGAAAAAGTGTGAACAGCCTAGAACCAAGAACCTGATGATGATTCGTGCACAAGTGTGGCATGCAGGAGAGAGCAGCTCTGTGTCTGTACACGAGACGTCACAGTGCTGGCCACGCCCCCCTGCACTGACCGGAGCTGCTGCTATCTGCCCTGTGTCTCCCTCCCACTGAATTCTTCAGGAAAGATTAACCCCTTCTACCATTAGAAGCACGGACGTAAAACTTGCTTAGCTTATGTATATATTGCTGACCATCAGATTTACAGTGCTATATTTTTTTTTTACATAACTCGGACAACCCCTTTAAGGTTTTTTTGGCATTTTATTTCTTAAATGCACTTATGTGAACTAATTAATAGTAATTTGAATTAATTAATAGTAATTTGAAAAAATTTATTAAATTTGAAGACAATTTTGCATGTTGTGGCAAATCATGACGTCTAGGAGTTTTTTCAATATTTTATTTGTTTTCAGCACACCAAAATACATGGAAATTAGATGAAAATAATCAAACAGCTTCTTAGTCGCAGACCTGTGAAACCAAGGTCTTTCTCCTGATCCGTGCACACCAACCTCTCGCCCCCTATCACGTACATTTCCCTTGGGTTTCTGCTATCCAAGTGCATGACTCTGCACTTTTTTGCATTAAATCTTAATTGCCAAGCATTAGACCATTCTTCCAGCTTTTGTAGATATTTTCTCATGTTAAGGACTCCCTCGGGGGAGTCCACTCTGTTGCAAATTTTTGTGTCATCTGCAAAAAGACAAAACTTTCCATTCAGTCTTTCAGCAATATCACTCACAAATACATTGAACAGTGCCGGGACCAGGACCGAACCATGGGGCACCCCGCTAATCACCTTCCTTTCCTCTGAGTGAGCTCCATCACCTTCTGTCATCTATCAGTCAACCAATTTCTGATCCAGTTTACCACCTTGGGACCCATCCCCAAACTACTGAGTTTATTGATAAGCCAGGTAGATGACATCCATCGCATGCCCCTGATCTAGTTCTCTGGTCACCCAGTCAGATAACTCAATCAGATTTGTTTGGCAAGATCGTCCTTCGGTAAAACCATGTTGCCTCTGATCATGCAACCTGTTGGTTTTGAGAAAGTTCACTATGCACTCCTTCAGAAGCGCCTACATTACTTTTCCCACCACCGAGGTAAGGCTCAGCTTTATATTTGGGAGTCACAGTTGGTCCTTCTCCAGGATTTTCTTTAGTAAAAACAGAGCAGAAGTATTTGTTTAGCAATTCCGCTTTTTCAATGTCCCTTTCCACGAGTCCATTCCCAGCACTTCTGAGTCCTGCAATTCCACCTCTGATCTTCTTCCTTTCCCGAATATACCTGAAGAAAGTTTTGTTGCCACACTCAACATCTTTAGCCATCTTTTCATCTGCTTTTGATTTTGCTATCCTTATTACTCTTTTTGTCTCTTTGAGTTTGATCCCGTATTCATTTCTGTGTTCCCCTGTTTGCAAGCTTTTGAATTTTGCAAAAGCTGTGTTTTTTTGCCTTTATTTGGGCAGCCACTTCTTTGGAAAACCAAATAGGTTTCCTTCTCCTTTTGTTTTTATTTACTTTCCTTACATATTTATCTGTTGCCCCTTTTATTGCCACCTTTAGTTTAGCCCATTGCAATTCCACTTCCCTTATCTCCTTCCACCCTGTCAACTCCTCCTTTAGGTAAATGGCCATTTTATTGAAGTCAGTGTTTTTGAAGTTTAGGACTTTGAGCTTGCTATAGTTGGACTGCACCTTGGTTTTTATCTCAAACCACACCATGTGATGATCGCTGCTGCTCACAGGTACACCCACCAAGACGTTTGACATGCTATCACCGTTGGTGAGGATTAAATCCAGCGTTGAGCTTTCCCTTGTTGGTTCCATCACCATTTGTCTAAGTAACGCATCCTGCAGAGCATCCACAATTTTTTTTGCTTCTTTCCAGGTTTGCAGAAGGAGTAATCCAATCCACATCGGGTAGATTAAAGTCACCAAATATGATCACTTCCCCCTTTGTGGCTATTTTGACAACGTCTATAATCAATTCATTATCTAACTCTTCTTGGCAATATCTTTAATCAAATCGTTATCTATCTCTTCAATTTGAGTCGGAGGTCTGTAGACTACAGCCGTATGGATGACAGTGCCATCTCCTCTTTCCAACACAACCCAGAACACTTCTTCTTTTCCCCATGCCCCCAGCATTTCAGTAGCTTTAATATTGCTTTTGACATACAAGGCTGCTCCTCCTCCTCTTCCATTTTCTCTGTCTCTTCTGAATAAATTATAGCCAGCTATGGCTATATCCCAATAATGTGATTCATTAAACCATGTTTCTGTAATGGCCACAATGTCCAAGCCCATTTCCTTTTTAGTCAGCATCTGTGATGTTTTCTGCGGGGGATGATGGATATAGAGGTATTCTAGTGGTGCTCTATATTTCTAGTCAAATGCATATAATTGACAGACTCTAGTTAGTTTTTTGCTGGCAAACATTATTTTTATGTTTATTCTTAGATGATTAATTACTTTTGATGTCTACCTAATTCAGCGGCAAAGGTTGTGTTTTGCCTGTACAGTGATAGCCATCATGCTTTGCGGGCATGTCGACAGCACCTATCTATTAGTGATCCACTGGTTATAAGATCAGCAGTCATTTATTGTTAGTGCCCCACTGGTAATAAGGATTATGGCAGAATATAAAGAGTCTAATATGTTTAAGACACATATTTCATTGGGAAAGGAAAAAATCTTAATTATAAGAGCGGTTCAGTATTAGCCTCCCACAGATGTCAGTTCTTTACAAATATTTGCCCCCTTTTACAGTGATATCTAAATTTTTTTGTAATATAATAATAATAATAATGATGAATAATTGTCACCACATCCTTGCCTTCCCCCCTTTCCCTCCCCCTCCCTCTTCCCCATTCTCTCTCTTCCCTCCTCTTTCCCCTTCCCTTCTCCACTCCCTTTGTCTTCCCCCTTCATTATCCCCTCTCCCCTCCATTCTTGCTTTTACCCCTTCTTTCTCCCTCCCCTTTGCCCCTTTTGTTCCCTTTGGGGACTTTTTTTAAAATTCTCTCTCTTTTAATTAATCCTTTTGTTTTTGAGGGTTTTTTTGGGATTATGGTGTTTTTGTAACACATTGCATATTTTGCATGTACTTATATATATGGTACAGATTTCATTTCAGGTTGATTAGCTTGTACATCTTAATGGTTTGAGGCACATACTTATTTTATATTTTTTATGATGTTTTACAGGTACGGAAAACTTTTTATTTTGTTTTACCTTTTTCTCATTATCCCTTTTAGTAATGTATATTAGAGTGGTCCACAAACCAGTGTAAAAAAAATAATGTTTGTAGAATCATTTCTCCACAAGGCTTATTTTTATCCCTTAGGGTTAGCTTGCTTACCTTTGAAAGTTCAGCCTGATTGCAAAACATTTAGAGGTCGCTCAATTCTGAACACTTCATGGGTGGGAAAAGACATGTATGTATTGAAAATATTCCTTTTTAAGGCTCAGTTCAGGATGACTGCACGTGAGTCCAAGAATCTCACAGATTTGGCTCTGTTTGTCAGTCTTGTTTACGTCAGCCAGTGGAATGAAGCACCATTCGCAATCCGAGCTCCTCTGAATGACATCACATTTTTAACAGTTCTTAAGACTTACTCAAACCAGGCTATTGCATTTTCAAGGTACCTCTGTTTTTTGTCTGAATATTTGGCAGGCTTTAGGGGTATGTTTATTAGTCGGCGGTAGCGGCTTCCATGCAATATCAGAGCCGCAACCCCAATGAAATCAATGGGGCCGTGACTCCGATGGAAGCTGCTTCTGCCGATTAGTAAACATAACCCTTAGCCTTTTTGGATGACAGAGTCTCAGCAGAAACAAAGAAAAAGATGGTGCAGAACCTTCAGCGGCCACCATAACCAGACATTCCAGTTATCTGCTGTTTAATTCAGATGGCATAAAAACTGCCAAATGGGATGACCTCTAAATGTTATTTATTTTCATTAAAATTTTGTATGTTTGTTATAAATATGATAAAGAACAAAAACAGCCATGTAGAGAACTGAAATGTTTGGATTTTTTGGATCACCATATTGTATATACATATGAATGATTTGTGGTCTCATGTTCTCTTTGATAGATCAAATACATATTTGTTGTGGGTAATGTTTTGTACCACTGCTATCATTTTTCTATATGACTTTTTTATGTTTGCAATTTTATTGTTACTGTCTGGTTTTATTCATTTTTATTCAAATGTTTATATGTTATACTTTCGTATTTATTTTTCATTATAGTATAATAATGCAAATTTATGGAATGCTATTTTTTGTATGTTCTATATTAGTTTTTACAGATCCCTGATGAAGGCATGATTTACCAATACTCAGCCGAGTCGGGTCCTTAATAAAACAACCTTCAAAGAATAATTGAGAGTCATTCTCTGTTGGTTGGTTTTCTTTGCAACTCACACTGGTTACAGAGAGACCCTTCACCTTGTTTCCCTCCCATAATGCCAGACAGAACAGGGGCAGTAATAAGGAATCTCTCTGAAATATTACTTACTGGATCTTGATGTTAGGAATGACAAGCTGTCCTTCTGCATAATTCAGATGAAGTGTAGTTTGCCATGTTTTCCTCTACCTTGATGCACTCAATAAATCAATGGTTCATTCTGTACATTTCAAGACAATTTATTACTCAAGAGGAAGGCACGCTAATAAAGCTTTCTTATAATCTGTCCATACTATATTGAGGTTTCTGTTTTTCTTATAACTAGTCATAATAGCTTTATTCAGCATTAGCTGGTCTTTGGTTCCATATGCTGCTTTTCCCCCTTCTGTTTGACTTCCATATTATTATTAGAATCAATATGATCATATTCTGTCTGCATCTATTACAATGAACAACTTGCACACTGGATGTAAGCAAGTTATAGGATGGTAGTTTTTTTTAATATGTTAGTTTTTTCCTATTATTAACCATTGTGGTGTTAATCGTAGCTCTCTGAACAATACTGTAAATGTGTGCAAGCTCATTTTGTTCATGCTCATTTAAAACAATTTTTTCTTGATTTTGGTGCATTTTTATGCAAGCAATTTACACACACTTTAAATTTTTAGCTGCCAAAATGAATCTATTGCCCACTCACAAATGTGCATCCCTGCTGAACAACAGATTTTTGTATTTTGTCAAATCTTGATGGAATATGTTATGTGTATGCACTCCATCAGGGTCAGGACACTTCCAGTCTGGGGCTCTTCTCAATTCAATTTCCACTTCTTTAGCTGTTACTTCAGACCATTTTATAATTTTGAAGTTTGTCTTTTCTATTGTTTCCTCTATGCTGGGTAGCCATCCACTTATCTGTTTTGTTTTACAGCTGTCATTCTCAACCCACTCCTTGGGGGACATCTATAGTCAGTTGGGTTTTCAGGATTCCCATAATGAATATGCATGAGATAGATTTGCAAACAATAGAAGCAGTGCATACAAATCTATCTCATGCATATTCATTATGGATATTCTGAAAACATGACTGGCTAGGTGTGCCCCAAGGACTGAATTGAGAGCTTCTGCAGAACTTTTTGGTTTCAGCTTTAGTTGGTGATCCTTTAAGCTGTTTTAATATTCTTCCCAAATTCCCTGCAAAAATTGATTTGAGCTTTGCTTAAATAATTTATTTTGAATCTCTCTCTAGTTTTGTGCTTCTGCCATAACGTTAAATTTATTATTAAAGGATATGAATTTAAGGTTATCTGCTGTTCAATCAGCATGTTTCAAGCTTGAGATTTTGAATCTGTCTCACTATATTAGGTGTCCTCAGTCCATTGAATATTCTCATCTAATAATGATACATCTGCCTTCAATGATTTTATGTTATTGTTTGATAAGTATTTCCAAGTAAGATTTCTTTCTCCTTTTCTTCTGGGCTCTGTCAGTAATAAGTTTTGCTGCAGAATACTTTATTTCCAGGATATCAATAGATGGTCTCTTTAAGCAGTTTATGGCCTTGTCCGTCTTACTGATTATGTTTTTTCTCTTTAGATTTTAAGTATAGCTTGGGTAGTTATCCCTCTCCTGATATCTATATGTGCATCTAACAATACATAAGCTAGGAGCCTAGCCACCAACTCCTCATTCTCTGGGTCTTTCTCCTGCCTCTTTTCTTCTTCTTCACTTGACTGCATGTACTGTCTTACCTTACTATTGCCCTCTTGTGTTTCTGGATATCTTCTTTCTATTTCTGCATCAACTTTCTTTCCAGCAATTCTTTACAGACCTCCTCCTTCTACCTCTACACCAGCCTTTTTCCTGGTATTCCTTTCTGCAGACTCGTCCTTTCTCTACATAGCCTTTCTTCTGGTGCTCCTTGCCAAACTCCCTATTTCTTTCTGCACCAGCTTTTCTTCCTGTGTTCCTTTTCAAGGCTTTTATGCATATCCTCTCTCTATTTCTTCTCTTTTTACAGAAACCTTCACTAAAATGTTATGTTGTTAAGTGCCAACGAGTCCGTTTCAACTCATGGTGACACACTAGATAGCTGTCCTAAACTATGTTCAGTTTTCAGTCAGGCAGCTCATTGCTGATAGATTGATATAATAACAGCAGCTATGTGTGTCACTGTCTCATTGCTGGCCTTTCTCTTTTGCATTGACCTTCTACCTTGTCAAGCATGATGTCTTTCTCTAATAATTTCTCTCTTCTCATGATGTGTCCAAAGTATGAACGTCAAAGTCTTGTCATCTGAGCTTCTAAAGAAAGCTTAGGCTTGATCTCCTTTAGTACCAACTGGTTTGTTCTTCATTGCCAGCTCCATAATTCAAAGGCATCAGTTTTCTTCCTCTTTTTCACTGTCCAACTTTTACATCCATATGATGTTATTGAAAATACCATGGCTTGAACATGTCAGATCTTTGTATGGACAGAGACATCTCTGCTCTTGAGAATCTTGAATAGGTCCTTCATAGCCATTCTGCCAAGAGCAATGCATCAATGGATTTCTTGACTGCTTGCATTTTTTTTGACAGTTGATCCAAGTAGGTTAAAGTTGTCAACTTTTTCAATTTCTTCTCCATCAATGATAAACTTATTGATTTTGTCAATTATCGGGATCTTTGTCTTCTTTACATTAAGGTGCAGGCCTATTTTAAGACTGTTCCTTGATCTTGAGAAGCAAATGTTTCAGATCATCTTCACTTTCAGCCAGTAATTTGATATCATCACCTCAGTTGTCTTCATACAGTTCTGCTTCTCTGATGATTTGTTCTGCATATAAATTAAAGAGGCAGGGGGAAAGTATGCAGCCTTGTCATACACCTTTGCTGATTTTAAACCTTTCTGTTTCTCCTTATTCCATTTAATCTGTTGCTTCTTGAACAATGTAAAGGTTGTGCACGAGAACTATCAGGAGTTCTAGTATATCCATGTTTCTTAATGCAGCCCAGAGATTCTCATGGTTTACACAGTCAAATATCTTGCTGTAGTCAACAAAACACATAAATATCCTTTTGGTATTCTTTTTATTTTCAAGGATCCATCTCACATCCGCTATGATGTCTCTCATTCCTTGCCCTTTACTGAACTCTGCTTGCATTTCAGCAGTTCTCATTCCAAATATGGTTGTAGTCTTTGCTGAATAATCTTGAGTAGAATCTTGCTGGCATGTGGGATCAGAGTGATTGTGTGATAATTTTCACAGTCAGTTGGATCACCTTTCTTTAGTATTGGTATAAACACAGATCTTTTCCAGTCAGTTAGCCAAGATGTTGTCTTCCAAATTTCCCAGCAGAGCCTTGTAAGTATGGTAACAGCTGCATCTGATTGCTGTAATGCTTCAATGCAGAATGCCATCAAAGCCTGGTGCTTTGTTCTTTGATAAGGCTTTCAATGCTGCTTCTACTTCTTCTTTCATCACTAATGGTTCCTGATCATAAAGTACATGTTAAAACAACTGTTGGTCCACTTGATCTTTATGGTATAATGACTCTGTATATTCTTTCTACCTTCCCACTTTCTTCCAACATAACCTTCTGGATGTCATCCCATAACTCTTCTGGAGCTCTGTCATTTGTATCTAAAGCAGCAAATTGATTTTGAATGCAGTCTTTAAACTCCAGTGGTATATTTTCAAGGTCATATTTTGCTACATTCATGTGTGGCTTGCTCTTTTTTTCAACTTTAGCTTGAGTTTACATGATAGTAGTTGGTGATCTGTACCAGAATCTGCTCTAGGTTTTGTCTTTGTTGATGTTGATAGAGCTTTTCCATTGTTGACTGCCTCAGATGTAATCATTTTGATTGTTGTACAATCCATTGGGTGAAGTCCATGTGTACAGTCGCCACTTGTGTTGCTGGAAGAAGGTGGTTGAGATGAATAGATAATTTGTCTTGCAGAATTCTATCAGTCTTTCTCCAGTTTCATGTCTGTTGCCAAGTCCATATTTTCCAACCACTTTTCCTTCTTCTTTGTTGCCAACTTTTGCATTCCAGTCACCCATGACTATCAGGATATCCTGTTTGCATGTTCCATCATTTTCAGCTTGTACTTTTTCATAGATCTCACTTCATCCTCTTCTGCAGCTATTGTTAGGTCATGTACCTGAATTATAGTTGTGTTGAAGGGCATTTCTCGTAGACAAATAGAAATTAAGTGTTCACTGATTGCATTTTATTTCATTGCAGTTCTTGCAAGTTTTTTCTTAATTATAAATGTAACACCGCATGTTATATTTCATCTTTAAAATTAGGGGAGGGGGGCTGATATTTAGTGGCAGCAACTAGGCTTTTCAAAGTGCCTAGTAGCTGTTTCTTTTTAACCTGGATATTCAGTACCAGAATGTATCTGGTATCTGGCACTGAACATCTAGGTTTACCAGATAATGTCATTGCTATGCAGTTATCGGCAATATTCAGCCACTAACCAGACAACGATAACCAGTTAAAGTCAGAACAGCTATTGAGGTGGCCTAACTAACTGCTTAAACTATCAAGTTAATGACAAACATTGCTAGCTGGATAACGACCAGCATTACCCCATATCTGCCCACATACCACTCCGGTTTTAGCCTGGTGTTTTTTCATGTGGTCCGTAGTGATATCCAGTCAAGGAAACCAAAAGAAGATAGGCTCACTTCTTAGTTACTGCCCTGGGTGCCCATTGTGTCTAATGCTTGCCTTGCACATCACATCATTGTGTTGACACTTCTCTGATGCTAAATTGATAGGCAAATATCACTAACAGTACATAAACAAGGAAAGGAGTCTCTTTCTGCTGCAACTATGTAGAACAAAGAATGTGACTATTTCCAAATCTGTATTTAAACAACCATTAATATGTCCAGAGTCATTAATAGCACCTTAGAGCACATTTAATATTGTTGATTTTCTCAAAAAAAGAATTCACACATCTCTAGTAAAATCCCCATTGTAAATACTGACTTCACAGTCAGTATTTTTGTCTTTAGTGTCTTACCAGTTTTATGTGTATCCCTTCTCCAATAGACTAATTTATTACCCTATTAAGAAAATAAAAACTGCCCATTCCTTTCCTTGGCATTTTATGTGAGGTAATCTTTACAGTACTGTTAGAAGTAGAGCATGCTGAGATAATTATGGTTCATCTGACTGCTGCTGATTGCTAATGGGACATTTGAGAATCACTGATTCTTAAATGTCATCAGGAGGATTCATGTTTTTCCATGCTTTTCCTCTTTGACTCTTATCTTCGTCATTCTTTTGGTCTGTTTCTTTCCAGTGCTCTCGTTTCCTCAGTGAAGGATGCACTCTGCAGTTATAGAGTCGTGGCTGCTATGAATAAATTTTAGAACATACTTATTATACTACAGAGTATATAAAAACTGATTGACATTTTTTCATGCCAAGTCATAATTAATGAAAGACTTAAAATAGATGAAGTAATGAAAGACAAAGTAGAATTCTAGAAATAGCTTACTGATATTGTCTATAGAAATGCAAATTATTCAAGGGTAGGTTCCTCAATGGTGAGATTAGCTTAAACAGTATATTTCTAACACTGCAATTTATTTCAATGACATGGTATCTTCCTTCAAATGTTGATTCATTATGTCACTGAAAAGCAGAAAAAGTTAATTAGAATTTGTATATGATTCTTTTCTGTAAAGACCCCTAAGGTTCTGCTGTGGGTTCTTCAGGGACCTCTAGTGGCTCTACCAAAATGGTACATCAGGACCTTTTTTGACACCCAGTATTTCCAGAACACGGGAGGTCTCTCCTGACCAGTGAGTTAATGGAACAAGGAGACCTCAGTTGCAGTAAAACCTGGCTGATATAAAGGCTAAGCCCAAGGCACTTTTCTGTCTTTGGCTGGCTAAGCCACTGAACTACAGTGGCTGGTGTTTCTAGCTTCAAGACCTGTTGCACCACAAGGGAGGAGAGAGGATATCTGGCAAACTCAGCCATTAAGCCAGAATAAGAGAAACGACAAGGGCAGCTTAGGCTGCTGCACTACATCTTCCTAAAGCGTTTCAAGAAGCTGCTTGATAAAAGGAAGCCTCTGAATCAGAGCCAGTGCAATGATTGGAGATGCCCTAGGCAGGCCCCCTATCTTGCCTACCCCTCCCCTGCTGCCCCCACTGCCGCCCCCTCCAGGATCTGCAGTGGCAGCAATGGCTCAGAAACCGTGTCACAGTGCTTACCTAAACTCCTCAGTGCTAAGTCACGGTTTCTTCTTCTCCTATCAGCCTCTTCTGCTCCCCTCCAAATCAGAGGGGTTCCTAGACTCAAGGAAAGTTTCAGAAGAAAAGTGTTCTCTTCTCTTCTCTTTTTTTTTTTTTTTTTTAAATATTCTGACAACCTTCTATTATTGTTTTTGACCCTTAAAGACTGACCCTCAGAAAAATAATGGTTCAGTACAAAACCTGGCTTAGACTGAGCTATTGAAAATAGTGGCAGTGGAGTGAGTGGATCACTAGTGCCAACAGCCTCCCAGTTAAACTGGTCTCAATCTGAAAACTAGGAATCCTAGAGAATTAAACCTGAACTCTATAGTGTTATCTCTCTGAAATTTTACCCCACAGTTTTAACACACAGCCAAAAGTTTAGTCAGTGTAGGAGGTACATTTTTAAAAATCATTTCATTAAATTTTTAAAAATAAGAATAGAGGCTGAATCTAGTTGTGGGTGTCCCAGGCTCACCATTTTTAGATGCATTATTACTAAGATTGCCAGCCTGTTTGGCAAATAGCATTTCTTTTACATGTTTTCATCCGGTTGAACTACATTAACTTAGTTCTGCAACATGATTATGATAATATGGCAGAAGTAAATCCAGCTCTATAGGCAAGGGCTCATACTATAATCCCTTAATACCTCAATGGCTAATAAAACAAGCACATCTTTAAGGGACCTCAGAATCTGGAGCTAAATAAACTTGATCACTCATTGCTGCAGATAAAGCTCTCACATATAATCACTGGTCCCAAACTGCCACAAATAATTTACTTTTATTAGCTTTTATAAAGCAGATAAACTCTCAGTCCATTTCCCTATATGAATTAATGTCCAAGAGTCATTTATATATCAGGATCAACAAGCACAATTCAAGTAGTTGCATAAAAATTCCAATAATAATAAAAAACACCAAAGCTTAACACTGAAACAAAGTGTAATGTGAAAAACGTACCTACCCAAGTCCAAAATTCAAGTTCCCCTGACTTGGCTCCAATTTTCATCACAGTCTCCTTCTGAGAGACATCTCAATACAGCATCTTCAGCAAAGGATTGCAGCCTCCAAGCCCCCAAATGTGTCATGAGCGGAAGCATGATTTAAATATGCTGGGGCACTGGCATGTCAAATAACTTTACTTGAACACACACACCAGAGCACGTCCACAGCCAATCTTGTGCAGCTCATAGCATAGAAAAGTACCCACAGTGCAAATAGTAAACAATGAACTTTACAGGCTTCAAGGTGAAGGAAAAGATCCAAGGTAAAAAATGATCCTTAATGTCAATCAGACCATTCCAGAATGTATGAGTTGTGCCATCAGTCAGCAGAGTGAAACAAGACTATAGAGCTATAATCTCTGGCCTATATTAAGCATCATGCAACCACTAGCTTCCCGATATTCTGTCACTGGCAGATGGCAACAGGTATTTTATGCAGCAGTGCCGATCTGGTGTAAGAACTCCTAGACTCAATTGGAGAAATGGATCTCTAGTTGAACATTTCAGTCAGAGGTCATCCAGGCTTGGGTCCTCAGAGTCCAACTGCGGGGTAACACCTGGAGGAGTTCAGATCTCTCTCCTAAACCAGTAGGCACAGGATTTCTTGGCCTCCCTCTTCTAGTTTTAGCTTTCATTTTATTTTTCTGTTCCTTTGCTGCAAATTTCCCCTTTCTTCTCCTCTGTTTATTTTGAGTGATTTGGGCAAGTGATTAGAAAAAGGGAAAGCGCTTATTTAAACAGGAGAGCACTAGGTAAAGAGAGGTTTGGCGTAGAAGCCACTGGGTCCATCATCAGGAGCAGGGGTTGTGGTGTATACCTGTATTTGCTTTGGCCTTGGTGAGTTGCTGGCTCTTTTGTGCAGGACCGAAGCAGTTGCGATCACCATGGGGGGAACTCCAAGGAAGGCTGCTGATGTGCACATATAATTCAGTCTGGTGCTATGGCCTAGTCAGCTGTGTTTGACAGAAGGGGATGGGTGCAGTTCAACAGGAAGCTCTAGGTTTCCAGTCAATGTGTAAAAGCTGGTGCAATTCTTGAGTCCACATGGGATGATGTAGGTGTCATGTGAAAGAGCCAAGTGTTGCTCCCAATGCAAGGGATGACAGGGCAACATGGGGCAGTGCAGCACTTGTCACAGGGATTGTTTTCCATGTTTCAGTGCCATCCATCATCCCTTGGATCTAGGGGACAATCCAATGATTTTTGACTCTTCTCAGTCCTTGGGTTCAGTAGAGAAAATTGTGTGGGAGGTGGTCTTCTTGAAATGCTGTCCATGCAGTCTCAGGAGTCTGCTCTTCCCCTGATCCTGACTCTTGAAAAGATGGGTTCCTCATAGTTTCATTCTGACCCCGTGAGTCTGCCTGTGGAGACAGCCAGTGAACCCATGCCAGACAATTTTTTTCTGGAATGTGTGCTGTTGCTTCGCAAGTCATATTTGCTGAAGACAGCACAGACTGGAGGACTGGCATGTGCCCCTGCTAAGAAAGAGGCTGCCACAGCTGTGCCTTCCATTCCCAAGTGTCTGCACTTGGATACATGTGGAGGACTGGGATTTCCAGTTGAAGTTTCTTGGGGGAAGACAGATGGGAAAAAACACCCACAGTGCACATAACAGACAACAGGGCATGCTTATTAAGCCTCGTGCTGGTAACACAGCTGCAGTGGTAAAGCAGCTGGAAGAGCAACTACCATCATCCATTGAGGTGGCGGTAATTACATATGTGCTACTTGCACCAATAAGCAGGCAGTGAGAGTTTGAAACAGAGCTGCAGTGGAAATGTCCCCATCCCACCCAGTCTCTGCCCCAACACACACTGCTAGGGTAGTGTAGCATTTTTAGTGTGGCACCAAAACCACACGCTAACCCCTCATTACCCTGGTAGCACACTTTAGTAAACATGCCCCAATGATCTTAACAGACTTCAAGGTGAAGGAAAAGCTTCTAAGTAAAAGAATAATTTTCAGCCCAAACCCTACTACAGCATAAATCCATCAATCATCATGATTATGAAGCATAGAAATACACAAAATACCTAGAATAAGTGGTCAACAGGCAACACAAACTGAACTTCAGCAATAAAGCTGATGAATAATTGTGCATCACTGATGGGCAGCCACATGCACTTCTAACTTGACAAAGGTGCCACATGTGCAAACCGACCAGTGGACATGTCCATATTTAGACCTGCTTCTTGGTATGAATAGGCCTTCCAAAATTGCTCATTTCAACCAGCTCTCAACAGTAGGGATGACATGGGAATTCCCTCTCACTCCAATTATTTTCTTCTTCTCAAAACAAGGCTGGTAGGTAAATAGTGAGATCTCTGTTTACCTCCAAGCCACTGCACGTTTCCATTTGCAAAAAGGCTGGGCCATATGTGAATGTGCAACATATCCACATACAGGTTCTGATATACTGATGCTGACAGGTCTATGTTACCGGGTCCTGACATGTCGAACCTTTGCATATCTGTTTCTGAAATTGACAGTCTCCCTACACATGCCCAGTCATTTATTCTGTACTGCCCTGCTATCTGGGACATTTATCTTTCAGGGCAAGGATATGTGGATTTCCGAACACATTTACATGTGTCCACCTTCTTACTGTCCCTGCTATGGAATTTCAGATGTTTTGAGTTGTATGTCCAGGGGACTACCTAAAAGGCCTTTTGAAAATGTGCCTTCACATGAAGAGTGAGAGGGAAGTCAGGAGAAAAAGAAGTGCAGAAGTTGATGGTTGACCTCTTAGTCTGTACAGAGACAGACGTTATCCTAGGTTTCCATGAGAGGGAAAGGTCACCTAAGTTGAATTTGAGACCTAAAGCAAAAAGCACAGAAAGATGTATAAGACCAAATGCCTAATGTATCTGAATGTAACTCACCTTGGGCTACCACTGAAAATGCATGTGGTAAATTCTGCCACCCCCCCAAAAAGATAATCTCCAAAAAGGGGCCACATATGGATATTATGGTAATACAACACAATATTGTTACGGAGAAATTATAAGAGTCCAACTAATGAGGACAAAAGATCAGAAGAAAAGGAGAAAGATAACTACAGCTTCTGCCTCTGTCCAGAAAGAGGTCTCAATGCCAGTTGAAGGACCGGTTCCTTGTGCAGAGTGCCTGCATGCTGAAGCTCTGAGGAAACAAGTGGAGGAACTCAGAGAGGAGGTGGCGAGGCTGAGGAGTATTCAAGACAGTGAGAAGTACATTGATGAGATGCTTCATGCAGCAACCAAGCTCTCCAGCAGAGGAGAAGATGGGTGCCAACAGAATGATGAAGGTTGGACACAAGTCACCAGGGCCTGCATAATCACCAATCCAACTTCTCCAGCCCTTGAATTTGAGAACCATTATGCAGCCCTGGAAGTGGAGGAGGTGAAAGCAGCCCTGGAAAGGGAAGAACCAGAGCTCAAGTACCCCAAAGTTGCAGAATCTGTGACCACAAGGAAGCGAAGGGTAGTGGTGGTTGGTGACTCTCTTCTGAGGGGTACTGAGGTGTCCATCTGCTGACCAGACTTGATGTCCAGAGCGGTATGCTGTCTGCCTGGTGCCAAAATCAAAGATGTTATGGAGAGTTTGCCGAGACTCATCAAGCCCACTGACCATTACCCAATGTTGCTAATCCATGTCAGAACAAATGATACAGCCAGGCATCCCTCTGAGCATATCAAAAGAGGGTGAAGCAGTTAGGTGCACAGGTGGTGTTCTCTTCAATCCTCCATGTTGAGGGTAAAGGCCAAGGCAGAGAGGCTCGCATCCTGGAGATGAATGCATGGTTGCGTGGATGGTGTCATCGAGAGCGCTTTGGTTTCCTAGACCATAGGATGCTGTTCCAAGAGTTGCAGAGCAGAGATGGCATACATCTGTCCAAGAAAGGTCAATGCGTCTTCAGTAGTAGACTGGCTAATCTACTGAAGAGTGCCTTAAACTAGATTCATTGGGGATGGGTGAAGAAAGCCACCAGGTAAGTGAAAGCCCCCAGGTAAGTGATACATTAAATACCTTTATGGAAATGGGTAACAGGGGTAACATATGGAAAGCAGTGTGTATAAATGCCCATAGCATGGGAAATAAGATCCTGATGTTGAAGCTTTGGTGGGAGTGGCCGACTTGGATTTAGTGGCAGTTACAGAAACATGGTTCACAGAAAACCATGACTGGGATGTAACTATACCTGGCTATACTTTATTCAGAAAGGACAGGGTAGGAAGAAGGGGAGGAGGAGTGGCACTATATGTAAAGAAAATACTATTAAAGCTTTGGGATTGCAGAGCTTAAAATGGAGAGAGAAGACATTGTAGGTTATACTAGAAAGAGGGAAAGAGAAATCTATTCGCATTGGCGTGATATACAGACCTCCCTCACAAGAGGAAAAGGTGGACAGAGAGTTAATTGAAGACATACGCAGCATTGCTAGGAAAGGGGAAGTGCTACTGATAGGGGATTTCAATATGCCATATGTTGATTGGCACATTCTTGTTACAGTATCATCTAGAAGTAAAGAGATCCTGGATTCTCTACAGGGAGAACTATTCAAGCAATTGGTAACAGAACACACACGTGAAGGGACCATACTGGACTTGCTGCTTACCAATGGTGAAAGTGTTTCTGATGTTGTAGTGGGAGATCATTTTGCATCCAGTGATCACCAGATGGTGTGGCTCAGTATTAAGACTAGGGCTGTTAGAATTCATTCAAAGGTGAGGATCTTACACTTTAGGAAAACTAACTTTGCCAAGATGGGCCAATACCTCAGGGAGTCATTAGCGGGATGGGAACAGCTGGGGGATGTAGAAAACCAGTGGGCAATACTGAAAGGGGATATTTTAAGGGCAACCAACCTTTTTGTTAAAATGGTAAATAAAGGTAAAAGGAAAAGGAGACCGCTATGGCTTTCAAAAGAAGTAGCTGAAAAAGTGAAGAAAAAGAGGGAGGCCTATATGAAATACAAGAGATCACAGAGAGAGGAAGACAGGCATCTATATTTGAAAGTCAGGAAAGCAAAGATTCAAAAAGAGGAGGAAATAGCCAATGTAATAAAATGGGGCGATGAGACATTTTTCAGATATGTTAGTGAGAAGAGGAAGGGCAAAAGTGGTATGGACAGACTCAAGGGTGAAGGGGAAGAATATGTAGAAGCTGATGAGGATAAAAAAGGAATTGCTTAACAAATATTTCTGTTCTGTGTTCACAGATGAAGAACCAGGAGCAGGACCTCAAAGAAAACATCCACAAACAGGAACAGAAGCGAGGGACATCTTGAAAAATTTTCAGAAGACTGTTTGTGAGAAACTAGATCAACTTAAAGTAGACAAAGCAATGGGACCGGATGGGATACACCCTAGAATACTGAGGGAACTTGGGGACGTTCTAGCAGCTCCACTGACTGACCTTTTCAATGCCTTGTTGGAGTTGGGAGTGGTGCCAAAGGACTGGAGAGAGGCCCATGTGGTGCCTTTACACAAAAGCAGAAGTAAGGATGTGGTTGAAAACTACAGGCTGGTTAGTTTATCTTCGGTGGTGAGTAAATTATTGGAAACGCTGCTGAAAGAGAAAATAGTGAGGTTTCTGGAGTCCAGCAGATTACAGGATCCGAGGCAGCATGGATTCACCAGAGGCAGGTCTTATCAGACAAATCTGATTGATTTCTTTGACTGGGTGACCAGGGAGTTGGACCAAGGGAGAGCCCTAGATGTGGTGTATTTACATTTCAGTAAAGCCTTTGACACTGTTCCTCACAGGCGACTTATAAACAAACTGAGCACCATAGGGTTGGACCCTAAAGTTACTGCCTGGCTTAGAAATTGGTTGGGTGGGAGGTGACAAAGAGTACAGGTAAATGGAACTCACTCTGAGGAGAAGGATGTTACCAGTGGTGTGCCCCAGGGATCTGTCCTTGATCCAATTCTTTTTAACATCTTTGTTAGTGATATTGTGAAAGGGCTGTCGGGTAAAATTTGCCTCTTTACGGATGATACCAAAATCTGCAATAGAGTAGAAACGCAGGAAGGTGTAGATAACATGAGGAGGGATCTAGCTAAACTCGAAGAATGGTCTAGAATTTGGCAGCTGGGATTTAATGTTAAAAAATGTAAGGTCAAGCATTTGGGCTGCAGCAATCCAAGGGAGCAATATAGTATAGGGGGTGAAGTACTTTTGTCCACTGAAGAAAAGCAGGGCCTAGGCATGGTTGTGTCTGATGATCTTAAAGTAGCTAAACAGGTAGAAAAGGCAATCGCAAAAGCTACAGTAGAAGGATGCTTGGGTGCATACGGAGAGGAATGGCTAGCAGAAAAAAGGAGGTGATAGTGCCTCTGTATAAGTCTTTGATGTGACCTCATTTGGAGTATAGTGTGCAATTCTGGAGACCGCACCTTCAAAAGGATATAAACAGGATGGAGTCAGTACAGAGGGTGGCTACTAAAATGGTTAGTGGTCTTCATTATAAGACAGACTTAAGGATCTTAATATGTACACCTTAGAGGAAAGGCAGGATAGAGGTGATATGATTGAGATGTTTAAATACCTCAGTGGCATAAATGTTCAGGGAGAGAGCCTTTTTCAATTAAAAGCAAGTTCTGCTACGAGGGGACATGGGATGAGGGTGAAGGGGGATAGATTCAGGAGTGATATGCGGAAATATTTCTTTACGGAAAGAGTGGTGGATCCGTGGAATAGTCTTCCAGTGGAGGTGGTAGAGATGAGGACACTAACTGAATTCAAAAAAGCATGGGACAAACACAGAGGATCTCTAAAGGAAAACAGGGTACTGTTGTAGTTGTTGATATGGAAGGACAGACTAGATAGGCCATGTGGTCTTTTTTTGTCATCATATTTCTATGTTTCTCTGTTTCTATGTTAGTATTCCTTGTGGAAAAATCATACCTAAGAAAAATAAAATTATTGTGTTCAGAAGTGTTGCTAACAAAGTACCTCAACAAGTTGAGCACATTTAAAATAATGAGAGAGATTTTGAAACTCATGCTAAAATATGCTATGCTAGCAGATACAATGCAAATGCAGCAGACCTTTAAATTCAGATCCTCCAATAACATATTAAAGGGCCCTTTTACTAAAGTGTGATAGTTTTTTGTCCCTGTGTGTTTTCTGTCAAAATCAGCACGTATTGGATATAACAGCAAGTGGTAACTGTTGGGGACATGACCAGCATGTGCCTGACAGTTACCCTTCAGTCAAGCCCTTTAAAGCCTTCTGATCCTTACCAATTACCACGGGTGCACCTAAAGCCACCAAGTGAGCTGGCGTTAGGTGCACCTGTGTGAACTGCAACCTGCTCTCCATGCCATCTGTAACCAGTCCATTCCCACCTCAGCATATGATTGCAGTTGCCACAGGCCCCTGTCTACAGTTACTGTTAATGAAAAGACGTGTAAACTGCTTAGCTCACTTCATTAAAAGGGCCACTAAGGGAACTAATTACCAAAGTGTGCTTCCATTAACATGCATTAGTAGTAACTTGGTTCAATTGAATAACATGGGATCTATGTGAAAACAATGTGAGTTAATGGTAAATTAAGGCACGTTAGTATTACACACCTAAATAGATCCCTAAAAGTAAGAGTAGAAGAAAATAGGAGAGATGCCAGATTAAGTTATTGAGACAGAAGCCAAGGCCATTCCACAGGAATTTGGGGGAAAATATTGGTACAGTTAAAGTACAATGAACTAAAGCTGAAAAAGAAGTTCTGGAGAAATTTATAAGAGGATTGTGTAGACACAACAGAGAAGCAGAGTGGTTACCCAGCATTGAGAAGGCATTGGAAAAGACAAACCTCAAAACTGGCCTGAAGTAACAGCTAAAGAACTGGAAACTAAATTGAGAAGATCCCCAAATTGGAAGAGCCCCGGACCTGATGGTGTGAGCAACGTTTATCTCAGACATTCAGCATTTCTTCACCAAAATGTGAGAAACTCCATAAAAAGGTGTTCAGACTGCCAGAATTAACACCACAATGGTTAATAACAGCACACATTTATTTCAAAAGGAGACCCACCTAACAGCCCCAAATTCAAACACAACTTGATTACCTGCAGTTTACGAGTTGTTCAATACAATAGATGCACAAAGAATATATGATATTATGGAATTAAAACATAAAGGAAATAAAAGAGCAGCATATGGGACCAAAGACCAGTTGATGCTGAATAAAGCTATGGTGACTAATTGTCAGAGAAACATAAACCCAGTATAGCAAAGATTGACAATAAGAGAGCTTTTGATAGCATCCCACAGCCTTGGATAATAAAATGCCTTAAAATGTATAGGAGCAGTGGTTATCACAGGGCTGGCGCAAGCCGGGCAGCAATTTCAGAGAGGCAACATCAAGGGTAGCAAAATGAAGGCCGGTAGCAGGAGACACAGACTACAAGCTGTGGTTGCCACCCTCAGTTTACTCAAAGCTGCACTCCTTACCAGAGTTGTGGCAGCAGGAGGTGCTTATGATTTTAGAAAGCATCGGAAGTTAAATCCATATTAAGCATTTCATGCTGCCGTGACCCTGGGAAGGAGCACAGTTTTGAGTAAATTGAAGGTGATTGCAGCTTGCACAGCTGTGGTTTCCTCAGCCTCAGAGCGGGTAGATGCCACACTGTTGGGGTTGGGATTTCGAGGGGGGAAAAGGGCTATACTGTACTTATGGGAGGAGGCAGATAATGCACTGTTGGAGTAGCAGTGAAGGGGAGTGAAAAAATGCTGTACTTGGTGGGGGGATAAAAGGGAGAAGGCAGATATTGGTTTATTGTGGTGATGGGGAAGGGGGGAGTGCAGATTCTGTCCTGAGGGGGAAAGGAGAAGACGGATGCCGCACTTTAGGAGTAAGAGGATTGGATAAAGCAGATACTACACTGTAGAGGTGACAGGGAAGGTGAGAAAGTAGATGTTGAGGCTGTGTGGAAGGGGAGAGGGCAGATGCTGTACTGTGGGGGTGGTGGGGTAGGGGAAGGTAGATGCTGTACTGTCAGGACAGAGAAAGAGATACTGCACTGTTGCAGGAGAAGGGGAGATGGAGAGATATGGGGAAGATGCCAGAATATAAGTGAGTGGTGGGGGGGGGGGAAGGGAGAGGGGTCTGCTGTCATGGCGGAAGTATTTGGGAGAGGCCATGGGGGTTTGTTAAGGAAATAAGAAAAGGATTTTGAATACAGAAGATAGAAACTTGATATGTAGTTGAAAATTAAAAAGGACTTCTAGGGTGAAGAGTAGACAGAGAAACAGAAAGGAGAGAAATTGAAGAAAGGACTAAAATGGAGAGATCAATATGTCAGATTCAGAGACAGATGTAGGGAGGAAATGGAAAAAAGACAGGAGGAGAGAGGAGAAACAAGTGGATGACAGACCTTGGAAAGAATTTGAAGACAGATGAGGAAAGCAGAGAATAAACACTGGGACCAAAATGATAGAGAAAATAAAATGCCCAGATAACAAAAGTAGAACATTTTTTTATTTTGAATTTATTAACTGGATATATTTTTGCTTTCGGAAATATAGAGGTTTTCGTATTTTATTCAGAGCACGATGAAAAGCATGTGTGTTTTATTTCTCCAGTGTTTTTGGGGCCCGCGCTTCTATTTTTGTTTTCATATTTGCATTTCTAATTGGTGGTCTCTTTTTCTGTATTTGTTGAGAGTCTGTATTCTGTGTGACTGAGGTATGGTGTTCCTAATGTATAGCTTTTGTATAGAAATCTGTAGTAGCCCTACTTGTTCTCAGTAGTTGGTGTACTGGTGTTCTAGGGCCCAAAATAACATTGTAGTGCTGCCCAATCGTAAGTAGGGTTCTTGCTGTTTGAATCATAGGAATTAGTGCTAGTATGATATGGCAGGTTTTCTGCATGTGTATTCTATGGGATTATTTCAAGTTTTGTTTTATTTGACATTGTTCATGGTAGTGGAGGGAGTGATGTTGCTGCTACTCAGCTGACATGAGAATCTGAATATTTTTTGTATCGTGATTTCCATGGAGACATGTTCTAGTTCTGCCCTGTTATTGGGCAAGGCAAAGTTTTTGTGGATGCAGATTATGTGTACATTTAATTCATAAGAGCTGCTGTACTATGTCAGACGTGAGGGTCATGTGAGCCGCTTGTCACACAGAAGATTATTGTACATCTGGTGTGTCCTGATGGGTGCTCTTTCCCCCAGTAGCACTCCCACCATAAAATGAGCACTTTTTTGTTCCATATTCATAGTCAGGAGCAGGTATAGGCATGGACACTTTAACAATCAGAGCCAGAGGTGTTTATGCTGTTCTGAAATTGCATTGTGATGTACATCTTCATTACTCCGCCCAGATCACTCATTTTGCACGCTCTCATTCTACTTTTGATGTCCATGCGCTAAGGATGTCTATATACCCAGTTTCTAAAATGGCTCAGGGGACATCCTTGTGATTTGGACATCTGAGTGCCCATTTTCAAATATCAAAAAGACAATTAGGAATATGCACTGGTAAAATAATTTCAGTTTTGCTTTGGAATTTTTGGAAATGTTCTTATTTTGGTGTTATTTTCATTAGTTTGTTTCACACATTCAGATTAATAAATTTTTTAAAATGCATGTTAGAAATTTTTACACATGCAGATTGAAATGAAGCTGATGAGGGAAATTTATATGCAACATCAGAAAACACTTTTTCACGGAAAGAGTAGTGGATGCTTAGAATGACCTCCCAGTGGAAGTGGCGGGGATAAAAATAGTGACAGAATTCAAAAAGGCATGGGATAGACACAGAAGATCCCAGTATAGAAAGAGGAGTATTCTAGGTCAAAGCAAAAAATAAATTACTTTCATACTTAAAAGCACAGTGGGTTAGCTGTCACAGAGTGGCAGTGTGGAGGTAACCTGCATGGATCAATGCTTACAACCCAAAGAAAAAAGCATAAGGCAGGGGAAACCTGCATTGATCAACAGTTACAACCCTAAACATCCTTCTGAGCAGACTAGATGGGCCATGCTGATATTTATCTGTCAATTACCAAAACATGAAAAAACGGGTTCCAAAAAACAAAGCTTATCACAAAAATTTATAGAGGGTTAACTGGGAAATCAACAGGCTTAGAGCAAAACCACGGAATCAACGATCTCCAAAAGCCAAACGTCCATCATAGCTTTTTATATTATGTATTTTTTGTGCACTTTCTAAGTAATTTCAAAATTTCTAATATGGTAACTACACCAAATAAATGCCCAGATACAAAAAGGGGTCCTCTAGTCAGAAAAATCACATTCAAATGGCAAAATACAGCATTCATACTGAAAAGTACTTATCTGATGTTGCCGACAAAGGCTTGAATAAACAGCATGAAGGCCGCAAGGCAGTATCCAATCTAGCACCACAAACACAGTGGTAGGCTGAAGACCCACCTTCCACTGCTTAATACTATTACAGTGGCACACTACTAAGAGACTGAAGATTTTCAAACTGTCCAACTCAGCCTCTACCGATGGACTTCACCTCCAATGCTCAAAGCTCAGCAATGTGCCTGCAAAACTTTAATCTTTTTTTCCCATATGAGGATGCCTCATAGAATTAAAGGGACTGGTTTATTTATGATGACAGACTTGGCAATGAGAATGAAATGAAACAAGATATATTATGAAAGTTTCTAGAAAGTAACATAGTAACATAGTAAATGACGGCAGATAAAGACCAGTATGGTCCATGTAGTCTGCCCAGCAATATGGCAGGAGTAGGTGCACCCTTTCCCATGTCTTTTAGGGAGTAGGTGCACCCCTACCCATGTCTTTTAGGGAGTAGGTGCACCCCTACCCATGTTTTTGCTTAGTGGTGCACCCACCAGGAGCAGGTGCACCCCTCCACATGTCTTCACCCCTCCCCATATCTTTGTTTCTTTGTTTGTTTAGTGGTGAACCCAACGCTCCTCCCCCCCATCGCTCCATGTAGGACACCTCTATTTGTTGAGAAATTAGATGGTTCAGTTTATTTTGATTTAATCTTGTTGTTGTAAAGTGATCCACTGTGTCTGTCCCAGGCCACTTTGAATTCCGTCACTGTGTTTGCCCCCACCACCTTCATCGGGCGGGCATTCGATGCATCCACCACCCTTTCAGTAAAAACGTATTTCCTGAAATTGCCTTTCAATTTACCATCTTGCAGCTTCATATCATGCCCTCTAGTTTTACAGCTTCCCCATCTCTGGAAGAGGTTTGTTAGTTCATTATTTCTCTTTAAGACTTTAAAGGTCTGAATCATATCTCCCCTATCCCTCCTCTCCTCCAAAATGTACATATTTAGGTCTTCAAGTCTCTCCTCATAAGGCTTCTGATGCAGGCTCCAAATCATTTTGGTCACCTTCGTCTGCTCAGTTTCCATTCTTTTTACATCCTTTGCCAGATATGGTCTCCAAAACTGAACACAGTATTCCAAGTGAGGCCTCACCAGAGACTTATACAGTGGCACTAGTACCCCTTCCTTTCTGCTGGTAGTTCCTCTTCGAATGTAGCCCAACATCTTCCTGCCTTTTGCCACTGCCTTGTCGCACTGTTTTGCCACCTTGAGATCTATAGAAATAATCACACCGAGGTCTTTCTCCTGCTCAGTGCACAACAACCTCTCACCCCCTAGGGTGTACATTTCCCTTGGATTTCTGCTACACAAGTGCATGACACTGCACTTCTTTACATTAAATCTTAATTACCAAGCATCAGATCATTCCTCCAGCTTCTGCAGATCTCTCCTCATGTTAAGCACTCCCTCGGGGGAGTCCACTCTGTTGCAAATTTTCATGTCATCTGCAAAAAGATAGACTTTTCCATTCAGTCCTTCAGCAATATCACTCACAAATACATTGAACAATGCCGGGCCTAGGACCGAACCCTGAGGCACCCCACTAATCACCTTGGAGGTGGTAGAGATGAGGACAGTAACTGAATTCAAAAAAGCATGGGACAAACACAGAGGATCTGTAAAGGTAAAAAGGGGACTGTTGTAGTTGTTGATATGGAAGGACAGACTAGATAGGCCATGTGGTCTTTTTCTGTCATCATATTTCTAGGTTTCTATGTTTCCTTTCATCCGAGTGAGCTCCATTTATCATCACCTTCTGTCGTCTGTCAGTCAACCAATTTCTGATCCAGTTTACCACCTTGAGACCTATCCCCAAACTGCTGAGTTTATTGATAAGCCTCCTATGAGGGACAGTATCAAAGGCTTTGCTGAAATCCAGGTAGATGACATCCATCGTGTGTCCTTGATCCAGTTCTCTGGTCACCCAGTCAAAGAACTCAATGTCATCAGGTTGTTACTAAAAAGGTAATTTTATAAGAGTGTGTGCAAGTTAAGGCAGTCAAAATGCCCCTGCTTAAAGCCTATAAAATAGTAACCTATGTGGCAAAGATCATGTTTTAAATTCTTCTAAATATTTTGTTAGTGATATTACCAAAGGGCTGTCGGGTAAGATTTGCCTCTTTGCAGGTGATACCGAAAATCTGCAATAGAGTGGATACCCAGGAAGGAGTAGATAACATGAGATGTGATCTAGCAAAGCTTGAAGAATGGTTGAGAATTTGGCAGCTGAGATTTAATGCTAAAAAGTGCAAGGTCAGGCATTTGGGCTAAAACAATCCAAGAGAGTGGTACAGTATAATGGGTGACTTACTTCTTCTGTCCGTGAAAGAGGAGCGGGACCTGGGCGTGTATTTCTAAATACTGTATCTTAAAGTGGTTAAACAGGTAGAAAAGGCGAAGGGGAAAGCCAGAAGGATGCTTGGGTGCATAGGGAGTGGAATGGTCAGCAGAAAGGAGGAGGTGATAGTGCCTCTGTATAAGCTTTTGTTGAGACCTCATTTGGAATATTGTGTGCAAGTCTGGAGACCACACCTACAAAATGGATATAAACAGGATGGACTTAGTGCAGAGGGTGGCTGTCAAAATGGTCAATGGTCTTCATTAAAAGCCATATGGGGAAAGACTTAACGATCTCAATATGTATACTTTAGAGGAAAGGCAGGAGAGAGGAGTTAAAGATATAAATGTTAAATTATCTCTGTGGCATAAAGAGGAGAGCCTCTTTTAATTGAAAGAAATCCCTGCAATGAGGGGACTTAGGATTGAAGATGAAAAGGGATAAACTCAGGAGTAATATGTGGAAATATTTCTTTACAGAAAGAGTGGTAGATGCATGGAATAGTCTCCCAGTGAAGATAGTGGAGATGAGAACAGTATCTGAATTCAAGAAAGCATGGAACAAATACAGAAGATTTCTAAAGGAAAAAAAAGGGACTATAGTAGTTGATAAGGAAGGACAGACTAGATAGGCCATATGGTCTTTTTCTGTTGTCATGTTTCTGTTTCTAAAGTGTGGACATTTATAAATTGCATGTACAAGTACATGTATAAATTAAAGTACTTTATAACCAATGCATGTACTTGCTAACTTTTCTCACATTCTTCCCAGATTGCGCCTACCAATAAAGCAAGAATCTTCATATCAAAGTGCATACATTTTTTCAGTCAGGGTTTTATAAGAGGTCATTATTACTCATAAACTGCCACATGATTTATAAAATTACCTCAAATATCATGGGCATGTCAAGTTGTTTGTGTGGTGGCCATAAATAGGTCAATATCTCAAAACCCTAATAACAAAATGTGAGGTTTTATTTTAAGAGTAAATCAGCTCATTTGGGGCATGTTTACAGTGCTGCATGCTGCTAATGTGGGCAGAGCTAATGGATTGTGATCGCGTGTGGGCATAACAGACAGGATGGAGTTAATTCTGTGTTTTCTGCATAGTGCATCAATTGTTTATGTCATTTAGAACATAAAAAGACTAGGGGACATGCAATGAAGCTGCAGGGTAACCTATTTAAGACTAATAAGAGAAAATATTTTTTCACTCAACATGTAATCAAACTCTGGAATTTGTTACCAGAGGAAGTAGTAAAAGCTGTTAGTATAGCTGGTTTTAAAAAAGGTTTGGACAAGTTCCTGGAGGAAAGGTCCATAAACCATTATTAAAATTGATCCGGGATATCACTGCTTGACCCAATACAAGCATTGTGGAACCTGTGTCTTTTGGGGAAACCGCTAGGTACTTATGAGCTAGATTGCCCACTGTTGGAAACAGGATACTGGGCTTGATCAACCTTGGTCTGACCCAGTATGGCATATCTTATGTTCTTATGTTATGTTCTTATGTATGACAGGGAGGAAAAATGAATGGAATGTGGGTGTGTTCAGGGCTGGTGAAAGACATGCAGGGATCCTGGGCACAAACTGATGAGGGGGGCCAGAAATTTCACCTACAGGCTATGCTCCTTTCAGTACGAGGCAGACATTGGGCCCCCTGTGGCATGAGGGCCCAGGGCAAATGCCTGTTTGCCACCCTATAACACTGGCCCTGGGTGGGTGCCACCCTCTAACACTGGCCCTGGGTGGGTGCCACCCTCTAACACAGCATGATTAGAGAGCTTTGACGGCGTACATTCGCCATCAATATTACACCTAGCATGGGTAGATTTAGCACCACCTCAACTGGTAGCAGTAAGCACATCCACACTGCTGCCAGCACGTTTTAGGTCCCAAATCGGTGTGGTATCTACACCTCCCCAACAGGTAGCACATGATGTTTATACGTTCTGTGCGTCATTTCTATTCTAAAACACACACGCTACCCGCCGCAAAATGTTAGCGCACTTTATTAAACATACCCATACGTTCAACAGTGCTATAGAACTGGTAAGTGGTATTAATAATATCATTTATTTTATTTAGCTGCATTTATATCCTGCTTTTCATCGGGTCAAAGCGGTTGGGGGATACATTTTAACATGAGGGGATATGAGACACATACACTAATACTTACAGGGAACATGGGCAATGGAGGGTTAAGTGCTTGCCCAAGACCACAAGGAGCACCTGCGGGACTAGGAACCCCAGTCCTTCTGGCCCAAGGTTGCTGCCCTCTAGTGGGATTGAACCACTGACCCTCCGGCCTGTAGTACCTTGCCCCAACCACTAGGCCACTCCTCCCTAGTGGAATCATAAGGAATCACTGAGAGTTACCTGTATGACTTTTGGAAAGAGTTGGAGCCGACTTTTGTAAACTGCAAGGACGCAAATGTCTTAACAATAATTGGAAAGATTACTTAGAATCCCATTACCAGAGTGACCTAGGAAGCGAGTTAGAGCTGACATTTGTCGACTACGTCTTTTGATCATTTGGTTTTAAAGTATTTGGTATACATTTGGGCATAATCAAAGAGTTTTTGAAAGTATTCAGTGCAGTGAGTGCATTGTCAATCCACCTGCCAGTTAGGGGTTCAAAAAAGGCTTTAAAAATGAATTGGGTAGATAGATTTTTTTATGAAGCTAAATTCTGAATGCACAATGTTTGAATGTTTATGGCAGAACTTCTCATAACTTACCTGACTGCAAATGAATCATTGCCTTCAGTTTTCTGTGTCAATTAGCATGAAACAGCTGTGTCAAGGAAGAACTGCCATCGCATAAATGGTTTGCAGAAAAAATGCAGTGTTAATTGACATATCTATTAAAATAAGTTGATGCATGTAGTTGTGCTTGCCAAAGAAAGGTGCATAGTGAGGAGT
The DNA here is from genome assembly GCA_033557465.1 of Ichthyophis bannanicus. NCBI lineage: Eukaryota > Metazoa > Chordata > Amphibia > Gymnophiona > Ichthyophiidae > Ichthyophis > Ichthyophis bannanicus. The sequence continues at coordinate 619,549,027 of CM066034.1, read as the reverse complement.
AAGAAAACAATATAGAACAGACATGTTTTAGTATAGTGTCTGCAAGCAGGAAGAGGTGACAGCCCTAGGCAAGCTGACAATCCGAAGGTGAAACATTTCTGCCTGCTCATGTCATTCTCTTCTTTGTGCATGTCTTTATATATGTTTAATTTAGTTTAATTAAATTAATTATAGATTTATATTCCAGTAGATCCTAGCAAGTTCAAAAACCGATTACATACAACAGAGTTCAATACATAAAAGATAAAACATAAATCAATAGAATGTGCAAAAAGGTCAATTAAGAACAAAGATATTTAAAATACTACATTTAAAAACATTATTCCTATATTTTTATGTTCAAGTCCAAAATTACATAGGTCTTGTGAGGTAATCGATTCCATTCTATCCCTGACTGGTACCAGGACAACTTGTTTAAGAGTCCTCTTAAAGACAAAATCCTTTATAGAAGGATAGGTTAACTGAAGATGTTTAGCAGAACTCCAGTTTCTAATTATTTTCAGGAAAAATGCAAGAGAGCCTTGAAAAATTAAGAGACTGGGCATTGAAATGGAAGATGAAATTTAATGTGGATAAGGGCAAGATTATGCGCTTAGGGAAAAAACAACTCAAGCTACAGTTACATAATGCAAGGTTCCACATTAGGAATCACCACTCAGGAAAAGGATCTGGCTGTCATTGTGGATAGTACATTGAAAACTCCATTGTGCAGCCATGGCCAAGAAAGCAAATAGAATGCAAGAAATCATAAGGAAAGGAATAGAAAATAAAGCCAAAGATATTATAATGTCTCTGTATTGCTCCATGGTGTGACTGCACCCTGAATATTATGTGCAATTCTGGTTGCCATATCCTAAAAAGGATATAGAGGAACTGGAAAAGGTACAGAGAAGAGCAACCACAATGGTAAAGGGGATGGAAGGATATGCCTACGAGGAAAGACTTAAAAAGTTAGGGTTCTTCAACTTGGAAAAGACACGGCTGAGGGGAGATATGATAGAGTTATATAAAATAATAAATGCAATGGAATGGGTAAACAGAGATCAACTGTTTACTCCTTCATAAAGTAGAAAGATTAAGGGACACACAATGAAGCTACAATGTGGAATTTGTTACCAGAGGATGTAGTAAAAGCTGTTAGTGTAGCTGGGTTCAAAACAGACTTGGATGAATTCCTGGAGGAAAAGTCCATAAAACATTATTAAAAAGAACTGGGGAAATCCACTGCTTACTTTGGGGCATGCCGCATGGAATGTGTATATCTTTGGGAACCCGAAAGGTACTCAAGGCCTGGAATGGACACAGTTGGAAACAGAATACTGGGCTTGATGAACCTTTGGTCTGACCCAGTATAGCATATCCTATGTTCTTATGCTCATATTAGAGCTAGACTATTTGAAATTTTTTAAATCAAGCATAATAATTTATAAAAGATTCTTGTTTGAATTGGCAACCAATGTAAATAGGGCTACCCTTGTACTTTCTTATCAGTTGCAAGAGTCCATAGAATAAGCTTAGAGGTAGTATTCTGCAATAATTGTAAACTCTTGCACTGTTTATTGCCATATAAATTATTTAGGCATACCAGCTAATCTAGTTATGGTAACATCAGGTCCCAAGCTAAGATTCCAGAAGGTCGAGGCCGCGGAGCAAATGTGCGCACGGCCCAGGGTAACCGGGGGGGCGGCAGGACGCTACCCCCCCTTGGGCCGTGACACCGTGGTGGCCTGGAGGCAGGCCAGAGCGGTGGCGGCTGCCCCATTGGCTCCCGCGGCCTGCCTGGAGGCGGGGGGGAGCCAATGGAGTTGGGGGGGTGGGATCAGCCACACAGGAGTACGGGGATGCGGCGTGGCTCCGGCCTTTTCCAGGTCGGAGCCAGCGGAGTCGGGTGCCCGCCCGCCCGCCCTAGTGGTAGGGTGGGGGTGGGGGAAAGGGGGTTTGGGGTGTTGCAGCTGGGGGGGGGTGGCGGGATCCCGGAGGTTTCCGGGTTCCAGAGACGGAGACAAGCATTAGGGCGGGGGTGGGGTACCCCTGCCCGGACAAACCCTCAGGATTTTGCTAGTAATATGGCGAAGCCGGACGAGGGAGGGCTAGGCTGTTTAGCCGGGGCCCGGACTCAGCAGAAGCGGAAGCAGCGTCACCTTGCTACTCACATGGCTGGTGAGTGCTCGCACTCCGCTAACGGGGGGGGGGGGGTAATTGTGATTGTGTTGGATTGTAGTTTGGTTATTGTTAAAGGTTAATAAAGCTGCGACCAGTTTAAGCCCAGGATGTTGTGTGTGTTTTGATTGTAAGGGTGAAGGGGGGGTATGGAGTGGAGTGGCCTAGTGGTTGGGGCAAGGTACTTCAGGCCAGAAGGTCAGGGGTTCAAATCCCACTAGAGGACAGCAACCTTGGGCCAGAAGGACTGGGGTTTCTAGTCCCACAGGTGCTCCTTGTGGTCTTGGGCAAGCCACTTAACCCTCCATAGCCCATGTTCCCTGTAAAATAGTTATCTCCAAGTTATAATGCCCTGTTCAATGTAATTTCAGTTTGTTCAATGTAATGTTTGTTCAATGTAATGTTCACGCATTACCAGCAACGCTCTCTAATTCAGCATTCCCATCTTCTACTCACCACCTACGGAATCTCTCCAGCCCCTTCGTCCTCCCACAGACGCCAACTCTGCTACCAGCCTTGACGCATCCGTCTCGATCCAGCATTCCCAACAAGTTCAGCTAATTAACAAGATGAACTGCACCAAGCTTCCAGCTAACCTAATTATCCAGCTGACTCCCGGTTTAGCCTGAGTGTCTTCAGCTTTCAGATACTGCTCAAGTTGGTAACATTGTTTTCTATTTCTAACAACCGTCCAAGACAACATTGTTAAATACAAATAGCTAGTGTTAGAGGTAATATAGCTCCCTATTTTGCTACTGTATCATATTTTATAATATGTGCTAACTTTACTTACTAAAGCTGCAATACCCCACCCTAGCTCCCACTGCTCTATTTGTCTAGACAGATATTCTCACTGTGCATAGATAACTCTCCAATAGCCTCTAGACCAAAATGGCTATCACAATCTCCCCCACACTAAGGCTACTTTACATCAGCATCACTATAACAACATTAATCATCCTGACCCACAGCCTAAATAACAACAATCTCAAAAACATCCCAATCATACATAGATTACCTCGATTTAATCCAACCCCATGGAACTACTATCATCCCAAAGTGAACCACAGTAGACTAATCCACATAAACTATACCATACCTCCCCAACCAAATAACCAAAATGTCATTAAAAATATAAAACCGTTATCGTTCATATTAATAAATGCTAGATCAATGAAAAATAAACTCCCCATTTTCACAGACATTCTAACCGACCTAAAACCAGACATACTGTGCGTCACAGAGACATGGTTGACAGATGCAGATAATGTCCTTATAAACCAGCTAAATAATAAAGACTACGACATCTCATATACACATAGGGGTCTGTTTACTAAACGGCGCACTTGTACGGGGCGCACATGAGCGCTCTAAAAGATGTATTTAAGTGCTATTAAGCGCCCCGTACGTGTGCGCGGCACATTAACGGGTCCCGCAAGCGTGCGCCGACAACGCGCACGTTTGCGGGGCGGTAATGTGCGAAAGAGGCGTGCCAAGGCGAAATGAGGGCGGAGGAAGGCCCCCTAGGGGCGGAGAGACGGGGTCAGTGGGCGGAATGTGGGAGGGGAGAGACTCGCCGCACAGGAGCGTGCCCGAATCTGCAGAGAAATTTACCGCCAGTGAGACACTCGCGTTAGAGGTGCTGTGCAGGGAAAAGAAACCGTTTCCGTCAGCAATGTGCAGCACAATAGTGGAAGCCCAGGAACCGTGAGCAGTGTGATCTATGTGCACAGATCAAACGCCGTAATGTCACAGGGCACTCACCACACGGGCGCCGCGCACCTTAGCGCAGCTGTCAATCACAGCTTCTGTTCTTCACGACGGAACGCCCACTCCTTATACGGCACCCGCTCGGTACCGCGGACCGCACAACACCGGCCTTTTAGTAAACAGACCCCATAGAAACCACAAAAAAGGAGGTGGTGTTCTAATGATGACAAAAAAAGATCTAAAAGCTAGAAAACAACCATCTAACTTATCTACAAACATTGACGCTATCATTATGAAAGTAAGCCATCTTAGAATCTGTCTAATTTACAGACCGCCTGACCAACAATCAGAAAACTTAGACACCATAATAGAACTCCTCAGTTCCTCCACTGACAACAATCCAATAATTTTGCTCGGTGATTTTAATCTCCCCTCCCTGCCAGCATCATACTCTACCTTCTTCCTAGAAGCAATAACAGACATGGATTATTACCAAATAATTAACACTGAAACTCATAACAAAGGAAATACACTAGACCTTGTCCTCCTCCCTGAAGTACTCCACAAAACATTTAATCCTACCACACTCAAATGCACCCCAACTCCATGGTCGGACCATCATCTCATTAACTTCAGCATTACAATTAACATCACAACAGATAAAAATAGACCAACAAACATCCCAACCTCAAGATTCAGAAAAATTCAATGAAGAAGAGTTCTTGGATCTAATAATCCCTCATCTATCCCCATCGCCACTTGATCTGGATGATGCTGTAGCAAACTGGCATAAAACTCTCAATCATGCAGCCTCTAATAACCATGTCAGTAGAAAGAACACACATACTGGAGTCGGTAATGCCCCTTGGTTCAACAACACATTAAAACAATTGAAAAAGGAACTAAGAAAAGCTGAGGTTAGATGGCGGAAAAATAAAAACTCCATTAATAGTGAGATTTTCCACAATCAGCTTAAATTGTATAAGGAAGCAATAGACAATGCCAAGAAAAATCACCATGCATCTATCCTGACAAACTCATTAAACAGACCAAGAGAATTATTCTCAATTGTTCAAAAACTAACGAACAACACTAACAACTCCAGCAATGATATCACAGAAATCTCACCTCAAACATTGGCTAATTACTATATAAATAAAACTAAGCTCCACCCTTCCCTACCTAACATCATACAAACAGATCATACCCATTATATAGATGAATGGTCTGAGTTCAACCACATATCTAAGGACGTACTTAAGAACACCATAAATAATATCAACACAACAACATCCTACCTAGACCCATGTCCAGTATCCTGGATAAAGAAATCACTCCCAACTTTATCCTCCTTCATCCTACCTATAATCAATTTATCACTAAAAACTGGATATCTACCTTCAACACTAAAACACGCTCAGATCCGCCCAATACTTAAAAATGCTACCCTTGACAAAAACATTACCTAACTCATATAGACCCATATCAAGTATTCCTTTCATGGCAAAACTAATTGAGAAAGTTGTACAAATTCAGACCCAAGAATACATTGACACCTCAGCTCCACTCGATGAACAACAATATGGTTTTCGCCCACGACATGGTGTTGAGACGCTCTTAACAGTACTCATTGACACCCTTGTAAGAGGAATAGACAATCCCAAACAAGCATTCTTACTTCTATTCATAGACATCTCTGCGGCATTTGACAGCGTTAACCATGCTTTAATGCTCAATAAACTCAATCAAATAGGAATAAAATCTACAGTTCTTAATTGGTTTTCTTCTTATCTAAGCAATAGAACACAAACAGTAAAAATTGGTAACATGACATCTGAGACATACAATCAGGAACTAGGTCTCCCTCAGGGATCGGCATTATCAGCACTCCTTTTTAATATCTATATAAAGCATGTCTGCAATATATTTAAAAAATTCAAGGTATATTACCACTTATATGCAGACGACATAATGATGTACATCCCATTTACAATCCCCAACATACCACTCCAATTGCTCACAGAGTGTTTTAACGAACTCTCTACATGGCTAAATGAAAATAACCTCTACATCAATCATGCAAAAACAGAAGCCCTTATTGTAACAAAAAACCTCTTATACTCACCTCCCACACACATTACTCTACAAAACCAAGAAATCAAACTAAAAAATGAGGTACGATATCTAGGTGTAATACTTGATACACATCTTAACATGGAAACACAACCAAGAAAGTATACTTCAAACTTAAAGTCCTGAAGCAACTTCGCCCACTAACGCACTTACAGGACTTTCAGCGCATAATACAAGCCATAATTACTCCCCATTTTGACTTTGCAAACCTAATACTACTAGGCACAACAAAACAAAACTTGAAAAGACTCCAAATTGCACAAAATGCTGCGGCTAGAACCATTATGAAGGTCCCCCCATTTCAACACATCACACCGATCCTGGCGTACTTACACTGGCTACCGATACAAAGCAGAATAATATAAATCCCTAATAACTACATTCAAAACTCTAAACAACATGGCTCCACCTACTCTGTTCAACCTAATCACTAAAGAACCTGCCAAATCCCAACACAGGAGAGATCACACAAACAAACTAAAGACTCCAAAGGAATTTATAAAAGCCAGAAAGACAACAAACAATAAAGCATTCTCACATGCAGCCCCCATTCTATGGAATGCCCTTCCAGACGAAATTAGATCTCTCTCAGAGATCATCGAATTCCGCAAAAAACTTAAAACACACCTGTTCACCTCACACTACGGACATCTATCAAACACACCTACCCAACAAGAAAACGGATAATACAAGGCCAGTCCTCTTAAGTCAATTCGGTCTTGACATAGGATCTGAAACACAAATGCTTATATATTACGACTCAACCATGTTTCACTTACAGCTGTATATAGTTTTCTCTCTGTTCCACGTAAACAGTTCATATTGTTTCAAGTAATGTAATTTAAGATGTTATGGTTTAAAGCTGTTCTATGTAATGTAATATAAGTTGTTTCAAATTGTTCCCTGTATTAACAGATGTTGACCTGTTACATTGTTGTTCTATGTAAACCGCACCTGATCTCTGGAAGGTGCGGTATATAAGAAACTGTTTAATTAAATTAAATTAAAATTAAACCACACTGATGCAGAATAGCACAGTATATAAGAGAATGTAAATAAATAAATAAAATAAATGGGGGGGGGGGGGATGGCAGCAGGTCAGCCTTACCCAGTTATAATTTTCATATAAACAAGAGTGGGTCTGTCTAAGATGTAGCAACTTAAAAAACAAAAAACAAAACAACAAACCCAACCTTTTCTTATTATATAAGATATGTGTAAGTTTGTAGTAAGCGAGGAATCCAAGATGACTTCTAAAATCTTCAGTGTTGTAACAAGGGAAATTATTATACCAGAGAGAGAGAGAGAGGTGGAAATTCTTTCAGAATATCCTTAACAGAGATATTCAACCATGGTAAATTTTACTTCTATTTAAGCATAGCTCATGACTATGCAACTAATTCTCCACTCGTGTGAAAGTCTTATTAAGTAACTCGTACGTTTGAGGTAAATCTCTCTGTATTGGTACCAGAAGCAAAATATCAGCATAAGAAAATAATTAAAATACCAAGATCTTTCCAGTCTGCAAACTATATAGTAAGAAAAATGTTAAATAGTATGGGAGATAATGGGGAATCTTGCAGGACTCCAATCATTTTGCCATAAGTTTGCATATTTTTCTTAAAAGGTTCATAAAACAATTCAAAACTACACCTGCATTCAACTTGTCTAGAAGCTATGAACCAACTAACTGGGGGACAGATTATAATAAATCCGGTGCCGATCGGGCGCGCCCGCGCCTGGCGGGCCCGCGCCTGAGGGCCTCGCCAGAGGGCCCTTTGGCGTGGCCCTTAGGCAGGGCACGGCAGGCACCCACAGCCCATATGCTCAGTGACTTTAACGTTCCTGCTCTCTCTCACTACCTCAAGTAAGATTATATAGCCCACTGTATATACTGCTAAGTAGCCTTATCTCTGAAGCCTCTCATGTAATTGTATACTACTGAATAACCATCTCTCCTAAGTAGTGTGTATACTGCTATTTAGCCTTATTTCTGAAACCTCTCGTGTAATTGTGTCTCTCTATTTAGCCTTATTTCTGAAACCTCTCGTGTAATTGTATACTAATTGAATAATTGTATTCTAATTGAATAACCACACCTCTCAGAAATTTCTCACATAATTTATATCCCACTGAACAGCCTTGTCTCCAAAACTTAGTTCAGAGATAGATATATATCTGAAATCTTTCATATCCCACTGCATACTACTGAATAGCCATTCCTCAAAAATACTCTCTTATTGATATTTTTTGACTCCATCTATATGCATTTTGCCTGCCTCACTCCTCTAAAATAGAACACAATTTCCAGCTGTGTTCACCCTCCCCTCCTCACACATCCAAAATAGTGCAAAATATTGCACAATCTCCCTTTAACAACTTCCAGTAGTCAGTGACACCCACCAACGCAGCATAGACTCACCACCATCACCTTAACATCAAATCCGACACCAGTTCTACAACATTCAAAAACAACACGGAAATGGCCCCACCTATCACGGCCATAATGAGCGGCCTCCTTATCTTCTCTTGGCTGATCATCGAGTCCTTAGCCCTATTCCACACTACCAATCAAATTCCAATTCTCCAGCACCATGCCAAAACGTGGACAAATTATTCTTATCCTCACCACCTAAAGAACAATCACACACGTCAATCATATTTATTACACATAGCCCTCCAACATGCCAAGCAAACGAAACCAGAGAAACCCACTCCACTTCTTAACTGCGCCCTTATAAATGCGAGATCAATTCGTAATAAATGGCCAGTTGTCACTGACTTAATTGCTTCCCACAACCTGGATATTCTTTTGGTAACTGAAACGTGGTTATCGGACGTAGATAATGTAATCCTCAACCAATTACTACCCAACAACTTCACAATCCACTCCCGTCATAGAGAAATCAAAAGAGGAGGAGGGGCCCTTATTTTGACCAAAACTGATTTGCATTTTCATACAACAGACTCCTCCAGCACCAACAACCTTGATATCTTATCCATTGCAAATGACCAATGCGCCATCAACCTTTTATATAGAGCACCCTCATCCTCAACTGATGATCTCTCCAACATTCTCGACCTAGCAGCCAACACTCGCAACCCCAACCTATCAAACTGGATACTAGGAGATTTCAACCTCCCATCACTTCACTCCAGTCATGCCACTGCCCTTCTAGAAGCGATCAATGATCTGGGCTACAGACAAATTATCACCGAACCCACCCACACTAAAGGGAACATACTTGACATGATTTTTGCCCCCCTGTCAGCACAAGAACCAAATGAAGAACTTGTGACATCTCTCACCTCTGTACCATGGTCAGATCACAAGCTAATCAATTTCATCATACCTATCAACAACAGTTCACTACACAATAATGAATCTCCAAGCAACTCAACAAACACTGCTTCTCGAAACTTCAAAGCCTTCAATAAAGATCTCATACTGGCAGAAACTCTTCCTCTATTCAACAATGCAACTCTCAACCTAGACAATTTAATCTCCTCATGGAATAAGTCTCTTAGTTCCATTGCGCAAAATCCTACCAAGAACAATATCGCAAAGAAAAAAAACACTCTCCATGGTTCTCACCTGAACTGCGTGTCTCCCGGTCACATTTACGGAAACTAGAGAAAAGATGGAAGCGGTCCCACTCCACTGAAGACCAGTCAGCATACAAAACTCACCTTGCAATCTACAGAGAAGCCATCCTAACAAACATGAAACAATACCATACCGACACTCTCAAAAGATCACTAAACAAACCACGTGACCTTTTCGAACTAGTTAAATCATTCTCTAAGGAACCATCCCCATGTCAACCTAAAGAGATCCACCCACAAGAGTATGCCAACCATTTACAATCCAAGCTACTTCAAACTGATAAAATTACCACATTCATAGCACAAGACATCCCTAGTCCAACTTCCCTTTCTAAGTTCTCCACACCATCCAAGAAACTTGTGGAAGATACTATTGCAGCCCTCAATACCACGACTGCACAAACTGACCCCTGCCCCGCATATTGGATTAAAAATTTACGAACAGAACTCAGCCCACTGATCACAAAAATGATGAACTTATCATTCACAACTGGATCCTTCCCTGCAGCACTCAAGCAAACATCCATCAGACCGCTCCTGAAGAACCCTAAACTTGACCCAAGCAAAGTTGAATCCTACAGACCCATAGCCAGTATACCTCTCTTAGCCAAAATAATCGAAAAGGAAGCACAAAGGCAACTTCAAGACCACATAGATTCAACCTCCCCACTAGACCATCGTCAACATGGATTCAGGGAATACCATGGCGTCGAAACACTACTTACCTCCCTCTTCAATAAAATCGTCACAGGTATCGACAACATCCGTCAAGGTTTCGCTCTCATCTTCATAGACATCGCTGCAGCCTTTGACTCTGTACACCATGGTCTGCTAGTAGAACGACTAAAAGAAAAGGGCATAAATGGCATCGCCCTCGATTGGTGCAGGTCATACCTTGAAGACAGATGGCAACATGTAAAATCAGGATCAGGATCTTCCGAACCCTTCCATCAACAACAGGGCGTCCCACAAGGATCTTCCCTATCTTCTCTTTTATTTAACATTTACATGCAACCCATTTTCAACATAATCGGATCATTCAAGGTCGACTGTCTAATTTACGCTGATGACATCCTCCTCTTCATGCCATTCTTCACAGAGCAAATGGACCTTTCACCACTGATTGAATGTTTCAACGCAGTCTCCGAATGGCTTCTGTCCCAAAATCTTAGGATACAACACAAAAAGACTGAGGTGCTATTCATCACCAGAGACCAGAGTTTCTGCCCTCCACCTCATATAAAGGTCAATGAGGCTGAGCTCCAAACCAAATCAACAATTCGGTACTTAGGAGTCACCCTCGATCAACATTTAGATATGAAAACCCATATATCCAACATAGTCAGAGCCATTTATTTCAAAATCCGGTCCCTTAGACACCTGCAATCCCTTCTAAACCCTGAAGACTTCCGGACAATATACCAATCCCTGATCTTACCACACTTTGACTTCGCCAACGCTATTCTTCAAGGTCTCCCTCAATCAACACTCAACCCGTTGCAACTTGCCATGAATGCCGCAGCCAGAGTCTTAGTGGGAGCAGCAAGATGCAACCATATAACGCCTATCCTAATACAGCTGCATTGGCTCCCCATTCAAGGAAGGCTTATATTCAAATCTTTGTTACTCACTTTCAAATCCATCCATGGCATCACCTCCCCTTCATTAACCGATATCATCCAACCCATTCCTCCCAACAGAACAAGGAGATCCCTATCTACAAATGCACTACTAATCCCAAAGGCTTCAACAAAGTACACAACCGCAACATCTAACAGGGCATTCAGTATCTATGCCCCAAAATGTTGGAACGCATTACCACCAGGCATCCGTGCAATTACTGACCTAACACAATTCAGAAAGGCTCTCAAATTCCATTTATTTACACAGTACTACCAGATTAACCTAACCCCTACCTAATTGCCTCTCCTCTTACCTCCTCAAGATAACATCTCAACCCTACTGTACACATGTAACATCCTAAATTCTCAGCAATCAATCTCATTGTACATATGTAAGTAGTTCAGTTTGCATCCCCCGCGTTATCCAAGTTGTTACTCCTGTTCTCTGTAAAGCAAAACATGTTATCCAAGTTGTTACTCCTGTTCTATGTGAAGCCAAACAGTTTGTTATGGCCATTTTGTTGTATGTAAACCGCGCTGACAATAGTGCGGTATATAAGAAATTGTAATAAATAAATAAATAAATAAATATGAAAAATAGGCAAAGATGGCCAATCTCAATCAAAAATAAGTTTATGGTTAGAAAATGGGATACTCTATAGATTAGATGTATGATCTAATGTCTGTTTCAATGCTACAAAATTCCAGAGTTCTATAAATAGTTGGATAGCTAGTGATATTTATAATGAATATTTTCTGATGTTCAAAATATTTCACTATAGGACACAGTTCTGCTTGTCATACCTCTCCTGAAAGAATGGATTATTTGTGAATCATAATACCTTTTATTTGACCAACCTAAGGTTGTTGAAAAATATATAATTATAAGATATTATATTTTCTTGAACCTTTAATGTTTATATTTATGTTTATTTAAAACTTTATATACCACCCATTACAGGGTATCAGAGCGGTTTACAAATTAAAAAATTACAAAAAATGTTGCAGAAAAAGAAAAGAGAATGCCAATTTAAAAATTACAAAATGGGGGAGAAAGGACAAAGAGAAAGAGGAAGACAAGACAACCAATAAAATAAAAGAAAAAAGAAATTATCAATTAATTTTATTCTTGCTACTTGGGAAGGGAGAGAAGAAGGGAGAGGAAGATCAAAAGTTGTACAGAAAAGGTGTGTTTTTAATTGAGTTTTAAAGGATATGAAAGAGGGGTCCAATCGGAGGGCGGGAGGGAGCGAGTTCCAGAGTCACGGTCCAAGGAAGTATAAAGCGGAGGATCGTGTGGACTCTAGGTGGGCCTGAGACGGGGAAGGAAGGAACATACGGTTAGAGTATATAGAGCGGAGAGAACGATGGGGAGTGTGAAGACGTATCTGGTCGGCAAGGTATAGCGGAACACCAGTGTGAATAGTTCTGTGCACAAAAATAAGAATTTTAAACTGTATACGATATGGAATAGGGACCCAATGTTGCTGTAAAAGAAGAGGGGTAACATTATCAATGCAGGATGTGTGGCTAAGGATACGGACAGCAGTATTCATAACACGTTGAATGCGAGAAATTTGAGATTGAGGAAGACCAGCCAAGCAGACATTACAGTAATCAAGACGTGAGAGGACTAAAGAGAGGGGTAGGGTAGCCATAGAGGAAGAAGAAAGGAAAGGAGGGACAGCACAGAGTTATTTTAGAGCAAAAATGGAACGTTGGACAATGGATGAAATATGACCTTTAAAGGTGAGAGCAGAGTCGAGGGTGACACCGAAATATCTAAGAGAGGAGACCAAAGGGATAGGTGAAGAAGAAAGTACAGGTATAAGAAGGGAAGGGGGGCAACCGAAGGTGAACCAGATCGCTGAGGTTTTTTTTAAGGTTGATATGAAGAAAATTAGAGGAAATCCAAGAGGCAACGGCAGAGAGGCAATTGTTAAAAGAGGTGATGTCGGGGGGCGGAGCCTGATGTCCAGCGGGTAAGACGCTTCGCGCTGAAGCTCCTGAGAGGCCTACTTAGAATCCTGACTTAATACCTATACAAACTTACTATTTCGCTCCGAGCTGACCGGGGTACCTCGGGGGGGATGGCGGCCCATAAACCAGCGCGCTTGGACTTCGGGTCTCCTTCTTCTTCTCATGGAAAACGCTCCAAAACAGAGGTGTCCTCCCCACAGAAGATGGCTCCATTTCGTGAAAACCCCGAAATGCACCTGGAGATTTTAGAGGAAATACGCGGCGTGAAGGAATTGGTGCAGTCCAATGGAGAAGCGCTTCGAGCCATGCGAGAAGACTTTGGAGTGCTCCAGGACCGACTTGAAAGTCTCTCATTACGGCAGGACAACATGGCGGGGGTCCTCGACTCGCACGCGGTGCGCTTGGGCAAACTGGACAAGGCTGAGCGCCAGATACAGAATCTTCAAAAGGAGTTAGAAGATAGCAATAATCGAGCCCGTCGCAACAATGTGAGGCTCATTGGAATACCGGAGGGGGTGGAAGCAGGAGATATAAGAGAATTCCTGCTCAAAACTCTTCCCTCCTTGCTGAAGATCACTTTCATAGAGAACTGGAAATCGATCGTGCACACCGTGTTCCTACCCACATGGCGCTCAACCGAACGACCCCCCGGCCTATTATCTTTCGCTTGCTACGATATCAACAAGTGGAACAAATTTTAAATGCTGCCCGGGCGAATCATCATTTGGAATTTGAAGGTCACAAAATCTCCTTCTTCCCTGATTTGGCAAAGCCTACCGTTGACCGTCGGAAGAAACTCCTTGCTTTTCGCCCTCGACTTCAACAGCTACAGGCTCGCTTTGGCCTGTTGTATCCTGCGAAGCTCCGAGTGACTCTCCACAACCAAACCAGGACATTCGAAGATCCTGATCTACTGTCAACATTTTTAGACTCCAAAGAAGCAGAGCAGATGCGCTAATCCAAAAACTTGGACTTTTATCTGCCGGCTCTGTCCGCCATTTTGAAGGGCCCGATGCGGCGGTCATAGCCAAGCACAGAGACTACCTGGACTTTCTTTCTTTCTCTATATGACTTTTTTGTTTTTTGGTCTCCTATCCCTCCATGAGGTGTGCCTCGGTCGGATTCGGAGCACGCACAGTCCTACAGGTTATGTGTTTTTTCAATTTCGGCCTTCTCTGGGGTTTCTCCCCGCAGACACATGGTCGCCAGTAATTTCTGGGGTTCTGCTTCTTCTCTACCGCACCGCGGTTTTCTTTTTTAATGTGGGGCGCTTCATTGAATTATTTTAGCTTATTTTCTTTTATGTCATGTGTACAGCCAGATACAGTCAATATGAGGGACATTGTGAAATTATGTGCGCTATCATGCTCAGAATTTTAATTTTTCTGAATGGCCTTATGTAAAATCTTATCACTCAATGTAAAAGGCATTAATAGTCCAATCAAAAGAAAGAAAATCCTTAGCTATCTTAGCCATGAGCATGCCGATTTAGTGTTTCTTCAGGAAACGCATCTAAACTCTGCTGAAACACTGAAACTCAATGCTAAGCCTTATATGGTGGCTGCCTATTCTCCCGCCGTTTCCAAACGGTGCGGGGTAGCCATTCTGGTTAAGAAGTCTTTGCAAGCTACTGTAATTGATACTAGCGCTGACAAGGAGGGTAGATGGGCCCGTGTACACCTTAAGGTTGGAGATAGTGAATTCACGTGTATTTGCATTTATGCCCCGAATCTGGACAACCCTGCTTACTATGCAAGTATTGCGCAGTTGGCATAGGCCTCTGCCAATGCTCCATTAATACTTGGTGGTGATTTTAATCAAGTGTTCCATTACTCTTTTCTTCTCAAGCAAGGCGTTCGTTGGCTGGAAGAACCAGTACCGAATAGACCTGTGTGGCTAGACATAGAAGAGGATCTTTGCAAACTGATTCCTCTTACTTTTCTCCCTGGTATGACTCTCCCATCAGACTCCCACTATCCACCAATGCTTTTAGACACTTTAGGTGCCTTTAATACTCTTATGCAATCTTTAGACTCCCGACTCTGTCCGTTCGACAGACTCCCGCTTTGGTATAATATTCGATTTCGAATACAAAATAAGTCGATGGCGTGGAGCCCCTGGTACACTAGGGGCATTTGGATTCCTAGCCAGTTGTTCCATGATGGTCGCTGGAAAGCTTTTAGTGAATTGCAAATTGAATTTGGTCTCCCAGCGAAATACTACTTTCAGTCGGTGCAACTTCAGCATAGCCTTCGGAGTGCTAAGGTACTTCCGCCATCGGCATCCCCTACACAAGGTTGATCGGAGACTACCCGATCTATCGGTAGTTCACCGGGTGTAGCATCCAATTTTTACAAAACCTTATGTAATGCTATAACTAGCGATACCCCTATAGCGCGGAAAGCATGGGAGAGAGAATTGCATGTGACTTTGACCTCGGAGCAATGGAGCCTTGTCTGGAGCAGAGTGACACGGGTTTCCCGATCCGCCTCACTCACTCAGACACTCTTCTTTCTAGCCCACCGGTGTTTTTACACTCCTGACAGATTAGCCAAATGGAACACTACTCAGGGCAATAGTTGTTGGACTTGCCATGCGGCCATTGGTTCACTACCTCATGTTAAGTATGAATGTCCCGCACTACAGTATTACTGGCGTCGGGTCTGGGGTCGTCTCCAGTCTATTTTGCACTTTCAAGAGCCCCTTTCTTGGAGGATAGTGGGACTTCGCCCAGTTGCGGGGATCCCCTCTCTTCCAAAAACGGCTTACTTCCTTTTGGACTTTATGCTTGGCATTGCTATTTCCCTAATTAAGAAATACTGAAAAATAGCTCCCATCTGAGCCCCAATGAATGGTGGAATCATGTCTGTCTCTACAGTAAATATGAACAAATACCTCGTATGTTTGCTTCCCCCGTTCAGACTCCTCATCATTGGTCTAAATGGAAGATGCTCAATGACTATGTACATTCTGCTAAATGCTTTCATCTGACTGTCTAACTTTGTATATATTTCTGTCCCATGATCATTCTGTATCATTCTGTATCGTAGATACTCTTTTGATCGTTTTGATGTATAATCACTGTTAATTGGAAGCGCTCACATGCTGACATAATCGGCTAGAGAAGAAGCATCGGGGTGGGGGGTAATTGGGTTTACTTTTCCTTATTGTATACTTGTTTTGTCTCCTTTGGTGTGTTGTTTCTTTTGTTTGTTGCAAAATGAAAATAAAAGTTAAAAAAAAAAAAAAAGAGGTGATGTCTGGAGCAGATGCATCAGTATGGTACAAGAGAAAGATATCATCAGCGTAATAGTGAGCAGAAACACCGTGTTGCTGAACCAAGAGAGTGAGGGGAGCCAGAAAGATGTTAATCCCATTTCCACAACCAAGGCCACACAAGAAAGCTAGATAAAATTCTACAGTGATCTGGAGGCAATGTATGTGCCAGGGTCATTAAGAACTTTTCAAGTGCTAACTATTGATGGTATCATACTGCTTACAGAGTAAGGAGAAATACTGCAAAGTTAGGCTGAATACTATGAGATCCTTGAACAACATTTTCTTGTACTAATGAGGTAGTTAACCATCTTCCATATGCTGGATATCAGTATATCTCTTGCAGATCCTTTAATGCTAATTCCTAAAAGTACTAGGGATGTGCTTTTATTTTGAAACAAAAGAGGCAAAAGTGCACAACATTGAAAAAAAAATACGAAGATGAAAAAAACAAAACAGAAAAAAACAAAACAAGTGAAAATGTTTGGCCTAAACATCTCTAAAAAGTTCTCTTGTTTCCTGAAGGATCACAGATTTGGAACCCCATGCCTACAAGCTATGCATATGTAGATGTGTGGTTTGTGAAGGAAATGCAACTCTGAACATTGCATATGCTAAGGAGGTGATTATGAGACAGTGCGTCATTTATAATTTATTTTTCCTACTACTGCTACTGCTTTATCATTTCTATATTGCTACTACACATAGGCAACATTGTAAAAATAAATGTAACTATCCCGCTATTCCTGTTTAAGGAAGAGCAGATTACTCAATATCAAGATTTATTTCTGACTAGGATGTCTAAGCCAGAATGTATAAAAAAAAAAAAGCAGGCACGTCCAGGTATAGACATGATTTCACAAACGTGGATGTGCCCAGTATGGACGTCTGTGGGGGCATCTACATAGATACCCCCAGATTAGTATTTCAGAACCTGGATGACTAGGAATAGCCTAATAGAGTTGTGGGCTAGAGTAGAATACTTTATTCTTTACACCCTCTGGATGTTTTTCAGCCAAAATGAACACTTTTCAGATTCTTGTTCATGCCTGGGCAGATCTAAACTTAAATGCAGCTACAGGTCATTTTTGATTAGGAGTGGATGTCTAGGTTCCTGGGAATTCATTTATTTAACAGGTTTTTTATTCTACTTTATCATTTCAGTCAAAGCAGTTTACATTGTAACTTAAACTTAGTAATGTACATTAAACAGGGACATTGATAACTTGGATTTTTCTAAGACAATGGAGAGTTAAGTGACTTGCCCAAGGTTACAAGGAGGGCTATTGGGAATTGAACCCTGGTCTCTTGGCTCCCTAGCCTATGTTTTAATCATTAGGCTACTCCCCCATTCTAGCCATATCTCCACCATACCATTTTCAGACTTGGGTATCCTCACACTGGGGACATCCACAGACTCAGCTTCTAAAATGGCTCTGGAAATGTCTTTGTGCTTTGGAAATCTCTATGCCTGCTTTCAGATGTTTAAAACACAAATAGGACTTCCAAAATGATGCAAAAGAATAAACGATGGCAGCTAAAGATCTGCATTAACCATTGAGTCTGCCCAGTAAGGTGTTCAGGGTTGTAATTGCTGCTTTGTGTGGATTATCATTATTATAACATGTACATAATCATTATTATAACATGTACATAATCTGTATATAGTTTGATAATGATTATAATCATTATTATAATAATAGTTTAATAATGATATTATTGATAATGATAGTTTAATAATGATTATAACATTATTATAATCATTATTATAACATGTACATAATCTGTATATAGTTCCCCTCGTTCCTCCATGTTTTGAATATCCTGTTCTATGTAAGCTCAATGTACCATTACATTGTAGTATGTTTGTTGTAACTGTAAACCGCACTGATTATAATAGCGTGGTATATAAGAAATCTAAATAAATTATTCCAGCTCTGTTTTTACTTAGGGTTGTAACTCTCTCTCCATGCAGACTACCCTGCTAACTGCTGCTCTATGCAGGTTACCCTCAAAGCTTTTTTGAAGTGTGAAAGTCATTTAAGTTTGCTTGAATATTCTTCTTGCTATATAAGGATCATCTGTGTTTCTCCTCTGCCTTTTAGAATTCCATCACTTTTTTGTCCTTACAACTTCCACTAGGAGTGCAGTCCAGGCATCCACTAGCCTTTCTATGAAAACACCAATTTTTAAAGAGGGTTCCAGGGGTAATCTGGGAAAGTACAGGGCAGTGAACCTGACATCATAAAATAATGAGTGGTATGGAACAGGTAAACGTAGACTAGTTGTTTACCCCTTCAAAAAGTAGAAAGACTAGGAGACACGAAAATGAAGCCACTATGTGGCACGTTTAAGTCTAATTGGAGAAAATAGTCGTCATTCAACGTGTAAACAAAGTCTGGAATTTGTTTCAGATGATATTAAAGCTTTTAGTGTAGCTGGGTTCTAAAAAGGTTTGGACAAGTTCTTGGGAGAGAAGTCCATAAACCATTATTAAAGTGGACTGGGGAAATTCACTATTTACCCTTGGGATAAGCAGCATGTAATCTGTCTACTCTTTTGGAACCTGATAGTTTCTTATGACTTGAATTGGCCACTGCTGGAAACAGGATACTGGGCTTGATGAACTTTTGGTCTGACCTAGTATGGCATTTCTTATGTTCTTAAGTTTTTATGTAAGTAAAATTTACATTAAAAATTTCCTCCTTTCTGCTTCATTTTATGTCCTCTAGTTTTATAGCTTCCCAAATGTCTGAATGGTATCTCCCCTGTCCCTCCTTTCCTTTAGGGCAGGGGTGGCCAACTCCAGTCCTGGTGTACCACAATCTAGTCTGGTTTTCAGGATGCCCTTAATGAATATTCATGATGCATATTTGCTTCCACTCCCATTGTATGCAAATATATCTCATGAATATTCATGAGGGGCATCCTGAAAACCAGGCTGGATTGCGGTGCACCAGGACTGAAGTTGGCCACCCCTACTCTAGGGTATACAAATTCAGGTCTTCAAGCAGGGCCGGTATCAGAGTTGATTCAAGGTGTTAGTGCCCTAGGCAAACCTTAAGCCTTATGCCACCCCTGGCTGCCAGAATCTAGTGTTTAGCTTTGAATTTCTTGTTCTTTGCTGCCCCTCAGAAGCTGCGGCTCTAGGCAACTGCATTTTTGGCTGGTGGTTGGGCCAGCCCTGTCTTCAAATCTCCTCTCATACAGCTTCTGGCACACAACCCATGCCATTTTGGTCACATTCTTCTGAACCACTTCAAGGCTTTTTACATCCTTTGTGAGATACTGCCTCCGGACCTGAACATCTTACTCAAGTGAGGCCTTATAAATGACCTTTACAGGGGCATTATCACATCCTCTTTGTGGCTGGCAATGGCCCTCTCTATGCAGCCTATCATCCTCCTAGTTTTGGCAGTACCTTGTCACAATATTTTACAACAATGAGATCCTGAGAACTTTCACCCTCTATTACATAATTTTCCTTGTGATTTCTGCACCCCCACTGCACTTCTTTACATTAAATCTTAATTACCAAGCATCAGATCATTCCTCCAGCTTCTGCAGATCTCTCCTCATGTTAAGCACTCCCTCGGGGGAGTCCACTCTGTTGCAAATTTTCATGTCATCTGCAAAAAGATAGACTTTTCCATTCAGTCCTTCAGCAATATCACTCACAAATACATTGAACAATGCCGGGCCTAGGACCGAACCCTGAGGCACCCCACTAATCACCTTGGAGGTGGTAGAGATGAGGACAGTAACTGAATTCAAAAAAGCATGGGACAAACACAGAGGATCTGTAAAGGTAAAAAGGGGACTGTTGTAGTTGTTGATATGGAAGGACAGACTAGATAGGCCATGTGGTCTTTTTCTGTCATCATATTTCTAGGTTTCTATGTTTCCTTTCATCCGAGTGAGCTCCATTTATCATCACCTTCTGTCGTCTGTCAGTCAACCAATTTCTGATCCAGTTTACCACCTTGAGACCTATCCCCAAACTGCTGAGTTTATTGATAAGCCTCCTATGAGGGACAGTATCAAAGGCTTTGCTGAAATCCAGGTAGATGACATCCATCGTGTGTCCTTGATCCAGTTCTCTGGTCACCCAGTCAAAGAACTCAATGTCATCAGGTTGTTACTAAAAAGGTAATTTTATAAGAGTGTGTGCAAGTTAAGGCAGTCAAAATGCCCCTGCTTAAAGCCTATAAAATAGTAACCTATGTGGCAAAGATCATGTTTTAAATTCTTCTAAATATTTTTGTTAGTGATATTACCAAAGGGCTGTCGGGTAAGATTTGCCTCTTTGCAGGTGATACCGAAAATCTGCAATAGAGTGGATACCCAGGAAGGAGTAGATAACATGAGATGTGATCTAGCAAAGCTTGAAGAATGGTTGAGAATTTGGCAGCTGAGATTTAATGCTAAAAAGTGCAAGGTCAGGCATTTGGGCTAAAACAATCCAAGAGAGTGGTACAGTATAATGGGTGACTTACTTCTTCTGTCCGTGAAAGAGGAGCGGGACCTGGGCGTGTATTTCTAAATACTGTATCTTAAAGTGGTTAAACAGGTAGAAAAGGCGAAGGGGAAAGCCAGAAGGATGCTTGGGTGCATAGGGAGTGGAATGGTCAGCAGAAAGGAGGAGGTGATAGTGCCTCTGTATAAGCTTTTGTTGAGACCTCATTTGGAATATTGTGTGCAAGTCTGGAGACCACACCTACAAAATGGATATAAACAGGATGGACTTAGTGCAGAGGGTGGCTGTCAAAATGGTCAATGGTCTTCATTAAAAGCCATATGGGGAAAGACTTAACGATCTCAATATGTATACTTTAGAGGAAAGGCAGGAGAGAGGAGTTAAAGATATAAATGTTAAATTATCTCTGTGGCATAAAGAGGAGAGCCTCTTTTAATTGAAAGAAAGCCCTGCAATGAGGGGACTTAGGATGAAGATGAAAAGGGATAAACTCAGGAGTAATATGTGGAAATATTTCTTTACAGAAAGAGTGGTAGATGCATGGAATAGTCTCCCAGTGAAGATAGTGGAGATGAGAACAGTATCTGAATTCAAGAAAGCATGGAACAAATACAGAAGATTTCTAAAGGAAAAAAAGGGACTATAGTAGTTGATAAGGAAGGACAGACTAGATAGGCCATATGGTCTTTTTCTGTTGTCATGTTTCTGTTTCTAAAGTGTGGACATTTATAAATTGCATGTACAAGTACATGTATAAATTAAAGTACTTTATAACCAATGCATGTACTTGCTAACTTTTCTCACATTCTTCCCAGATTGCGCCTACCAATAAAGCAAGAATCTTCATATCAAAGTGCATACATTTTTTCAGTCAGGGTTTTATAAGAGGTCATTATTACTCATAAACTGCCACATGATTTATAAAATTACCTCAAATATCATGGGCATGTCAAGTTGTTTGTGTGGTGGCCATAAATAGGTCAATATCTCAAAACCCTAATAACAAAATGTGAGGTTTTATTTTAAGAGTAAATCAGCTCATTTGGGGCATGTTTACAGTGCTGCATGCTGCTAATGTGGGCAGAGCTAATGGATTGTGATCGCGTGTGGGCATAACAGACAGGATGGAGTTAATTCTGTGTTTTCTGCATAGTGCATCAATTGTTTATGTCATTTAGAACATAAAAAGACTAGGGGACATGCAATGAAGCTGCAGGGTAACCTATTTAAGACTAATAAGAGAAAATATTTTTTCACTCAACATGTAATCAAACTCTGGAATTTGTTACCAGAGGAAGTAGTAAAAGCTGTTAGTATAGCTGGTTTTAAAAAAGGTTTGGACAAGTTCCTGGAGGAAAGGTCCATAAACCATTATTAAAATTGATCCGGGATATCACTGCTTGACCCAATACAAGCATTGTGGAACCTGTGTCTTTTGGGGAAACCGCTAGGTACTTATGAGCTAGATTGCCCACTGTTGGAAACAGGATACTGGGCTTGATCAACCTTGGTCTGACCCAGTATGGCATATCTTATGTTCTTATGTTATGTTCTTATGTATGACAGGGAGGAAAATGGATGGAATGTGGGTGTGTTCAGGGCTGGTGAAAGACATGCAGGGATCCTGGGCACAAACTGATGAGGGGGGCCAGAAATTTCACCTACAGGCTATGCTCCTTTCAGTACGAGGCAGACATTGGGCCCCCTGTGGCATGAGGGCCCAGGGCAAATGCCCTGTTTGCCACCCTATAACACTGGCCCTGGGTGGGTGCCACCCTCTAACACTGGCCCTGGGTGGGTGCCACCCTCTAACACAGCATGATTAGAGAGCTTTGACGGCGTACATTCGCCATCAATATTACACCTAGCATGGGTAGATTTAGCACCACCTCAACTGGTAGCAGTAAGCACATCCACACTGCTGCCAGCACGTTTTAGGTCCCAAATCGGTGTGGTATCTACACCTCCCCAACAGGTAGCACATGATTTTTATACGTTCTGTGCGTCATTTCTATTCTAAAACACACGCTACCCGCAAAATGTTAGCGCACTTTATTAAACATACCCATACGTTCAACAGTGCTATAGAACTGGTAAGTGGTATTAATAATATCATTTATTTTATTTAGCTGCATTTATATCCTGCTTTTCATCGGGTCAAAGCGGTTGGGGGATACATTTTAACATGAGGGGATATGAGACACATACACTAATACTTACAGGGAACATGGGCAATGGAGGGTTAAGTGGCTTGCCCAAGACCACAAGGAGCACCTGCGGGACTAGGAACCCCAGTCCTTCTGGCCCAAGGTTGCTGCCCTCTAGTGGGATTTGAACCACTGACCCTCCGGCCTGTAGTACCTTGCCCCAACCACTAGGCCACTCCTCCCTAGTGGAATCATAAGGAATCACTGAGAGTTACCTGTATGACTTTTGGAAAGAGTTGGAGCCGACTTTTGTAAACTGCAAGGACGCAAATGTCTTAACAATAATTGGAAAGATTACTTAGAATCCCATTACCAGAGTGACCTAGGAAGCGAGTTAGAGCTGACATTTGTCGACTACGTCTTTTGATCATTTGGTTTTAAAGTATTTGGTATACATTTGGGCATAATCAAAGAGTTTTTGAAAGTATTCAGTGCAGTGAGTGCATTGTCAATCCACCTGCCAGTTAGGGGTTCAAAAAAGGCTTTAAAAATGAATTGGGTAGATAGATTTTTTTATGAAGCTAAATTCTGAATGCACAATGTTTGAATGTTTATGGCAGAACTTCTCATAACTTACCTGACTGCAAATGAATCATTGCCTTCAGTTTCTGTGTCAATTAGCATGAAACAGCTGTGTCAAGGAAGAACTGCCATCGCATAAATGGTTTGCAGAAAAAATGCAGTGTTAATTGACATATCTATTAAAATAAGTTGATGCATGTAGTTGTGCTTGCCAAAGAAAGGTGCATAGTGAGGAGTAAGAAAACAATATAGAACAGACATGTTTTAGTATAGTGTCTGCAAGCAGGAAGAGGTGACAGCCCTAGGCAAGCTGACAATCCGAAGGTGAAACATTTCTGCCTGCTCATGTCATTCTCTTCTTTGTGCATGTCTTTATATATGTTTAATTTAGTTTAATTAAATTAATTATAGATTTATATTCCAGTAGATCCTAGCAAGTTCAAAACCGATTACATACAACAGAGTTCAATACATAAAAGATAAAACATAAAATCAAATAGAATGTGCAAAAAGGTCAATTAAGAACAAAGATATTTAAAATACTACATTTAAAAACATTATTCCTATATTTTTATGTTCAAGTCCAAAATTACATAGGTCTTGTGAGGTAATCGATTCCATTCTATCCCTGACTGGTACCAGGACAACTTGTTTAAGAGTCCTCTTAAAGACAAATCCTTTATAGAAGGATAGGTTAACTGAAGATGTTTAGCAGAACTCCAGTTTCTAATTATTTTCAGGAAAAATGCAAGAGAGCCTTGAAAAATTAAGAGACTGGGCATTGAAATGGAAGATGAAATTTAATGTGGATAAGGGCAAGATTATGCGCTTAGGGAAAAAACAACTCAAGCTACAGTTACATAATGCAAGGTTCCACATTAGGAATCACCACTCAGGAAAAGGATCTGGCTGTCATTGTGGATAGTACATTGAAAACTCCATTGTGCAGCCATGGCCAAGAAAGCAAATAGAATGCAAGAAATCATAAGGAAAGGAATAGAAAATAAAGCCAAAGATATTATAATGTCTCTGTATTGCTCCATGGTGTGACTGCACCCTGAATATTATGTGCAATTCTGGTTGCCATATCCTAAAAAGGATATAGAGGAACTGGAAAAGGTACAGAGAAGAGCAACCACAATGGTAAAGGGGATGGAAGGATATGCCTACGAGGAAAGACTTAAAAAGTTAGGGTTCTTCAACTTGGAAAAGACACGGCTGAGGGGAGATATGATAGAGTTATATAAAATAATAAATGCAATGGAATGGGTAAACAGAGATCAACTGTTTACTCCTTCATAAAGTAGAAAGATTAAGGGACACACAATGAAGCTACAATGTGGAATTTGTTACCAGAGGATGTAGTAAAAGCTGTTAGTGTAGCTGGGTTCAAAACAGACTTGGATGAATTCCTGGAGGAAAAGTCCATAAAACATTATTAAAAAGAACTGGGGAAATCCACTGCTTACTTTGGGGCATGCCGCATGGAATGTGTATATCTTTGGGAACCCGAAAGGTACTCAAGGCCTGGAATGGACACAGTTGGAAACAGAATACTGGGCTTGATGAACCTTTGGTCTGACCCAGTATAGCATATCCTATGTTCTTATGCTCATATTAGAGCTAGACTATTTGAAATTTTTTAAATCAAGCATAATAATTTATAAAAGATTCTTGTTTGAATTGGCAACCAATGTAAATAGGGCTACCCTTGTACTTTCTTATCAGTTGCAAGAGTCCATAGAATAAGCTTAGAGGTAGTATTCTGCAATAATTGTAAACTCTTGCACTGTTTATTGCCATATAAATTATTTAGGCATACCAGCTAATCTAGTTATGGTAACATCAGGTCCCAAGCTAAGATTCCAGAAGGTCGAGGCCGCGGAGCAAATGTGCGCACGGCCCAGGGTAACCGGGGGGGCGGCAGGACGCTACCCCCCCTTGGGCCGTGACACCGTGGTGGCCTGGAGGCAGGCCAGAGCGGTGGCGGCTGCCCCATTGGCTCCCGCGGCCTGCCTGGAGGCGGGGGGGAGCCAATGGAGTTGGGGGGGTGGGATCAGCCACACAGGAGTACGGGGATGCGGCGTGGCTCCGGCCTTTTCCAGGTCGGAGCCAGCGGAGTCGGGTGCCCGCCCGCCCGCCCTAGTGTTTGGGTGGGGGTGGGGTAAAGGGGGTTTGGGGTGTTGCAGCTGGGGGGGGGTGGCGGTATCCCGGTGGTTACCGGGTTCCCGAGACGGCTCCACGCCTTTGGGCGGGGGTGGGGTACCCCTGCCCGGACAAACCCTCAGGATTTTGCTAGTAATATGGCGAAGCCGGACGAGGGAGGGCTAGGCTGTTTAGCCGGGGCCCGGACTCAGCAGAAGCGGAAGCAGCGTCACCTTGCTACTCACATGGCTGGTGAGTGCTCGCACTCCGCTAACGGGGGGGGGGGGGGGTAATTGTGATTGTGTTGGATTGTAGTTTGGTTATTGTTAAAGGTTAATAAAGCTGCGACCAGTTTAAGCCCAGGATGTTGTGTGTGTTTTGATTGTAAGGGTGAAGGGGGGGTATGGAGTGGAGTGGCCTAGTGGTTGGGGCAAGGTACTTCAGGCCAGAAGGTCAGGGGTTCAAATCCCACTAGAGGACAGCAACCTTGGGCCAGAAGGACTGGGGTTTCTAGTCCCACAGGTGCTCCTTGTGGTCTTGGGCAAGCCACTTAACCCTCCATAGCCCATGTTCCCTGTAAAATAGTTATCTCCAAGTTATAATGCCCTGTTCAATGTAATTTCAGTTTGTTCAATGTAATGTTTGTTCAATGTAATGTTCACGCATTACCAGCAACGCTCTCTAATTCAGCATTCCCATCTTCTACTCACCACCTACGGAATCTCTCCAGCCCCTTCGTCCTCCCACAGACGCCAACTCTGCTACCAGCCTTGACGCATCCGTCTCGATCCAGCATTCCCAACAAGTTCAGCTAATTAACAAGATGAACTGCACCAAGCTTCCAGCTAACCTAATTATCCAGCTGACTCCCGGTTTAGCCTGAGTGTCTTCAGCTTTCAGATACTGCTCAAGTTGGTAACATTGTTTTCTATTTCTAACAACCGTCCAAGACAACATTGTTAAATACAAATAGCTAGTGTTAGAGGTAATATAGCTCCCTATTTTGCTACTGTATCATATTTTATAATATGTGCTAACTTTACTTACTAAAGCTGCAATACCCCACCCTAGCTCCCACTGCTCTATTTGTCTAGACAGATATTCTCACTGTGCATAGATAACTCTCCAATAGCCTCTAGACCAAAATGGCTATCACAATCTCCCCCACACTAAGGCTACTTTACATCAGCATCACTATAACAACATTAATCATCCTGACCCACAGCCTAAATAACAACAATCTCAAAAACATCCCAATCATACATAGATTACCTCGATTTAATCCAACCCCATGGAACTACTATCATCCCAAAGTGAACCACAGTAGACTAATCCACATAAACTATACCATACCTCCCCAACCAAATAACCAAAATGTCATTAAAAATATAAAACCGTTATCGTTCATATTAATAAATGCTAGATCAATGAAAAATAAACTCCCCATTTTCACAGACATTCTAACCGACCTAAAACCAGACATACTGTGCGTCACAGAGACATGGTTGACAGATGCAGATAATGTCCTTATAAACCAGCTAAATAATAAAGACTACGACATCTCATATACACATAGGGGTCTGTTTACTAAACGGCGCACTTGTACGGGGCGCACATGAGCGCTCTAAAAGATGTATTTAAGTGCTCTTAAGCGCCCCGTACGAGTGCGCGGCACATTAACGGGTCCCGCAAGCGTGCGCCGACAACGCGCACGTTTGCGGGGCGGTAATGTGCGAAAGAGGCGTGCCAAGGCGAAATGAGGGCGGAGGAAGGCCCCCTAGGGGCGGAGAGACGGGGTCAGTGGGCGGAATGTGGGAGGGGAGAGACTCGCCGCACAGGAGCGTGCCCGAATCTGCAGAGAAATTTACCGCCAGTGAGACACTCGCGTTAGAGGTGCTGTGCAGGGAAAAGAAACCGTTTCCGTCAGCAATGTGCAGCACAATAGTGGAAGCCCAGGAACCGTGAGCAGTGTGATCTATGTGCACAGATCAAACGCCGTAATGTCACAGGGCACTCACCACACGGGCGCCGCGCACCTTAGCGCAGCTGTCAATCACAGCTTCTGTTCTTCACGACGGAACGCCCACTCCTTATACGGCACCCGCTCGGTACCGCGGACCGCACAACACCGGCCTTTTAGTAAACAGACCCCATAGAAACCACAAAAAAGGAGGTGGTGTTCTAATGATGACAAAAAAAGATCTAAAAGCTAGAAAACAACCATCTAACTTATCTACAAACATTGACGCTATCATTATGAAAGTAAGCCATCTTAGAATCTGTCTAATTTACAGACCGCCTGACCAACAATCAGAAAACTTAGACACCATAATAGAACTCCTCAGTTCCTCCACTGACAACAATCCAATAATTTTGCTCGGTGATTTTAATCTCCCCTCCCTGCCAGCATCATACTCTACCTTCTTCCTAGAAGCAATAACAGACATGGATTATTACCAAATAATTAACACTGAAACTCATAACAAAGGAAATACACTAGACCTTGTCCTCCTCCCTGAAGTACTCCACAAAACATTTAATCCTACCACACTCAAATGCACCCCAACTCCATGGTCGGACCATCATCTCATTAACTTCAGCATTACAATTAACATCACAACAGATAAAAATAGACCAACAAACATCCCAACCTCAAGATTCAGAAAATTCAATGAAGAAGAGTTCTTGGATCTAATAATCCCTCATCTATCCCCATCGCCACTTGATCTGGATGATGCTGTAGCAAACTGGCATAAAACTCTCAATCATGCAGCCTCTAATAACCATGTCAGTAGAAAGAACACACATACTGGAGTCGGTAATGCCCCTTGGTTCAACAACACATTAAAACAATTGAAAAAGGAACTAAGAAAAGCTGAGGTTAGATGGCGGAAAAATAAAAACTCCATTAATAGTGAGATTTTCCACAATCAGCTTAAATTGTATAAGGAAGCAATAGACAATGCCAAGAAAAATCACCATGCATCTATCCTGACAAACTCATTAAACAGACCAAGAGAATTATTCTCAATTGTTCAAAAACTAACGAACAACACTAACAACTCCAGCAATGATATCACAGAAATCTCACCTCAAACATTGGCTAATTACTATATAAATAAAACTAAGCTCCACCCTTCCCTACCTAACATCATACAAACAGATCATACCCATTATATAGATGAATGGTCTGAGTTCAACCACATATCTAAGGACGTACTTAAGAACACCATAAATAATATCAACACAACAACATCCTACCTAGACCCATGTCCAGTATCCTGGATAAAGAAATCACTCCCAACTTTATCCTCCTTCATCCTACCTATAATCAATTTATCACTAAAAACTGGATATCTACCTTCAACACTAAAACACGCTCAGATCCGCCCAATACTTAAAAATGCTACCCTTGACAAAACATTACCTAACTCATATAGACCCATATCAAGTATTCCTTTCATGGCAAAACTAATTGAGAAAGTTGTACAAATTCAGACCCAAGAATACATTGACACCTCAGCTCCACTCGATGAACAACAATATGGTTTTCGCCCACGACATGGTGTTGAGACGCTCTTAACAGTACTCATTGACACCCTTGTAAGAGGAATAGACAATCCCAAACAAGCATTCTTACTTCTATTCATAGACATCTCTGCGGCATTTGACAGCGTTAACCATGCTTTAATGCTCAATAAACTCAATCAAATAGGAATAAAATCTACAGTTCTTAATTGGTTTTCTTCTTATCTAAGCAATAGAACACAAACAGTAAAAATTGGTAACATGACATCTGAGACATACAATCAGGAACTAGGTCTCCCTCAGGGATCGGCATTATCAGCACTCCTTTTTAATATCTATATAAAGCATGTCTGCAATATATTTAAAAAATTCAAGGTATATTACCACTTATATGCAGACGACATAATGATGTACATCCCATTTACAATCCCCAACATACCACTCCAATTGCTCACAGAGTGTTTTAACGAACTCTCTACATGGCTAAATGAAAATAACCTCTACATCAATCATGCAAAAACAGAAGCCCTTATTGTAACAAAAAACCTCTTATACTCACCTCCCACACACATTACTCTACAAAACCAAGAAATCAAACTAAAAAATGAGGTACGATATCTAGGTGTAATACTTGATACACATCTTAACATGGAAACACAACCAAGAAAGTATACTTCAAACTTAAAGTCCTGAAGCAACTTCGCCCACTAACGCACTTACAGGACTTTCAGCGCATAATACAAGCCATAATTACTCCCCATTTTGACTTTGCAAACCTAATACTACTAGGCACAACAAAACAAAACTTGAAAAGACTCCAAATTGCACAAAATGCTGCGGCTAGAACCATTATGAAGGTCCCCCCATTTCAACACATCACACCGATCCTGGCGTACTTACACTGGCTACCGATACAAAGCAGAATAATATAAATCCCTAATAACTACATTCAAAACTCTAAACAACATGGCTCCACCTACTCTGTTCAACCTAATCACTAAAGAACCTGCCAAATCCCAACACAGGAGAGATCACACAAACAAACTAAAGACTCCAAAGGAATTTATAAAAGCCAGAAAGACAACAAACAATAAAGCATTCTCACATGCAGCCCCCATTCTATGGAATGCCCTTCCAGACGAAATTAGATCTCTCTCAGAGATCATCGAATTCCGCAAAAAACTTAAAACACACCTGTTCACCTCACACTACGGACATCTATCAAACACACCTACCCAACAAGAAAACGGATAATACAAGGCCAGTCCTCTTAAGTCAATTCGGTCTTGACATAGGATCTGAAACACAAATGCTTATATATTACGACTCAACCATGTTTCACTTACAGCTGTATATAGTTTTCTCTCTGTTCCACGTAAACAGTTCATATTGTTTCAAGTAATGTAATTTAAGATGTTATGGTTTAAAGCTGTTCTATGTAATGTAATATAAGTTGTTTCAAATTGTTCCCTGTATTAACAGATGTTGACCTGTTACATTGTTGTTCTATGTAAACCGCACCTGATCTCTGGAAGGTGCGGTATATAAGAAACTGTTTAATTAAATTAAATTAAAATTAAACCACACTGATGCAGAATAGCACAGTATATAAGAGAATGTAAATAAATAAATAAAATAAATGGGGGGGGGGGGGATGGCAGCAGGTCAGCCTTACCCAGTTATAATTTTCATATAAACAAGAGTGGGTCTGTCTAAGATGTAGCAACTTAAAAAACAAAAAACAAAACAACAAACCCAACCTTTTCTTATTATATAAGATATGTGTAAGTTTGTAGTAAGCGAGGAATCCAAGATGACTTCTAAAATCTTCAGTGTTGTAACAAGGGAAATTATTATACCAGAGAGAGAGAGAGAGGTGGAAATTCTTTCAGAATATCCTTAACAGAGATATTCAACCATGGTAAATTTTACTTCTATTTAAGCATAGCTCATGACTATGCAACTAATTCTCCACTCGTGTGAAAGTCTTATTAAGTAACTCGTACGTTTGAGGTAAATCTCTCTGTATTGGTACCAGAAGCAAAATATCAGCATAAGAAAATAATTAAAATACCAAGATCTTTCCAGTCTGCAAACTATATAGTAAGAAAAATGTTAAATAGTATGGGAGATAATGGGGAATCTTGCAGGACTCCAATCATTTTGCCATAAGTTTGCATATTTTTCTTAAAAGGTTCATAAAACAATTCAAAACTACACCTGCATTCAACTTGTCTAGAAGCTATGAACCAACTAACTGGGGGACAGATTATAATAAATCCGGTGCCGATCGGGCGCGCCCGCGCCTGGCGGGCCCGCGCCTGAGGGCCTCGCCAGAGGGCCCTTTGGCGTGGCCCTTAGGCAGGGCACGGCAGGCACCCACAGCCCATATGCTCAGTGACTTTAACGTTCCTGCTCTCTCTCACTACCTCAAGTAAGATTATATAGCCCACTGTATATACTGCTAAGTAGCCTTATCTCTGAAGCCTCTCATGTAATTGTATACTACTGAATAACCATCTCTCCTAAGTAGTGTGTATACTGCTATTTAGCCTTATTTCTGAAACCTCTCGTGTAATTGTGTCTCTCTATTTAGCCTTATTTCTGAAACCTCTCGTGTAATTGTATACTAATTGAATAATTGTATTCTAATTGAATAACCACACCTCTCAGAAATTTCTCACATAATTTATATCCCACTGAACAGCCTTGTCTCCAAAACTTAGTTCAGAGATAGATATATATCTGAAATCTTTCATATCCCACTGCATACTACTGAATAGCCATTCCTCAAAAATACTCTCTTATTGATATTTTTTGACTCCATCTATATGCATTTTGCCTGCCTCACTCCTCTAAAATAGAACACAATTTCCAGCTGTGTTCACCCTCCCCTCCTCACACATCCAAAATAGTGCAAAATATTGCACAATCTCCCTTTAACAACTTCCAGTAGTCAGTGACACCCACCAACGCAGCATAGACTCACCACCATCACCTTAACATCAAATCCGACACCAGTTCTACAACATTCAAAAACAACACGGAAATGGCCCCACCTATCACGGCCATAATGAGCGGCCTCCTTATCTTCTCTTGGCTGATCATCGAGTCCTTAGCCCTATTCCACACTACCAATCAAATTCCAATTCTCCAGCACCATGCCAAAACGTGGACAAATTATTCTTATCCTCACCACCTAAAGAACAATCACACACGTCAATCATATTTATTACACATAGCCCTCCAACATGCCAAGCAAACGAAACCAGAGAAACCCACTCCACTTCTTAACTGCGCCCTTATAAATGCGAGATCAATTCGTAATAAATGGCCAGTTGTCACTGACTTAATTGCTTCCCACAACCTGGATATTCTTTTGGTAACTGAAACGTGGTTATCGGACGTAGATAATGTAATCCTCAACCAATTACTACCCAACAACTTCACAATCCACTCCCGTCATAGAGAAATCAAAAGAGGAGGAGGGGCCCTTAT
Source organism: Ichthyophis bannanicus (assembly GCA_033557465.1). Classification (NCBI taxonomy): domain Eukaryota; kingdom Metazoa; phylum Chordata; class Amphibia; order Gymnophiona; family Ichthyophiidae; genus Ichthyophis; species Ichthyophis bannanicus. Next base: position 619,516,163 of record CM066034.1, on the reverse strand, counting down.
TTTGACCAAAACTGATTTGCATTTTCATACAACAGACTCCTCCAGCACCAACAACCTTGATATCTTATCCATTGCAAATGACCAATGCGCCATCAACCTTTTATATAGAGCACCCTCATCCTCAACTGATGATCTCTCCAACATTCTCGACCTAGCAGCCAACACTCGCAACCCCAACCTATCAAACTGGATACTAGGAGATTTCAACCTCCCATCACTTCACTCCAGTCATGCCACTGCCCTTCTAGAAGCGATCAATGATCTGGGCTACAGACAAATTATCACCGAACCCACCCACACTAAAGGGAACATACTTGACATGATTTTTGCCCCCCTGTCAGCACAAGAACCAAATGAAGAACTTGTGACATCTCTCACCTCTGTACCATGGTCAGATCACAAGCTAATCAATTTCATCATACCTATCAACAACAGTTCACTACACAATAATGAATCTCCAAGCAACTCAACAAACACTGCTTCTCGAAACTTCAAAGCCTTCAATAAAGATCTCATACTGGCAGAAACTCTTCCTCTATTCAACAATGCAACTCTCAACCTAGACAATTTAATCTCCTCATGGAATAAGTCTCTTAGTTCCATTGCGCAAAATCCTACCAAGAACAATATCGCAAAGAAAAAAAACACTCTCCATGGTTCTCACCTGAACTGCGTGTCTCCCGGTCACATTTACGGAAACTAGAGAAAAGATGGAAGCGGTCCCACTCCACTGAAGACCAGTCAGCATACAAAACTCACCTTGCAATCTACAGAGAAGCCATCCTAACAAACATGAAACAATACCATACCGACACTCTCAAAAGATCACTAAACAAACCACGTGACCTTTTCGAACTAGTTAAATCATTCTCTAAGGAACCATCCCCATGTCAACCTAAAGAGATCCACCCACAAGAGTATGCCAACCATTTACAATCCAAGCTACTTCAAACTGATAAAATTACCACATTCATAGCACAAGACATCCCTAGTCCAACTTCCCTTTCTAAGTTCTCCACACCATCCAAGAAACTTGTGGAAGATACTATTGCAGCCCTCAATACCACGACTGCACAAACTGACCCCTGCCCCGCATATTGGATTAAAAATTTACGAACAGAACTCAGCCCACTGATCACAAAAATGATGAACTTATCATTCACAACTGGATCCTTCCCTGCAGCACTCAAGCAAACATCCATCAGACCGCTCCTGAAGAACCCTAAACTTGACCCAAGCAAAGTTGAATCCTACAGACCCATAGCCAGTATACCTCTCTTAGCCAAAATAATCGAAAAGGAAGCACAAAGGCAACTTCAAGACCACATAGATTCAACCTCCCCACTAGACCATCGTCAACATGGATTCAGGGAATACCATGGCGTCGAAACACTACTTACCTCCCTCTTCAATAAAATCGTCACAGGTATCGACAACATCCGTCAAGGTTTCGCTCTCATCTTCATAGACATCGCTGCAGCCTTTGACTCTGTACACCATGGTCTGCTAGTAGAACGACTAAAAGAAAAGGGCATAAATGGCATCGCCCTCGATTGGTGCAGGTCATACCTTGAAGACAGATGGCAACATGTAAAATCAGGATCAGGATCTTCCGAACCCTTCCATCAACAACAGGGCGTCCCACAAGGATCTTCCCTATCTTCTCTTTTATTTAACATTTACATGCAACCCATTTTCAACATAATCGGATCATTCAAGGTCGACTGTCTAATTTACGCTGATGACATCCTCCTCTTCATGCCATTCTTCACAGAGCAAATGGACCTTTCACCACTGATTGAATGTTTCAACGCAGTCTCCGAATGGCTTCTGTCCCAAAATCTTAGGATACAACACAAAAAGACTGAGGTGCTATTCATCACCAGAGACCAGAGTTTCTGCCCTCCACCTCATATAAAGGTCAATGAGGCTGAGCTCCAAACCAAATCAACAATTCGGTACTTAGGAGTCACCCTCGATCAACATTTAGATATGAAAACCCATATATCCAACATAGTCAGAGCCATTTATTTCAAAATCCGGTCCCTTAGACACCTGCAATCCCTTCTAAACCCTGAAGACTTCCGGACAATATACCAATCCCTGATCTTACCACACTTTGACTTCGCCAACGCTATTCTTCAAGGTCTCCCTCAATCAACACTCAACCCGTTGCAACTTGCCATGAATGCCGCAGCCAGAGTCTTAGTGGGAGCAGCAAGATGCAACCATATAACGCCTATCCTAATACAGCTGCATTGGCTCCCCATTCAAGGAAGGCTTATATTCAAATCTTTGTTACTCACTTTCAAATCCATCCATGGCATCACCTCCCCTTCATTAACCGATATCATCCAACCCATTCCTCCCAACAGAACAAGGAGATCCCTATCTACAAATGCACTACTAATCCCAAAGGCTTCAACAAAGTACACAACCGCAACATCTAACAGGGCATTCAGTATCTATGCCCCAAAATGTTGGAACGCATTACCACCAGGCATCCGTGCAATTACTGACCTAACACAATTCAGAAAGGCTCTCAAATTCCATTTATTTACACAGTACTACCAGATTAACCTAACCCCTACCTAATTGCCTCTCCTCTTACCTCCTCAAGATAACATCTCAACCCTACTGTACACATGTAACATCCTAAATTCTCAGCAATCAATCTCATTGTACATATGTAAGTAGTTCAGTTTGCATCCCCCGCGTTATCCAAGTTGTTACTCCTGTTCTCTGTAAAGCAAAACATGTTATCCAAGTTGTTACTCCTGTTCTATGTGAAGCCAAACAGTTTGTTATGGCCATTTTGTTGTATGTAAACCGCGCTGACAATAGTGCGGTATATAAGAAATTGTAATAAATAAATAAATAAATAAATATGAAAAATAGGCAAAGATGGCCAATCTCAATCAAAAATAAGTTTATGGTTAGAAAATGGGATACTCTATAGATTAGATGTATGATCTAATGTCTGTTTCAATGCTACAAAATTCCAGAGTTCTATAAATAGTTGGATAGCTAGTGATATTTATAATGAATATTTTCTGATGTTCAAAATATTTCACTATAGGACACAGTTCTGCTTGTCATACCTCTCCTGAAAGAATGGATTATTTGTGAATCATAATACCTTTTATTTGACCAACCTAAGGTTGTTGAAAAATATATAATTATAAGATATTATATTTTCTTGAACCTTTAATGTTTATATTTATGTTTATTTAAAACTTTATATACCACCCATTACAGGGTATCAGAGCGGTTTACAAATTAAAAAATTACAAAAAATGTTGCAGAAAAAGAAAAGAGAATGCCAATTTAAAAATTACAAAATGGGGGAGAAAGGACAAAGAGAAAGAGGAAGACAAGACAACCAATAAAATAAAAGAAAAAAGAAATTATCAATTAATTTTATTCTTGCTACTTGGGAAGGGAGAGAAGAAGGGAGAGGAAGATCAAAAGTTGTACAGAAAAGGTGTGTTTTTAATTGAGTTTTAAAGGATATGAAAGAGGGGTCCAATCGGAGGGCGGGAGGGAGCGAGTTCCAGAGTCACGGTCCAAGGAAGTATAAAGCGGAGGATCGTGTGGACTCTAGGTGGGCCTGAGACGGGGAAGGAAGGAACATACGGTTAGAGTATATAGAGCGGAGAGAACGATGGGGAGTGTGAAGACGTATCTGGTCGGCAAGGTATAGCGGAACACCAGTGTGAATAGTTCTGTGCACAAAAATAAGAATTTTAAACTGTATACGATATGGAATAGGGACCCAATGTTGCTGTAAAAGAAGAGGGGTAACATTATCAATGCAGGATGTGTGGCTAAGGATACGGACAGCAGTATTCATAACACGTTGAATGCGAGAAATTTGAGATTGAGGAAGACCAGCCAAGCAGACATTACAGTAATCAAGACGTGAGAGGACTAAAGAGAGGGGTAGGGTAGCCATAGAGGAAGAAGAAAGGAAAGGAGGGACAGCACAGAGTTATTTTAGAGCAAAAATGGAACGTTGGACAATGGATGAAATATGACCTTTAAAGGTGAGAGCAGAGTCGAGGGTGACACCGAAATATCTAAGAGAGGAGACCAAAGGGATAGGTGAAGAAGAAAGTACAGGTATAAGAAGGGAAGGGGGGCAACCGAAGGTGAACCAGATCGCTGAGGTTTTTTTTAAGGTTGATATGAAGAAAATTAGAGGAAATCCAAGAGGCAACGGCAGAGAGGCAATTGTTAAAAGAGGTGATGTCGGGGGGCGGAGCCTGATGTCCAGCGGGTAAGACGCTTCGCGCTGAAGCTCCTGAGAGGCCTACTTAGAATCCTGACTTAATACCTATACAAACTTACTATTTCGCTCCGAGCTGACCGGGGTACCTCGGGGGGGATGGCGGCCCATAAACCAGCGCGCTTGGACTTCGGGTCTCCTTCTTCTTCTCATGGAAAACGCTCCAAAACAGAGGTGTCCTCCCCACAGAAGATGGCTCCATTTCGTGAAAACCCCGAAATGCACCTGGAGATTTTAGAGGAAATACGCGGCGTGAAGGAATTGGTGCAGTCCAATGGAGAAGCGCTTCGAGCCATGCGAGAAGACTTTGGAGTGCTCCAGGACCGACTTGAAAGTCTCTCATTACGGCAGGACAACATGGCGGGGGTCCTCGACTCGCACGCGGTGCGCTTGGGCAAACTGGACAAGGCTGAGCGCCAGATACAGAATCTTCAAAAGGAGTTAGAAGATAGCAATAATCGAGCCCGTCGCAACAATGTGAGGCTCATTGGAATACCGGAGGGGGTGGAAGCAGGAGATATAAGAGAATTCCTGCTCAAAACTCTTCCCTCCTTGCTGAAGATCACTTTTCATAGAGAACTGGAAATCGATCGTGCACACCGTGTTCCTACCCACATGGCGCTCAACCGAACGACCCCCCGGCCTATTATCTTTCGCTTGCTACGATATCAACAAGTGGAACAAATTTTAAATGCTGCCCGGGCGAATCATCATTTGGAATTTGAAGGTCACAAAATCTCCTTCTTCCCTGATTTGGCAAAGCCTACCGTTGACCGTCGGAAGAAACTCCTTGCTTTTCGCCCTCGACTTCAACAGCTACAGGCTCGCTTTGGCCTGTTGTATCCTGCGAAGCTCCGAGTGACTCTCCACAACCAAACCAGGACATTCGAAGATCCTGATCTACTGTCAACATTTTTAGACTCCAAAGAAGCAGAGCAGATGCGCTAATCCAAAAACTTGGACTTTTATCTGCCGGCTCTGTCCGCCATTTTGAAGGGCCCGATGCGGCGGTCATAGCCAAGCACAGAGACTACCTGGACTTTCTTTCTTTCTCTATATGACTTTTTTGTTTTTTGGTCTCCTATCCCTCCATGAGGTGTGCCTCGGTCGGATTCGGAGCACGCACAGTCCTACAGGTTATGTGTTTTTTCAATTTCGGCCTTCTCTGGGGTTTCTCCCCGCAGACACATGGTCGCCAGTAATTTCTGGGGTTCTGCTTCTTCTCTACCGCACCGCGGTTTTCTTTTTAATGTGGGGCGCTTCATTGAATTATTTTAGCTTATTTTCTTTTATGTCATGTGTACAGCCAGATACAGTCAATATGAGGGACATTGTGAAATTATGTGCGCTATCATGCTCAGAATTTTAATTTTTCTGAATGGCCTTATGTAAAATCTTATCACTCAATGTAAAAGGCATTAATAGTCCAATCAAAAGAAAGAAAATCCTTAGCTATCTTAGCCATGAGCATGCCGATTTAGTGTTTCTTCAGGAAACGCATCTAAACTCTGCTGAAACACTGAAACTCAATGCTAAGCCTTATATGGTGGCTGCCTATTCTCCCGCCGTTTCCAAACGGTGCGGGGTAGCCATTCTGGTTAAGAAGTCTTTGCAAGCTACTGTAATTGATACTAGCGCTGACAAGGAGGGTAGATGGGCCCGTGTACACCTTAAGGTTGGAGATAGTGAATTCACGTGTATTTGCATTTATGCCCCGAATCTGGACAACCCTGCTTACTATGCAAGTATTGCGCAGTTGGCATAGGCCTCTGCCAATGCTCCATTAATACTTGGTGGTGATTTTAATCAAGTGTTCCATTACTCTTTTCTTCTCAAGCAAGGCGTTCGTTGGCTGGAAGAACCAGTACCGAATAGACCTGTGTGGCTAGACATAGAAGAGGATCTTTGCAAACTGATTCCTCTTACTTTTCTCCCTGGTATGACTCTCCCATCAGACTCCCACTATCCACCAATGCTTTTAGACACTTTAGGTGCCTTTAATACTCTTATGCAATCTTTAGACTCCCGACTCTGTCCGTTCGACAGACTCCCGCTTTGGTATAATATTCGATTTCGAATACAAAATAAGTCGATGGCGTGGAGCCCCTGGTACACTAGGGGCATTTGGATTCCTAGCCAGTTGTTCCATGATGGTCGCTGGAAAGCTTTTAGTGAATTGCAAATTGAATTTGGTCTCCCAGCGAAATACTACTTTCAGTCGGTGCAACTTCAGCATAGCCTTCGGAGTGCTAAGGTACTTCCGCCATCGGCATCCCCTACACAAGGTTGATCGGAGACTACCCGATCTATCGGTAGTTCACCGGGTGTAGCATCCAATTTTTACAAAACCTTATGTAATGCTATAACTAGCGATACCCCTATAGCGCGGAAAGCATGGGAGAGAGAATTGCATGTGACTTTGACCTCGGAGCAATGGAGCCTTGTCTGGAGCAGAGTGACACGGGTTTCCCGATCCGCCTCACTCACTCAGACACTCTTCTTTCTAGCCCACCGGTGTTTTTACACTCCTGACAGATTAGCCAAATGGAACACTACTCAGGGCAATAGTTGTTGGACTTGCCATGCGGCCATTGGTTCACTACCTCATGTTAAGTATGAATGTCCCGCACTACAGTATTACTGGCGTCGGGTCTGGGGTCGTCTCCAGTCTATTTTGCACTTTCAAGAGCCCCTTTCTTGGAGGATAGTGGGACTTCGCCCAGTTGCGGGGATCCCCTCTCTTCCAAAAACGGCTTACTTCCTTTTGGACTTTATGCTTGGCATTGCTATTTCCCTAATTAAGAAATACTGAAAATAGCTCCCATCTGAGCCCCAATGAATGGTGGAATCATGTCTGTCTCTACAGTAAATATGAACAAATACCTCGTATGTTTGCTTCCCCCGTTCAGACTCCTCATCATTGGTCTAAATGGAAGATGCTCAATGACTATGTACATTCTGCTAAATGCTTTCATCTGACTGTCTAACTTTGTATATATTTCTGTCCCATGATCATTCTGTATCATTCTGTATCGTAGATACTCTTTTGATCGTTTTGATGTATAATCACTGTTAATTGGAAGCGCTCACATGCTGACATAATCGGCTAGAGAAGAAGCATCGGGGTGGGGGGTAATTGGGTTTACTTTTCCTTATTGTATACTTGTTTTGTCTCCTTTGGTGTGTTGTTTCTTTTGTTTGTTGCAAAATGAAAATAAAAGTTAAAAAAAAAAAAAAAAGAGGTGATGTCTGGAGCAGATGCATCAGTATGGTACAAGAGAAAGATATCATCAGCGTAATAGTGAGCAGAAACACCGTGTTGCTGAACCAAGAGAGTGAGGGGAGCCAGAAAGATGTTAATCCCATTTCCACAACCAAGGCCACACAAGAAAGCTAGATAAAATTCTACAGTGATCTGGAGGCAATGTATGTGCCAGGGTCATTAAGAACTTTTCAAGTGCTAACTATTGATGGTATCATACTGCTTACAGAGTAAGGAGAAATACTGCAAAGTTAGGCTGAATACTATGAGATCCTTGAACAACATTTTCTTGTACTAATGAGGTAGTTAACCATCTTCCATATGCTGGATATCAGTATATCTCTTGCAGATCCTTTAATGCTAATTCCTAAAAGTACTAGGGATGTGCTTTTATTTTGAAACAAAAGAGGCAAAAGTGCACAACATTGAAAAAAAAATACGAAGATGAAAAAAACAAAACAGAAAAAAACAAAACAAGTGAAAATGTTTGGCCTAAACATCTCTAAAAAGTTCTCTTGTTTCCTGAAGGATCACAGATTTGGAACCCCATGCCTACAAGCTATGCATATGTAGATGTGTGGTTTGTGAAGGAAATGCAACTCTGAACATTGCATATGCTAAGGAGGTGATTATGAGACAGTGCGTCATTTATAATTTATTTTTCCTACTACTGCTACTGCTTTATCATTTCTATATTGCTACTACACATAGGCAACATTGTAAAAATAAATGTAACTATCCCGCTATTCCTGTTTAAGGAAGAGCAGATTACTCAATATCAAGATTTATTTCTGACTAGGATGTCTAAGCCAGAATGTATAAAAAAAAAAAAGCAGGCACGTCCAGGTATAGACATGATTTCACAAACGTGGATGTGCCCAGTATGGACGTCTGTGGGGGCATCTACATAGATACCCCCAGATTAGTATTTCAGAACCTGGATGACTAGGAATAGCCTAATAGAGTTGTGGGCTAGAGTAGAATACTTTATTCTTTACACCCTCTGGATGTTTTTCAGCCAAAATGAACACTTTTCAGATTCTTGTTCATGCCTGGGCAGATCTAAACTTAAATGCAGCTACAGGTCATTTTTGATTAGGAGTGGATGTCTAGGTTCCTGGGAATTCATTTATTTAACAGGTTTTTTATTCTACTTTATCATTTCAGTCAAAGCAGTTTACATTGTAACTTAAACTTAGTAATGTACATTAAACAGGGACATTGATAACTTGGATTTTTCTAAGACAATGGAGAGTTAAGTGACTTGCCCAAGGTTACAAGGAGGGCTATTGGGAATTGAACCCTGGTCTCTTGGCTCCCTAGCCTATGTTTTAATCATTAGGCTACTCCCCCATTCTAGCCATATCTCCACCATACCATTTTCAGACTTGGGTATCCTCACACTGGGGACATCCACAGACTCAGCTTCTAAAATGGCTCTGGAAATGTCTTTGTGCTTTGGAAATCTCTATGCCTGCTTTCAGATGTTTAAAACACAAATAGGACTTCCAAAATGATGCAAAAGAATAAACGATGGCAGCTAAAGATCTGCATTAACCATTGAGTCTGCCCAGTAAGGTGTTCAGGGTTGTAATTGCTGCTTTGTGTGGATTATCATTATTATAACATGTACATAATCATTATTATAACATGTACATAATCTGTATATAGTTTGATAATGATTATAATCATTATTATAATAATAGTTTAATAATGATATTATTGATAATGATAGTTTAATAATGATTATAACATTATTATAATCATTATTATAACATGTACATAATCTGTATATAGTTCCCCTCGTTCCTCCATGTTTTGAATATCCTGTTCTATGTAAGCTCAATGTACCATTACATTGTAGTATGTTTGTTGTAACTGTAAACCGCACTGATTATAATAGCGTGGTATATAAGAAATCTAAATAAATTATTCCAGCTCTGTTTTTACTTAGGGTTGTAACTCTCTCTCCATGCAGACTACCCTGCTAACTGCTGCTCTATGCAGGTTACCCTCAAAGCTTTTTTGAAGTGTGAAAGTCATTTAAGTTTGCTTGAATATTCTTTCTTGCTATATAAGGATCATCTGTGTTTCTCCTCTGCCTTTTAGAATTCCATCACTTTTTTGTCCTTACAACTTCCACTAGGAGTGCAGTCCAGGCATCCACTAGCCTTTCTATGAAAACACCAATTTTTAAAGAGGGTTCCAGGGGTAATCTGGGAAAGTACAGGGCAGTGAACCTGACATCATAAAATAATGAGTGGTATGGAACAGGTAAACGTAGACTAGTTGTTTACCCCTTCAAAAAGTAGAAAGACTAGGAGACACGAAAATGAAGCCACTATGTGGCACGTTTAAGTCTAATTGGAGAAAATAGTCGTCATTCAACGTGTAAACAAAGTCTGGAATTTGTTTCAGATGATATTAAAGCTTTTAGTGTAGCTGGGTTCTAAAAAGGTTTGGACAAGTTCTTGGGAGAGAAGTCCATAAACCATTATTAAAGTGGACTGGGGAAATTCACTATTTACCCTTGGGATAAGCAGCATGTAATCTGTCTACTCTTTTGGAACCTGATAGTTTCTTATGACTTGAATTGGCCACTGCTGGAAACAGGATACTGGGCTTGATGAACTTTTGGTCTGACCTAGTATGGCATTTCTTATGTTCTTAAGTTTTTATGTAAGTAAAATTTACATTAAAAATTTCCTCCTTTCTGCTTCATTTTATGTCCTCTAGTTTTATAGCTTCCCAAATGTCTGAATGGTATCTCCCCTGTCCCTCCTTTCCTTTAGGGCAGGGGTGGCCAACTCCAGTCCTGGTGTACCACAATCTAGTCTGGTTTTCAGGATGCCCTTAATGAATATTCATGATGCATATTTGCTTCCACTCCCATTGTATGCAAATATATCTCATGAATATTCATGAGGGGCATCCTGAAAACCAGGCTGGATTGCGGTGCACCAGGACTGAAGTTGGCCACCCCTACTCTAGGGTATACAAATTCAGGTCTTCAAGCAGGGCCGGTATCAGAGTTGATTCAAGGTGTTAGTGCCCTAGGCAAACCTTAAGCCTTATGCCACCCCTGGCTGCCAGAATCTAGTGTTTAGCTTTGAATTTCTTGTTCTTTGCTGCCCCTCAGAAGCTGCGGCTCTAGGCAACTGCATTTTTGGCTGGTGGTTGGGCCAGCCCTGTCTTCAAATCTCCTCTCATACAGCTTCTGGCACACAACCCATGCCATTTTGGTCACATTCTTCTGAACCACTTCAAGGCTTTTTACATCCTTTGTGAGATACTGCCTCCGGACCTGAACATCTTACTCAAGTGAGGCCTTATAAATGACCTTTACAGGGGCATTATCACATCCTCTTTGTGGCTGGCAATGGCCCTCTCTATGCAGCCTATCATCCTCCTAGTTTTGGCAGTACCTTGTCACAATATTTTACAACAATGAGATCCTGAGAACTTTCACCCTCTATTACATAATTTTCCTTGTGATTTCTGCACCCCCAAGTGCATCATTTTGAACTTCTTTGCATTAAATCTTAATTGCCAAGTATCTTGCTTGTCTTCCCATTTTTGTAGATTATTTCTTATTTTGTCAAATCTCTCCAGGGATTGAAAATTTTTGTGTCCTCTTCAGAAAGCAAACCTTTCCTTCTAACTCTTAGGCAGCGTTACTTACAAAGATATTGAACAGAAATGGCCCCAAGACCAATCCTTGAAGCACTCCATTACTTATTTCTTTCTTCCAAATGAATTTCATTTCATAACACCTTCTGTCATCTGCCAATCAACCAGTTTCTAATCTAGTTCACTCCCTTGGATCCTAATTTCAGGCTGCTCAGTTTATTCATGAACCTCCTATGAGGAACAGTATCGAAGGCTTTGCTGAAGTACAAATAGACCACATCCAGCACATACCCTGAGTCTAGTTCTCTGGTCACCCATTGAATGAAATCAGATTTATCTGGCATGATCTGCCATATCGCCCAAGGATTGTAGAAATTTCACTATCCTTTCCTTTATTTTTCTATCCACCGAGGTAAGCTTATTGGCTTTCAAAGTCTCATCTCTTCTCTGTTACCAGTTTTATGAAAAGAGTCCATATTAACCCTTTGCCAATTTCTGCTCACAGCCTTTCTGCTTCCTTAATTCCTCCCACCCTGCCAGCTTCTCTTTCAAGTACTTCCCATTTTACTGAAGTCAATGTGTTTTGAAATCTAGGAGTTTTGTGTGTCTGGAATCTACTTTTGCTTTTCTATCAAACCATATCTTGTGGTGGTCAGTCCTGCCCAACTGTGCCCCCACCCAGACATTACCCTTTTTGAATATTAGATCTAGCATTGCCTCTTCTTGTGTGGGTTCCTTGACCATTTTTCTGAGCAGCACACCTTGAAGGACATCACTAATCTTTCAGTTTCTTTCTGTTTCTGCAGGTGGGATATTCCAATCCACATCTGGAAGGTTGAGACCTCCTAAAAAACAGCACTTTCACTTTTATTTCAAACTTCTGGATACCCATATCTCTCAGCTGAAGTCAGTAGACCATACTTTTGTGGATGGAAGCTCCATCTTCTCTTTCTAAGATAGCTTATATTGCTACCTCCTTTCTTCAAGTCCCCATGTATTTCAGTTCCTTTAATATTGGTTTTCACATAAAAGGCTACTCACCCCACCACTGAATATTGACCCCTATAGCCCCCATAATCCCTGAGTTCACAAGAACATGAGATGATATCTGCATATTGTGTATAATTAGCATCCTTTGCACCAATGAGATATGCCAGGAGATGAAGATAAAGATTAAAAAAGGTGGATGAAATAAAATAACCCCATAGGGTTCCAGCCTCAAAGTTGTAGCCTTGGTAATTTTGACAGGTCCCAGATTAATGATCACTAAATGCAGAACCTTTTATTATGTGAGACAGGACATATTTACTAAAGGTTTTAATATGTGTGGGTTGTTTTTTTGTTCATTTCATTTATTAGTTAATTTATTTTCTCTTGCAAAAAGCCCAATGCAGTATACAATAAAAACATACATAAAACATATGTTGAGTACCCTCAGCCCTTTTATTTCTGTGGGTGCAGTGGGACTTAACACACGTTAACCTTTAGTAAACATGCCCCCTATAGTTTAGACCAGTGTTTTTCAACCTTTTTTGTGCAAAGGCACACTTTTTTCATGAAAAAAATCACGAGGCACACCACCATTAGAAAATGTTAAAAAAATTTACCTCTGTGCCTATATTGACTATATATAAAGTAATTCTCTTGAATAGGAATCAAACACTCACACCAACCCCCCTCCCCTGCTGGTTCACTCACACCACCCCCCCCCCCTCCACTGCTGGTTCACTCACCCACCCCCTGTCACTTACTCACCCCTCCTGCTTGGTAACTCAATCACTTACCCCCCTCCCCTGCTGGTTCACTCACACCATCGCCCCCCCCCTTGCTGGTTCATTCACACCCCCCCCTCCACTGCTGGTTCACTCACACTCCCCCCCCCCCTTGCTGGTTCACTCACACTCCTCCCCCTTTCTGGTTCACTCACACACACACACACACCCTCTGCCCAAGCCGCTGCTTCTGCTTTGTACAGAGCAGCGGCTGCACTACACTTACATTGAAAAGTAAAGAGAAACTGTGTCAGGAGCCCTCCGGTCATCGCAGAGCCCGAGGAAGTGATGTCATGGGGGCGGGCTCCTCACAGGCTGTCTTTCCTTTTCAAATTAACTTTATTGCAGCTAAAGTTAATTTGAAAAGGAAAGACAGCCTGTGAGGAGCCCGCCCCCATGACATCACTTCCTCGGGCTCTGCATGATCGGAGGGCTCCTGACACAGTTTCTCTTTACTTTTCAATGTAAGTGTAGTGCAGCCGCTGCTCTGTAAAAAGCAGAACCAGCGGCTGCACTGCTATAGGGAATCGCGATCGCGTTCGCGCCGCGGACGTCGGCACAAAATCCGTTTTTTTGCTCTGGCCGCGCCCGATCAAGGGGCCAGAGCCAAAAACCGGGCTTTTCAATGGCCGGTTTTACAACTGTGCCGGCGGCAGCCGGCCTGGCCATGGAAAAACCGGCCAGGCCGGCTGAAAACGGTCCGGTTGGCAACCCTAATTTGTGAGCCGAGGCCACATGTTACGGATGAAATTGGAATTTTTCCCACGGCACACCAGACAATATCTCACGGCACACTAGTGTGCCGCGGCACAGTGGTTGAAAAACGCTGGTTTAGACCTCTTTTTGATCTTCCATTGGTGGAAAATCTGCTTGCTTTTGCACGCTTTGTAAGATTAGCTGTTGTAAATGGACTAGGATTAAGTTGTTTTAATATGTTTATTCTTTTATGTTTTATTAATTCTCTTTATTTTATATATTTATTTATTATGCTTTTCACTGCCTCATAGTTGATGAAAGATGGTTTAAAAATTGTGCCTTTATGCAATTCTAAGAAGAAATTTATTTGTTATTAGCCATTCTTGATATTTTTCTACCAATGCAATATTCCCAGGTCTCGCAGCTATGTCCTACATATAACAGAATTAATTATGCACTTGAAAGCGTTAAATCAGCCAACAAATTTATAGCAAATTAGGTGCAGCAGTCAGTGAAAATTTGATGAAATGAACTTCATGTATGAAGAAAATAGGATATTGAATGGTTTAGAACACACTAATACGGAATCTCCATAAATTTGAGATTTTATGGATTAAGGAACCCATGAAATTTGAGCTTCCACAGTCGATAACAAAAGGAAAACTGTTAGGTATTAGTTTACATTCAGATTTAATATGCAATCTCAAATTGTAATTAGAACATTTTTTCACAACTTTGGATTATCAGAAATCTGAAATTGTATGTTTCATGAGAGAATTTAGTTTAGTTTACTTCATTTTACGGCACAATGAAGTGGTTTGGCAGTTATGAGTATTGTTAAGAGATTAATTGCAAGGGTTCAATAGTTACAAGTATAACGATATTTATGGGATAGAAAAGTGATAACACTGGAAAAAAGCAAAAAAATTGTGGATGCTCTCCAAGATGCATTATTTAGACAAATGGTGATGGAACCAACCAGGGAAAGCTCAACGCTGGATCTAGTGCTCACCAACGGTGATAGTGTGTTGAATGTCTGCGTGAGTGCCCCTGTGAGCAACAGCGACCATCACACGGTGTGGTTTGAGATAAAAGCCATGGTACAGGCCAATCATAGCAAGCTCAAAGTCCTAAACTTCAAATACACTGACTTCAATAAAATGGCAGAGTACTTAAAGGAGGAGATGACGGGGTGGAAGTAGAATTGCAATGGGCTAAACTAAAGAAGGCAATAAAAGGGGCAACAGATAAATATGTAAGAAAAGTAATTAAAAACAAGAGGAGAAGGAAACCTATTTGGTTTTCCAAAGAAGTGGCTGCTCAAATAAAGGCAAAAAACACAACTTTCGCAAAATTCAAAAGCTTGCAAACAGAAGAACACAGAAATGAATACAGGATCCAACTCAGAGTCTAAAAGAGTAATAAGGATAGCAAAATCAAAGGCAGAGGAAAGGATGGCTAAAGATGTTAAGAGTAGCAACAAAATTTTCTTCAGGTATATTCGGGAAAGGAAGAAGATCAGAGTTGGAATTGCAGGACTTCAAAAGTGCTGGGAAAGGACTCGTGGAAAGTGACACTGAAAAAGCGAAATTGCTAAACAAATACTTCTGCTCTGTTTTTCCTAAAGAAGATCCTGGAGATGGACCAGCTGTGACTCCCAAATATAAAAATTGGAATGAAGTAGATACCACACCATTCACAGAAGACAAGGTGTTAGAACAACTTGCTAAACTGAAAGTGGACAAAGCCATGGGACCGGATGGGATACATCCCAGGATACTGAAAGAGCTCAGAGGTTCTTGCAGGACCGTTAAAGGATGTCTTCAACAGATCCTTGGAAACAGGAGAGGTTCCTCAGGACTGGAGAATGGCTGATGTCCATACCTCTACACAACAGTGGTGACAGGGAAGAAGTGTCAAACTACAGGCCCGTGAGCCTTACCTCGGTGGCGGGAAAAGTAATGGAGGTGCTCCTGAAAGAGCGAATAGTGAACTTTCTCAAAACCAACAGGATGCAAGATCCGAGGCAACATGGTTTTACCGAAGGATGGTCTTGCCAAACAAATCTGATTTCTTTGACTGATTGACCAAGGAACTAGATCAGGGGCATGCGATGGATGTCATCTACCTGGATTTCAGCAAAGCCTTTGATACTGTTCCTCATAAGAGGCTTGTCAACAAACTCAGTAGCTTGGGGATGGGTCCCAAGATGGTAAACTGGATTAGAAATTGGTTGACTGACAGACGACAGAAGGTGATTGTACATGGAGCTCACTCGGATGAGAGGAAGGTGATTAGCGGGGTGCCCCAGGGTTCGGTCCTGGGCCCGGCACTGTTCAAAGAATTTGTGAGTGATATTGCTGAAAGGACTGAATGGAAAAGTCTGTCTTTTTGCAGACGACACAAAAATTTGCAACAGAGTGGACTCCCCCGAGGGAGTGGTTAACATGAGGAAAGATCTACAAAAGCTGGAAGACTGGTCTAATGCTTGGCAACTACTATTTTAATGCGAAAAAGTGCAGTGTCATGCACTTGGGTAGCAAGAAATCCAAGGAAATGTATGCGATTGGGGGCAAGAGGTTGGTATGCACGGTTCAGGAGAAAGACCTTGGTGTGATTATCTCCGATGATCTCAAGGTGGCAAAACAGTGCGACAAGGCGGTGGCAAAAGCCAGGAGGATGTTGGGCTTCATACAAAGAGGGATTACCAGCAGAAAGGAAGAGGTACTTATGCCACTGTATAAGTCACTAGTGAGACCTCACTTGGAATACTGTGTTCAGTTTTGGAGACCATATCTTGCAAATGATGTAAAAAGACTGGAAACTGTTCAGAGGAAAGCGACCAAAATGATTTGGATCCTGCGTCAGAAGCCTTATGAGAAGAGACTTGAAGACCTAAATATGTACACTTTGGAGGAGAGGATGGACAGGGGAGATATGATTCAGACCTTTAAATATTTAAAGAGAAATGATGAACAAACAAACCTCTTCCAAAGACGGGGAAGCTGTAAAACTAGAGGGCATAACATGAAGCTGCAAGGTGGTAAATTGAAAGGCAATGTCAGGAAATATTTTTTCACTGAAAGGTTGGTAGATGCTTGGAATGCCCTCCCGATGGAAGTGGTGGGGGGCAATACACAGCGGTGGACGGAATTCAAAAAGGCCATGGGACAAACACAGTGGATCCCTCTTACAGTTAAATAGGATATACAAACAAGAAAACGGTAGCATCTTAACGTTCTGAACCATATAACTGTCTCAACAAATAAGGGTGTCCTCACATGGAGTGGATGGGTTTTAACCCCCTAAACAAAGACAATGGGGAGGCGGTGTCCTGCCACAGAGCGACAGGTGCAACCTACTCTTGCCATCTTGCTGGGTGGCACACGTTAGATGGACCATGCTTGGTCTTTATCTGCCGTCATTTACTATGTTACTGTGTTACTATGTATTATAAAGCGATCTGGAATCTTGTCACTGGCCTTGGCCATGACTTCACCTCCTCAGTTATCTGGGTATGGCCCCCCGTTAATGACAAGATACATTTTCAAGTTTATTTAATATCAGAGTGATTAATTTCTTTCCCCCTCTTAGTTCTGAGGGGTTCAGGTGTTCCTTTGGTATAGGCCAAAGTAAAAAGGAAGAATTAATTGTTCTTAGTTACTGGAAAGAACTCAGTTATTGCGATGTTTTATAAACAAGATGGTCTTTATGGGGTTTCTAAGGTAACTTCATAGTCTCAAATTCAGCAGTTATAATATATGCAAAACACAAATTGGCCTACATTTTGCTTAGATTACAGGCTTTGACATATAATGCCAGCTTGGTTTGGAAAAGCTTACAAGTGATATCAGAATCTGGTAGGGGTTAGTATTTAAATCAATAATGTATTTTGCTGTCTTTTTTTAACGTCTGGTCCACAATATTTAAAGGATTAATTAAGCTTTTATTTTTCAACCAGGTTCCTAAATATTTTTCATTAAAATCTACTTCGTAGATCATCTCTTCAAAAACCAAAGATAGGTAGAAAAGACAATCAAAGGAAAAAAAGCCTTTTCCTCTTTTATCAAATCCTGCATTTTTAACAAGAGATACTCAGGGTGAGACTATTTGTCTACCTCAAATATAATTCAGTCCCCATGTGTGAAACGCAGGGATACTTATATCCAGAGTCCCAGGAATCCGGTTTTTGAAATGATATTATGTAAAAGCAGTTTCCAGCAGTGAATCAGAGTGGGAGACTGAATGATGGTAAATAGATAATTGTGATGCAATACACGATGAATATATTGAGGCAAAGGTAACCAGTAATCTATAGGGTTAGTTGCAGTTTGAACCTAGGGACGTTGGCAGATTAAATCCTAAATGCTTTGTGTTTGATTAGTCCTCGAAATAGTTGTGACTTTGGGATCCAATTGTACCCACCACGATTCTTGGATAACTCATTAGGCTCTATAAATATCTTCAGTATTTGAATGATCCTCTCTTTCAAACAATGAATGCATAGACAGGAATGAAATTCTTCTCTTTTGTTCATCATTCCTCTCCATCTTTTGTAAATACCTCCTTCAGTTTCTTTGATCTGAGATTCTCATTTTAGGGAATTCTTTGTATCGCCTGTCATTCAAGTACCATTTAGGGGAAACCATTCCTTATTTTTTCTACTTTATCTTGAAGTGAGGGTGTACTTGAGACTCTATCATATTTAAAATATTTCTTTCAGCAACAGAGCGTATTTTAATAAAAATAACCTCTCTTCCTATAACGCATTCACAAAGTTTAGGTTTAGTAAATTACCAGATCATATGGGTGTTTCTAACCTAGTTTATGCTGAAGCAGAAATTACATTTAAGTGACAAACACACGGATCAATTGTCTGTTCCTAAAAACTTAATATATCCACAGAAAACCCTCTATCAGAGAAATATTAAGAAACTCTCTCAGAAACAAAACGGAAAAAGGCTATAAGGAAACACAGTAGAGATAGGCCCCCATAAAAGGTTGAACAGAAATGATAACAGGCGATCAGACTCAGCTCACTCTGATTCCTAAGAAAATAATAACTAAAGGGAAATGAGAGAGATCTTGCTTCCTTGAAATCCACGGTAAAACGGGCTGACAGAGAGTCTTACGCTTAGGTTAGTAACATTATAAACTTGCAAGATTAATAGGCATGCATATTATATCTTTGTAACGGATGTAAAAGTAGATGGACCATTGGCAAATTTAGTTAGTTCTGCTCCAAACTGAGTGCTCATGCCTCATCAAACATTTGAATAAATCACCATTGTGTGAATTTCATTTTTGTCATGAAAACATATGGCCAACACATACTCGGCTGGGGCCTTTTGACCCCACCCCATAATCCCATCCACCACTCACAACCCCGTCCACAGTCCTTCACACCCCCCCTATGTTACATAAAGCCAATGGTAACACTCGCTCACTACTGCTGCGCGTCCATAGGAACAAATTATCGAAGAGCGAGGAAAATGGTATATAAGTTACAAACTCAAACAAAGACACTGTTTACCGTTACATAGTCAATGTATATAGAGTTTAAACACAAATGTACACAAGTTAATGTTCCATGCAACCAAGGTAATCCTTTGTTATAGATACAACACTTTGAATCTGGCAAAAAGCAGTTATATAAGAACAGCTAAATAAAATAAATCAAATAAATCTGAGGAAGGGGCAGAAGGTAAATGAGGGGCGATGAACAAGCAACCCAAGGCGCTTCTGCCAATCTTGCTGGGAAATCCTTGGACTAGCCGCCAAAGAAACGCATCCGACTGACTGAGTTGTGGCAAATCCCATGGGTTGTGGTCACAGCCAGGGCTGGATAGACAAGCCCCAACATAAGTTCCAGAAAAGACATTTTGTGTTTAAGTTTGAGGTACGTGAGGAAGGAGTATTTGAGATTAGGAGGTTTACAAAAAGAAATTGAAAAAAAAGAAAAACAGATTTCAGGAACCAAAGTGGTCATGCCTCCTTCGCTTTTAAGCTGAGGACTGCTGCTATGTCTGTCTCGTTTTAGAAGTAGGATTTTGATGGTTTGGCAGGACTTTCCTACCTGCTTCTGCAGGGAATGTCCTCTGCCGCTACGGTGGGGAATATCAGTTAAAGTCAGAGAGAGGCTCTTTTCATGTGTCTTCTGGTGCAAACACTAAAGAAGTAGATTCTGACCCATGTTTAGCAGGAATATAAAACCCGGCGCGAATGTATCATCCTGCTAAACATTGGGCTCATAGTCCCACCTAAGCGCGCCCTGCACGTACTACCAAGATGTGCAGGGACGTCGGGACCGGGGGTAGGAGGGGCAGACTGGAGGAGGAAGAGTATGGCAGGACGCTGATCCAGACGGACAGGGCCGATTCCAGGGTTTGGTTCTGTATGTCTGGGGTCAGCAATCTACACAGAGAACGTATTCCACCTCGGAGGTGGAATAAGTTTCCCCAAGGTTCATGGCAGACCAGCCGAAGGACCAGCAGATGAAGGTGAGTAGGGGCCGGGTGTTCCAACGAGGACCAATACCAGCCGCGGCAAGGCTTTCCGATCAAAGGGTTGGATGACAGGGAACAGATAATTTAATGCAGTTGCCGGTCATCGGGGCCCCGGGCATGGAAATGCCGGTCGCCATGGCGATGCCAAGGCTATCACAGCTCCATGCAGGAGGCCTGGCTGGGCTAGCGGAAGAATGTTTATATGCAAATTGTTCCTATGGGTCAGATTTGGGGGAACAGCTGGCCCGTCCAAGCTGGTTTCAATTGATTCTGATCCCGGGGGATCAGAATTGGGTGCAAATCTGGAAGTCCAGATTGTGGACGTTTGGATGGGCGGGTATGCCCTGATCAACAAACCGGCTCTTAATAATTTTATTGGCTATCCTCGGATCCATTTACAGTATATTCTTTATATTAAGTATTTATATTCTTAGCAAGATAGGGTTTCCAAAAACTGAACAACGTAGTACGCCAAGTGAGACCTCCAACAACGACCTGTACCGAGGCATCATCATCCTCCCTTAAGCGGGCATATGTTGTGAGACTGAGATTGGGATACACAAAGCTCTCTGCTTTTCCAGGACTGGACAACTATCATGCAGGTGATAGAATTCTTAAAACGGCCATGGAGGATCAGAGTTTCCAGTAGGACTATCCTGAGACTTATTATCCCCTTAGTGAAGGTCTTAGCCGGTGAAGATAGACAGTTTTCAGCGGTTGACAGGGAGACACAGCAGAGAATTTGCGACTAGGTAGTGTCTTGCATGGTCAAGTGGTTAGGAAAGCTTGCAATCCTTTTATGAAGAAGGAGGCTTACATGCTAGCTGGTCTCTGTGACCTGCA